>VZZY01001211.1:150854-168162 GCA_013400335.1 Eurystomus gularis | reverse complement strand
AAGATATTTAAAGGGCCTTTTGCTAATCTCTGCCTTTTAATGTGCAGCAGAGTTGTGCAGTTGTCCTCAGAGAAGCTGACTGCAGAGCACTCCCCCGTTTTCGGCAGCATCAGAAAGTCTCGTGCCTTCAGGGTTTGCCTGCCACGCTCCCCGCTACGAGAGAAAGCGAACCTAATTAAATCGCAAAATTGCAACTGGCACTTTTCCTTTATTTTTCCTTTTTTCACTCAGCACTCGGCTGTGCCTTTAATTACCACCTTCAATTATTTGTCACTTCAAGGCCCAAGTCCCACTTTTGAAAATCCTTTTGCTTCAGTCAAGGGAAAAACTCATGGAAAGCACCAGAGAGCAAGGGGAGGCCAGCTCAGGTGCGGATCCCAGGCTTAGCTTAAGCATGTGCTTAAGTGTTAAGTGATTTGCAAGGCTCAGAGCATCTCCCTGACTCAGTTTCCCCCAGCCACCCACAGCAGGCTCTGCCTCTGGGGCTGGCTGGTCCTTTTCCTTAGGACTGGAGCTACTGCAAGGACATGAGGATCCCCTCAGTGCCCTGCAGGGACCAGCACAAGTACCTGGGACACTGGCTGGGGGGCACACAGAGACCCCCCAGTCCCTTCTGCCCTCCTGGCAGGGCTGCAGCTGATGCCTCTTCCCTCCCACCATGGAGCCAGCAGCAGAAATCATAGAATCATAGACTGGTTTTTGTGGGAAGGGACCTTTAAAGCTCATCTAGTCCAACCCCCCTGCACTGAGCAGGGACATCTGCAACTAGAGCAGGTTGCTCAGAGCCCCGGCCAACCTCACCTGCAATGGTGCCAGGGATGGGGCAGCCACCACCTCTCTGGGCAACCTGGGCCAGGCTCTCACCACCCTCAGTGTCAAAAATGTCTTCCTTCTCTCTGGTCTGAATCTCCCTCTTTTACTTTAACACCATCCCCCCTTGTCCTGTCCCAACAAGTCCTGATGAAAAGTCTGTCCCCATCTTTCTGACAGACCCCTGAAAGTACTGAAAGGCCCCCAAAGACTTCCCCCCTCCAAATGCTCTGCGAGACCCCACGGTGAAGGCCAGTCTGAGAGAGGGGAGTTTAAAGCCAGCAGCGATAGTTTTCTCCTGGAGAAGGGTTTCCTGAGCAGGCAGCTTCACAAGCATCTCAAGCAAGAGAGGTCTCACCACAATCACAAAAACATTGAGGACTTGGTTGGAGATCAAACGCCTTCAGAGTCTGCTTTCAAAGACCACTGGGGTAGCACTAAGAGCCTGGGCTTTCTCTCCCAGCAAGCATCCTCCTCCTCTCCATCCTCTGAAGCACTTCAGTGCTTTCATGTACCCATCAGTGTCCCCTCCCTGAGCTAGCGGCACTCGCCAGAAAAATCCAAAAATGGAACTAAAACCTCTCTGAGACACTTGTGCGCTCTCAAGAGAAGCCCTGGCAGCTGCCAGACCTGCCCGCAGGCTGCCTGTCCCCGCACGGCGCAGGGAAGGACGGGGAACAGCAGCACGATGGTACCTTTGGGGTAGATCTTGCCACTCAGCAGCGCTGGGTGCCTGGACACCTGGGCATCAGAGGATGTGACATCTGTTCTATCTGAACACGAGGAAAACTTCTTTGCTGTGAGGGTGCCAGAGCCTGGCCCAGGCTGCCCAGAGAGGTTGTGGAGTTTCCTTCTCTGGACAGATTCCAAACCCACCTGGATGTGATCCTGGGCACCTTACTCTGGGTGGCCTGCTGGAGCAGGGGGGCTAGATGAGATGATCTCCAGAGGTCCCTTCCAAACCCTACCATGCTGGGATTCTCTGATTTTGTGACCATCATGATACCAAACCACTGGGGTTCCCAGTTCAGAGCAGTACAGGGAGCTCCTGGGCAAGGTGTTCTTGGGCACAGGAGCAGCCAATGCCTGAGGAGCAGGGCTGAGTGCCCATGTCTGCCCCTGATGAATCACAGAATCATAGAATACCAGGTTGGAAGGGACCTTGAGGATCATCTGGTCCAACCTTTCTTGGGATGCAGGTGCTTGGCGTGCTGAGCGCTGGGGGTGCAGGCACATCCCACCCACTCAGCTCCTTGACAGCTCCAGCCTCTGTGGCAGTGGGAGATGGGCTCTCCATCACAACCACCTTCCTGTGCTTCCTCTGGAAAGCCAAACCCCTCCTGACACAACCCCTTGCCTTTGGGCCCTGCAGATGGGCAGCTTCTACGTGCTCCATCTCTTTCTGTAAGATCTGGGTGAAAAAAAGAAGGAAAAAAATGAGCTTTATCAAGGAGCGGAGAGGAGGAGGATGCATTTCCTGGTAATGAGTCTTTTTGCATCAAGTGAGGAAGGGGAACTACGAAGGATTAGCACAGACATGAAAATTAAGAGTCAGAAGTAATTAGAAGAGCTTGGATCGCTGCTTAGCCCCAGAGGAACCCCTGATAACCACGTGGGTGCTCATTAAAGAGGTATAATTAGGACTCTGAAGCCACTGATGAGCAGCTCTGCATCCCCAGCACCAGAGTCTCTGCACAGGCAGCTCCCACTCCCCTGTCTCCTCTCACAGGACCCTTTGCTCCGTGGAGCTGGGGCACATGGCAAATCCCTCTACAGCCCAAATCCAGCAAGAGCCTCATCAGAGGTGACAGAAAATGAGAAGTAAACTTGAAACATCAACCTGGTGGGACATCTTCCTGCTCGCTCTTCCCTGCGTGGCCACCGGCAGCCAGCTCCAAGGGGTCACTGCCTCCAACTGCATTTTGGTTTTTGCAAGGAGATGCCAACACCCATGCAATGGGTTTTTAGCCTGGGGCAGGCACGGTGAGCAGGAGCAGGGGGTTGTGAGTTATTCCTCAGTATGTTTGCTGTCAAACTGCACTAAGCTACAGCAGAGCAGGGCCCAGCTCATCTCCTTGGGCAGAATGCAACCTCAGCTTCAAGGGGTAAGGGACTGCTGGAGCCGGCCTTGATGGGGCACTGTGTAGGTCACAAATCCCAAAGCGCTGAACTGTGGAAAAGTGGAGTTATTTTGGTCCTTGCCAAGAGGTTCTGGTGAGGCTGCACAGCCTTGGGGAGCTGCTGTGCCATGGGTTTATCCTGTGCAGCTTTGAGATGCTTTTTGATGAGGCTCTAAGGACAGAGCATGAACCCCGAGAGCAGCCCGAGCCCAGGCAGGAGCAGGCAACACGTGGCCAAGCTAATTGAACGGGCCCCACTCACACCCCAGCTGGACACGACCCTTGGGCTGCTGAAAACCAGCGACGCAAAGATGTGATGAATTGTTTGAAAGTGTGATGAAAACCCTTGAGTGAGCTTGAACCCAACAGGATGTTGTGAGGCTTAATTAATTTATGTCCAAAAGCACTTTGAGGGCATCAGATGAAAGAGGTTATTACAGGAGTACAAAGAGATCCTTTATCCGGGAAAATGGAAGCAGGAACAGCCCTGGCCTCGCTCCCTCTTTAAAGAGCACGGGTTATTAGCAAAAAGGCCAGTGATGAATAGGAGCTATTTTACGTTTTTATCTTATGGAAATGATCCTGCAGCTTCTCATGATGACACATCATCCTGGCACAAGAGGGCATGGAGGGAGAGAAGCTCCTGGTGAAAGACAGAGCGCTAATTATTTCTTCCTAAAAGCCTGCAATGAGCAAATGTTACAAGTTTGGACCAAAATCCCCCTTCTCTGCAGTGTTCCCGGGAGCCTTACTGCTGCTCCAGCACCCGATCGAGCTGATTTAGGGTGTTCTGGGACCCCACCACCACCAGCAGCTACTTCAAGGAGGAGAAAAGTATCACTCAAAAGGTGAGGGGGAGTTTGGTGGGGCTCTGCCCAGCACCGGGCAGCCCAAGGAGCCAGGCTCGCATCTCACCCAGGGTCCCCTGAGCTCCTGCAGCCCCTCACTCCCACATGCTCTGCTGAGACCCCCCCCATCTCTGTCTCCTCCTTTGTGGTTTTGAGACAGGAGCCATTTCGGGTACCCTGGGCTGGGGATAGTGGGTGCCACTGCTCAGGAGGTGCCAGTAGCTCTTTGCTAGGAGATGGCGAACAGTCAGAAATGGAAGTTTTCCCACCGGGATGGGCAAAGGGGGTTAGAAACCAGCCCCGGTCCACGTGTAGGGTTGTTTTTCCTCCTTTTCCTTCCTCAAGCTGGTGGCTCTCTGGCTGTCAGGGAGGGATCAGTCCCTTTGACATCTTACTTTTGTGGCTATGGATCTAGGGAATTGCAACCTGCAGGACAGATTCCTTCCCAATCACCTTCATAAAACTCCTGAGGGGATTAAAATCACCCCCACACAGGAACCTGAAGCCAGCACAGACCCCTGGGCAAGCCCTTGCCTGGCTCAGAGGGGCCAGCAGCAGCCATCCTGCTCTGGGTGAGGAGGACCAGGGAGCTCAGGGTATGGGGGAGCTGGCACGGGGACAAGGATGGGGAGAGGACAGCGGGACAGAAGCTGCATGGGTTTCTCCTTACACGGCTGTTGCAGCAGAGACATGTTTAATTGTGCCTCCGCAGCAGAGATAATTTGTAGGTATGAATGTCGTCCTCGTGGGTGTTAATTTTCGTCGGCTGTTTCTGTGAGCAGGGAGAGCTTCCACTCCCAGGTTGACGCTTCCTGGCTGCTGAGAAGGCTCGCATCCTGCTGGGAACACCTCATCTGCCCCTGCACTGAGCTTCCCGAGGATGCATCCCCTAGGTTCTACTGTATCAGTAGGAAAAGTCCCCCCCAGGACAGGTCTTTGCTGCCCTGACCTACTGCTGAGGTAGGAGGTCTTGTGGATGCAGTTGCCATGAAAAAATAAAACCCCTCCTCAAGATTCAGAGGAAGCTAAGGAAATAATTAACAAGGAAAAGAGGAGGATCGTTGGGGTGCTTCTGCTCCATTGCCCAGGGTGGGCAAACTGCAGAGGGGAACTGACCACGAAAGCAAAGCAATGGAAAAAACAGGGAAATAAAGCCCACCTAAATCTGAGCTGGACCATCTTCTCACCAGGACTGGGATTGCCTGAATTTTGTTTTGCTTTCTGTCCAAAATGCAGAAAGGAGAACTCCAGGAGGAACTGTGTCCACACAACAGAGAAAGCAGTACCACAGCCCTCTTCTGAGCCAGGCTTGCAGCTGTGGGGCAAGGGACTCTGGCCTGGGATGGGCAGCCCTTGTTCCCCCAGGATGAGCCCATGGGACAGGGAATCCACGTGGCTCCATGGGACCTTCAGCCATGGCTGGGACAGGGCATCTGCGAGGGCCCATGCGACTGAGAGCCAGGAGGGGCACAGGGAGGACCCTCCAGTTGCATTCAGCCGAGGTGATTGGGCACTGCCACAGAAGGACCAGTTTTTAGAAATTATGAACATCCTGGTGGTATTAGGAGGAACACAAATGCTCTGCCTCTCTGAGGGCTTGGTGCTGGGCTCGAGCAGGGCGCTGGCTGGACACACCATCTCCACCATTAGCCGAAGGCTTCTCTCCACCCTGCTATGAAATACAGCATCAGATATATTTCTGCACCAATTTATGCAGCATTGCAATGTGCTCCTTCCATCTCTTCTAGACACCATTTGGCAGATCTGTGCTGTGAATGTCACAGCAGTCTTTCATAATAACTTCTCCCACCATCCCGTCAAGTGCAATGAGACGGGTGTACCATCTGCTGGAAGCCGTGCTGCCATGTGCAGAGCCGCATCCCTCCCTCGCTAGAGAAACCCTCCAACCCTTTCCTGGTTTCCCACTCAGCCTGTCTCGGGGTGTAACAGATCTGCCCTTACAGTCCTTGCACTTCTCCCAGGAAGGGTGAGTGGCTCCTTTTTGTCCTCCTTGTAGATGCCCCTCATGTCTGCAGCGATGGCCCTGTGGGTGAGAAGGTCACCAGGTCTGTGGCTTAAAGCACCTTCTCATGTGTGTCTTTAGCACTCAGCCCTAACATCATATTCCAGGCTAAAACATCAGTAGGATTGTCTCTGCCTACAAGATTCCTCCCCTGAAACAAGCAAGCAGCAGCACTTCAACCCATCACGGATAAAAGACACTATAATCTGATTTTCTCAGGCAGGAGCATGTCATTCACTAGGGGAGAAAGATTTGATCAACTTTGCTGAGAGGAATGCTCTTCACAGAGCGAGCAACCTCTGCAAAAGCAGAGCGACAAACCTGGCAGGGCCAGGGAGAGGGAGCCTCACCCGAAGACCAGCTCAGCCCCAAGCCCATCGCTGCTTCGGGCTGCTCCTGCAGCCACCTCTGCCAGCCCATGTCACCACCAAGGCTGACATCGCCCAGGGACCAAGGGAGGGAAGGCGAAGGGTTTGAACCATCAGTGGCTGAGGGTTTAACCCAGCTTTGAAAGGCAGACAGGGCAGGGAGCAGCGAGAGGAACACGGCATCCACATCTGCAGCTGTTGATACAAGGAAGCCAGGTTTCCAAGTGCTTTTCAAAACCTGATTCAGAAGTGCTCCTCGAAGAAAACACCTGAACAAGAGAGCAGCTCCTTGCAGGAGGTAACGGGCATCACCAGGGCAATCTCCTTTTGCTTGGGCTGTACGAAGCAACAGCAGAGAGGCGACTTATACCTGTGCTTGCGCTGAGGTGGGGAGAGTCTGCGCCGGAAAGGCAATTAGTGCAGGAGAGAAAAGTCTTGGGGCACTTTAATACAATTTTGTGGTTGATGTTGTTGCTCTCAGCACGAGCTGGGAAAGGCCAGTGCGGGTCCTTGCCCCTGAGGAGAGCACGGTTTCAGCAGCTTGGATAATGAGAAGAAGTGTTTTCTGAGAGAAAACAAGTGAAGTGTTTTTTTTTTCTTGCAAAGTACTTGCTTTCTTCAAGGCACTTTGCAACATTTTTCATAATTAAAATACATCTATAACATCACCCAGTGCTTTTGGATGCTTGCTCTCACTAAAAGTATGATTTGGATCAATGAAAATGTCCTAGGAGCTTCTGGCAACAACCTTGCTCAGTATTTTTTTTCACTTGAAAGAAACCCCAGGGAAAGGAAAGTTGGTGGTTGTGCAAGAAGAAGGATTTTCCAAAAGGGTTATTCCCCACCCCAGAAAAAAGAGCGATAACAACCTCACTCTAGAGTTTCCCATCAAGGTTGATTTGCAAAATTAACACTAAAATTAGTTCTGTCCTAACGATTAGGACAGCTGGCAAAGGGAGCCTGGTGAGAGCAGAGCTTCACCCAAGGCAAAGCAGGTCCCCACAGGAGATGTCCCCAGGTCCCCGACATGCAGCCACAGGTCCCTGACAGAGCCAGGACTGACTTCATGCTTTGTGATCGCCAACCCCGAGCGCAGCCAAAGTCTGGCATGCCCAGGTGCTCACACAGCGCCCAGAGCAATGATAATGGCAGTTAGATTTGATTTTGCCTTGAAAATACACTTTAATCAAACCTTATTGGATTAGCGCTGAATTCCGAGCACTGCTGGAACGGAGAGCTGCCGCTACTCCACCACAAAGTCCTCCTGGCTTTTCAGCGGGGTTCGGGTTTAAACATGCCTCCCACCTGCAGCAATTGTGCTCGGAGATGGAAAAATTATGAAAAGGGACTTTGGTGGGAAAGGGACAAAAAATAAAACTCAACCCCAGCCCCCAAACTTGCGAAGACTCAGCTGCGCTCGCGCTCCAGCGCGCTCGGCATCACGAGGATTTTCTTTTTTTTTTTTCCCCTCTCTCAACAAAATGTCAAAAATGTACTTAATGAGAAGTTCTCCTCTTACAAATGAAGCAGTAATCTGTCAGAAGGGAAAATCTGCTGTAAACTTAGAGCTCATCCCCTGACTCCTTGCCAGCACACATTAGAGCTGGCTGGCAGGCGGGCGGGCGGCAGGGCCGGAGTGCCATCTACAGCGGTCGGGGAGAACTAAGAAACCCCAAATCCCGCTGCAGCTCCAGGTTTTGGGGTGCTTCTCAAAAATGAGGGTGAAGCTGCGGCTGGCAGAGCCGTGGGAATCATGGCTGGGATGCAGGGCAGGTGCCCAGCAAGTTGATCAGCTCTCTGGCAAAAACATCTTTAATAAGAGTTTGTTTTGCAACCCATGCTCACAGCAGAGACTTCAATAAACATGCTGGTGCCCCTGCCATGGGGCATGGGGAGTCCCACACGTGGCTTCTTCACCGGTGCAAGGAGGAGTCAGGGCATGAGGCTCTGCTCCAGCTTCGGCACCGTGGGCGGCATGAGGAGGAGGAGATCCAGTCAGAGCCACGCTATAGCAGCTACCAGAAAGATCCGCGAGAGAACATATGGTGTGTTTTTAAATGCACCCATAACGTTTATTTAAAATACAGGCTCTAAAGATTGCCAGTAAAGCTTAAAGGGAGGAAATCTTCCTTTACGCTGAATTCTCTCCTGTTGTTTCACTCCAATCATTAAGCTTGTATTTATTTGGTTTTAGCCTAAACAAATGGGGAATAGTGCCGGGAGAACGGTGCCCAGGATTCCCTTTTTGCATCCGCAGGGTCCCAAGTCCAATCTGCTCAGCTCGCCAATGGCTCTCCTCACCTGCCCATGGGGTGCTGAGCTCACTCTGCCCTGACACAAGCCCTAGGCCGTAAAGGTCCTGATGCTGCGAGGAGATGGCTCTCCTATGGTGGTGGTCCCAGAGGAGAAGAGCATCTGTGTGTGTGCATCCTTCTTGCTACCATCAGCTGGGTTGGGAGGCTGAAGGTCCAGGTGGGACAGAGCGGCTCAGTACCAGCCTCAAGCTGCCCGTTGCAGGGGCTGTTCTCCTGCCCAGCCCTGCGGCTTTGGCAGCCACATCCCTCCTTGCCTGGAGATGAGTCAGGGGATGGCAGGCTGGCGGGGTTTCTAACAAAAGCCTATGATGGCATTGCGGCTCCTCCGGCCGGCCCGCTTCACACCCGGCATGAACGGAAACAGCCTGGCTGCCGCAAGGCACCGGGTCACCCCCAGGATCTGTCCCCTCTCCTCTGCCTTCCGCTGTGATCTGCCAGCATCTCCCCCAGGCACTGCCGGGACATTCTCTGCCAAGGACAGAAATGCCAGGAATAGCAGGAGATGGATTTCTCATCCCCTTGGTTCCACGTAGCCCATTGCGCACGGCTGGAGAAGTGATGATGCTCCACAGGTATCTGGCACAGACCCTCAGGTGGGTAATCCGAGTGGGTCTGAGCCCCACAGCACCCATCCTGCCAACGAGAGAGACCTGGAAGGGATCGCAGGGAGCTGGGGCAGACCCCAGGGCTGGCTTGCACCCCACATTCTGCTGCAGGGCTGGAGTCTGGCTGCATCTCGGAGCTTTTTTTGGTGTCCAATGGCAGTTGCACCATCTAGAGGAGAAACGGGAACTGGTCCCAGAGCAGAGGACAAATCCAGGCAGGCAAGAGGCATCCTTTTCCTATAACCCATAGGAAAAGGATGAGCAGAGCAGCCTGGCCATGAGTGAGCTGTAAATCCTTCAGCGAGGCACAGTGTGTGCAATTTCAGGGTCTCACGAACGAGCCTAGATGGCCCATCTTTCCCAGAGAATGGGAACAGGGGGAATAGGATTCAGAGATGCTGGCCCTGCCTGTTTTACATGTGACCGATCTCTGCTGGCTGCAAGGAAAAGGGCAAGGGAGAGGGGAAAAAATAAATTAAAAATCCCCAGTCTGCAGTCAAGCTGACCACACACCCCTGAGCTGGGAATCAACAGCCCTGAAAGCAATTTTGTCGCTCAGCTGGATCTGTATTACTTCTCCCTCTCTGAACAGATGTGCCAGTGACACTCATATGAATTACTACGGTGGAAAAGTGAGCGGGTGATGACAAGACCCCCCCTCCTCTGGCCCTGGCAGCAGCGCTGCTCCTCTCCATGCTCCTGGCTCCCCTTTCCGCGGGGTGCTGAGGCCAAGAGCTCCAAACAAGCAGCAGGTTTCTGCCAACAGCAGCTCTTCTCGTGTGCTGGGGACTTCTCTGGAGAGCAATCTGGGGACCAAACCATCAGGGCCATACTCGCAGGTATCCAGAGGGAAAGGAGGCTGCACACCATGGGGTTGGCAGCACCCGCCAGATGTGCACACACCAGCTCCCAGGACCTCGGAGCTGCCCGTGTCCACCCCGCAGCTCGCCCTCCTCCTGTCCCACCGCAGCCCAATGAGCACAGGCGCTGGCTTGCATTGCCCTTGCACAGGGTGTGAGGGCTTCACCCTCCTTTGCAGCCTCCTGCGACATCATGGGATGTAGAAACTCCAGTCCCACTGACTTTTATGTGTTTGGTTTTTTTTTGTACCACTCAGCCCCTTGCAGATTGTGCAAGTCACAAGGAAATGTTGATCATATCCCAAATACAACCACTAACACATCTCAGCTCTCAATCTGCCTCGTTTGCTGACACCCAGTTTCTTCCTCCTCTTCCTCCTACGAGCTCCTTGCAGCCTGTTCCTTCCTCCTGGTCTGCGGCACGTACGTCTGCAAGCTGCTCTGGCTTTCTCATCCCACGCGTGAGCCCAGGGTGCTGCCTCCGCTCCTTCCCTTCTGTGGTCAGGGGTGTTCTGAGCCTTGGCCAAGCTGGCTGGCAGGCAGGGAAGCTTGGCCAAGGGTCAAATCCAGCCCTTGCCCTGCACTGCGTGGGATGAGCAAAATGCAAAGCACACCAGGTTATAGGAATGGGCTTTTTTTCTGCCTCTGGTTCTCCCAGTCTAGTCCGCTCAGTGCCAGGTATCCATGCATCGTTGGACCTTCTCTGTGAGCCACAGGTTGAGTGAAGGTTTGTAGCCCCAAGCTGTCATCTCAGCAGCTTCCAGCCTCATGGTGCCATGGAGCCAGTGGGATGGATCAAAGAGGGTTTGGGTCATTCTCCAAGGGGCTCAGACCACTGAGGAAACACTTCAAAAGGGCTGTCCATTAATGCCAGCAGCACAAACCCCATCAAGGAGAAAGTGCCTCTCTAAATACCATGTTTTTCTTAACCAGAAGGACAGGATTTGATCTTTTCTGTTTCCAAAGCTGTTATGGATCTGTTGCACTGAAGGCATTTGCGGTGCCCAGTCAATACTCCTCCATCCTTGACAGCTCTGCAGAACGGGAGGGGGAATCTGACACTGCACTTCATCCAAAATTACCATCACTGGCCAGATGCCATGGCCCTAAAAGCCCCGTGAGAAAGCAGGAGTGCACGTGGGTGTGAATGTGGAGTGTGTGCGGCTGCAGCGAGCACAAAGCAAAGATGCTCAGCGCTCCTGCCCTCCACCTCTCCCGGCTGGGGCATGGGGAGGTGAGTTTGGCCCATAGGGAGAGCAGAACAAGGACTGGGGAAAATTAAATACTTAATATAACTGTTCAAATGCCGCTTCAACCAGCCTGCAACTGCTCCTGGGAGGTTCCTTCACCCTACAGAGCAGCACGGAGGCTTTCGTTCTGTACGGCTGCGCTGCTGAGGGTGATTTGCTCTGTGATGGTTTGCCAGAGAAGAACCCAAGGCAAAGGACTGCACGGACTCTCTGGCCCAGCATATTTTTTCAGTTTGATGGAAATTTGAAACAGCGGTGATCTTCGGTTTGATCCAAAACTCGTTTAAGGAAGTATTTTGACCTCTGAACCAAACGGCAGCGGTTTGCAAATCCTTAATTAAAGCCTGCTTGCGCAAAGTCGTTTTGCAATTGCAAAGGCATCGGTGGATGAGACCCGCTGTGCACCGTGGCCATGGCCCCTGTCCTCCCCACTGCCCACAGTGTGACCGGGCAGGCAGCGCCCCGTGGTGACAGCGCGGACTCAATCTGCTCCTCGGGGACCTTGGGGGACAAGTCGGTCCCTTTGTGCTGCGCTTCAGTCGGAGACTTTGAACAGCTGCCAGTTGCCCTGTTGTGAATTCAGCGCAGAGAGGTTTCGCTTGTTTGCAGCCAAGAGAGTCCAGGGATGCTAAAAATAGAGTACTCCTTGGAGGTGAGCTGAAAAGCTTTCCTACATCTGAAGATGCCTCTTAAAAACACTTGCTTAGAGCTAATGGGGCCTGGGATGGTGCTGGGATGGCTCTGCTGGGAATTGGGAGTTGCTCTGCAGCAGTCGTCTGGTGGTCCTCTGCCTCACGGGTGGCTGCAGGGATGCTCCTGAGCAAGCAGCCCGTCAGGAAAGGTGCTCTGTAAATGCCAGACATGCAGGTGGACAAGTCCATGGTCGTGCTGGGACTTCCCAGCAGAAGAGTTGGAAGAGATGCAATAAGGGGAGCTGGAGCACAGTGTGTTTTCTTTTCCTCTCCCAGCCCTCCTAAAAGCTCTCAGCAACTGCAGCGCAAAGTCAAAGGAGGAGAGTTTCCTTTTGAAATATATACTGAGCACAGCATCTCCGTTTCATTATGGCTTGTCCTCGTGTAGCGGGGAAGCTCTCTACCCCACCGTGCATCTTTGATCTTGCCCTTTAAATAGGCCATTTTAAAGCTCACAGACCCCTTTTCATCACCATCCACCTTGGCTCACGGCACCTAAAGCCTGTGTTTATAGCTCGGCTTGTGGCTGAAATCAAAGTGTTGCTGTGGGAAACTCTGCACATGGTTCATTAACAAGAGAAAAAAAAAAAAAAGGCTGACTTTCTCCCTCTGAATGAACCCCCGTGTGCTCATCAGTGCTCCCAAGCCTGGAGATGCAGGAAATACCGGAGCTGTCCCAGCACCTTGCACTCATGTTGCCGGCATGGCTTGGCACCGACCTTCCACACACAACTTCAGCTGCTCAGCCCCAAGCTGATGATGGATAAGGTGGAAAGAGGCTCGTTTCTGGTCTGGCAGTGCCACAGTGACCCTGCAGATCCTAGAGCAGCTCTTGCAATAGGAAGAGCTGACCTGAGGGATGCAATTACACGTGATCTAAAAGCATAAACGTGCTGCAAAACCCTGTGGTATTGGGGCAGGAGTCGCAGAATGCTCAGTGTGCAGCCCCAAGATGAGCTGGCAGTGGTTCTGGAGGCCAAGGCCAGCAGAAAGTCCCCGTTTGGTGGCCCAGTGAGCACCATACCACCCAGTCTGCCCTTTCTGGGTAGGACCCATAGGACAGCGTGTACCCTAGACAAGCCACACCAGCTCCCAGCTTCTCATACTCGCCTCTCTTCTCTTGGAAGCCCCAGAAACTGGAGGAGCCTGTGCCGATAACAGTCTGACACCTAATGGGCATAAGCAGAATTGTGACAAGGACGGGATCCAGCTGGAATGTCCTGGTGGGAATACAGAGAGCAGTGCCTCTGAGCAAAGCCCACAGAGCTGGATGGAAAGGGAAGACTTGGGTAAAGAAAACTCTCCAGAGCCCCTTCAGCACATTTCCATGTTTGTAAACATGAAAAAAAAAAAAATTAACCTAGATGGGAATGAGTTGTACGAAAACTACAAAAAGGTTCTAGGTATGGAATAGGAGAGAGGTGCCATCACTTCCTTTGATATTTTAGAGGTGTCTGCCATATGAGGGCAGGGAAGGGTCAGGGTTGCAATCAAACCTAACTTGCATTTATCAGGTTTTATTCTTATGCCTGATACACTGGGAGTTACTCCCGAAAAGGGCCACTGTCAGAGGCAAACAATTGTACCCCACTGAGACCTTCAGCTACATTTTGTGTAATGGTCAGTAATGAAGGGGAAGTTCATCAGATCTGACTCAAAACCATTAAATGTATTCTGTAACCATGCCTCTGTGCTGTATGTTCCTTTGGATGTGTTTCATGGAGCTGGTGGGGTCTCTTTTCTAAAAAAAAATCTGGCATCCAAAGGTGATTTACAGCAACACTAAGGCAAGACACAGCAGAGCTTCCTGGAACTCAGCTCCACTGAGAACTGCCCTTGCACCTTCTCCAGCCCTTGGTGCTGCTTCCCCGGGCAGTGTCCATCCCTGCAGTGAGAAAGCTCACAGCACCTCTGCTGCATTCAGAAGGTAAATAGAAATGCTCAATATCCAGCACTGTTTGCTGGCAGCTTTCACAAGCATCTCTGTTCATTTTTCTCTAAATTAGATCTTTCTATTATAACTTGAAGGCCTCATGAGTCTCCTTGGCATTTATTAAATAACAACTAAACTCTTCAATTTGCCATGTTATTACATGATCCAGTTGTACTCCATCTAATACGCTGACAGCAATCAGACCGAAGGAGCTGAATGGGGCAGAAGGATGTAGGGGAGACCAAGAGACCTTCAAGAGACCTTCTGTCACCCGGGATGTGCCCAGTAGCACGAGCAAACTCCTGCAAGAGGGAGACAAGTGCTCAAGCCACACCTAAGCCCTGCCTGGAACCAGAATAATGAACCCCACTTGATTTATTTATTAAGCAAATGCTCACACTACTTTTTCCAGAACAGTTTTGAGCTTCCTGAAGCTCAAATGAAGCCTCCTGAAGCCAGTATTTGAGCTCCACATGATATCTGGACCTCCAATACTGACTGAGCTCAAGGTTCAAACTGGACTCCATCCACCTCCTTTCCCCACTGCTCCTTCCCCAGAAATTCAGTGGTCACAGCAGGATTTTACTCCTGGTTTTGCCCCAGAACCCAGAGGCGTGCTCGGGAATGCAAAACTGTCACCAGCAGAGGAAAGAGCTTGCAGAACTTGAGGCTATTGGCTTCCCTCGTGTCCTAGACACGGCTGTGCCCGCAGCCATTGTCAGGCATGACTCATAATTCCCAACGAAACAGCAGCGCGGCAGAAATGGAAATGCCCGGTGTGTTAACACGGCTCCATGTAGGAACTGTAATTGGCCACGAAGCCACAGGTTACCTCTGCGAGGTGAATCCTTTTATTCTTACTATTTTGTTTTTAATCTTGTCCTTTTTTTACTGCTGGAGAGAAATAAAAACCAAAAAAAACCCAAAACAAAACACCAAAAAGCCATCACCTGAGCTCCGGTTTCAGCCTCTGGTAACCTACTGCAGCTTTGGCTGCTAATGTATCCAGGGCCACCTATAATGAGCTCCTCTTTCTACCCCCTGCAATAAGCTGCAAATGGGATGAGCAGATCCCGAGGTCGGGGGAAGATGTTTCATTTTGAAAACACAAATGTTTCCCTGCCATGCCGGCCATCCTAACAAGGGGTCCAATTAGTGCTCCTGACTTTGTCATTTGTCCAGCAGGGACACAGGGACGGGGACCATTGCTTTTATTTCCGCAAAGATCAAGGATCAGGAAGACAAATCATCCCTAATGGGACCTCGGGGAGAGGCTCCGCTCTTCTTTCAAGTCAAAGGCTGCACATGGAGGCAAGTTGCTCTGCAGAGCCACAAAATGCCACCTCCGCTGCTAAGAGCAGAGCTCTCCAGCAGCAGCCAGCCTCCCTCTCTCTTCCAAGCAACTGCATGTGCACAAAAACATTTATCAGGCTTCTGGCCATAGCTTTGACTTTAATTTTATTTTTAAAGAGCATTCACATGTAAATGGACTTGGCCGGAGAGGATGGATGAATACAAGAGCCCTTTCTTTCCTCTGGCGTGGCGTTAGGAGGAATATGGTGAAAGGAGCAAAGTTTCCTCACCTCCAGGCTGCAATTCTGCAGCTAAGGAAAAGCAAGTTCATTGTTTCTTTCTGCACACAGATGCTGGCTGTGCTGTTTTCAGCACAGGCTTGTTCAAGCAAGCCATTTCGGAATATAAAAGCATATTACAGATCCCAGGGACAAGAACACACAGGCGGATGTCGTATTGGTTCTGTCTGATCTATTGTAAGAGCAGGACGTAAATTAATATGAGTCTATAACAGTGTGCGACAGTTAGAAATGTGGTCCTGTCCCATATCCCCAGGGTCAGACCTGGTTTGGTAGATAAAGGACTCCTGGGGAAAAAAAAATCAGAGCATGAGGTTGGAGTCCAGGAAAGGGCACAATTCCTAAGAGCATCAAAATACACGTGCGCCCCAAAACAGGCATTGCTGGGGTAAAAGCAGGTGGAAGTCTGTTCCACAGCATCTGGCACGTGTCAGCCCCACACTTTGTGATGTGTTGCCACAGAGCGAGCACAAAAACATCTGAAAAGCCTTGCAGCTCAGAGCTGCAGTGTCCAGCACGTGCCCTGCACCGATACTGGGGACAGGGCCAGGGCAGGTTCAGTCTGGCCATGTTGCCAGCTCCAGCAGCACCTTCTCTTTCTGCAAGGACAGAATGGATTCACCTCGGAGCCTGGCTAAATTCAACACTACACCAGGAAACTGCCCTCTAACTCCTGAGTTAAACTTCTTCCGAGCCGCGCTGCGGTGCCGTGACACACTGTCAAAGCTGCAGCAGAAACGGCAACATCCATCAAGCAAAGCGTCTGGAGCTTCGAATGAGAAGTGGCACATAAAATGAAAAACTTTATGAGATAGCACCGATTAAGGATAACAGGCCTGATTCTGACATCCACCACATCCTCACGCACTGGCAATAATTCTGCTTATGGCAGATGAGCCCAGTGGGGTGCGAGCACAGTTCCGGCTCTGCACTGCCACGAGCCGTCACCCCATTTGCAGCCTGAAATCCTTCGTACCTGCTGTTCCCCACTGCTGTTCACTTGACTTCTCCAGGCCTGAGCATTTCCCCCGTGATTTTGGCAACACCCAGCCAAAAGACGCCGGTCTCCTCTGTAGTATCACAGGTGTCCAAGCACCACAGGGGAAAAAAATTGCACTGGCAAAGTGAAAGCAGGCAACACTTTGGGTTAAGGCACCAGGTTTTAATTTGCCGGTAACTAGGAATGGAAACACTTGTGAAGATTTACAAACCGAGAGTTATGACTCATTCTGTATTTTATAGCGAATGAGCAGCTTCAAACGGGTGTCCCAAAAGGAACAACTCCACAGTCCAGCTCTGCTTGAGGAGCATGGGGCTGGTGGGACACGGCTGGCAACGCATCCTCAGGTAAAACCTGCTTGCCAGCGAAACAGAGAAGAAACAGAGCACTCAAATTTTGCTGTTTCTCCACAGGAAAACTCTTAACGCCCAGCTTCTGAAAAAAACAGGCCTCGGATCTCTTCAGTTCTAGTTTTGCATCCCCCAGCTGCAGCGTGGGGACAGCCTGTGCTGTGTTCTGCTGATGTTTCGCCTCTTCCCCCACTGCAGCCCCAAGGAGCTCGATGGATTATGCCCCTCCTGTGCGCGCCACTCGAGTCCTGCCTCACAAGCCAACGGGCTGAACACCCGGTACGTGCGTTTTCAAAGTCCCTGCCGGGACGGAGCCGCTCAGCGCTTCTGCAGGATCGGTGTTTGGAGCCCAAACCTCGCCCTGGCTCTGCACAAGGCCCCGGCTCCACGCTGCCGGCGAGCTGCCCCTTCCTCCCCCCACGGACCTTCCGCTCTCCATCGTTAGGCAGGCTCCAGCCTCCCTCCTTCCCCTCCGCGCCGGCTCCCGGGCTCCGGCGGAGCGGCCGCGCCTGTCTTTGTGCCCCGGCGGCGGGGCCGCCCGG
>VZZY01001211.1:136606-150534 GCA_013400335.1 Eurystomus gularis | reverse complement strand
CCTCCGTGGGTGCCCCCCGGGTGGCTGTCCCCTCATGCACCCCCCGTGAGTACCCGCCGGGTGGGTGTCCCTTCGTGTCCCGTCACACACCCTCCGTGGGTGCCCCCCAAGGTGGGTGCCCCTCGAAGTGAGTGTCCCCTCACACAGCCCCCGTGGGTGCCCCCGGGTGAGTGTCCCTTCGTGTCCCCTTATGGACCCTCTATAGTTGTCCCCCAGGTGGGTGTCCCCTCACGCACCCTCCGTGGGTGCTCCTTGGCGTGGGTGTCCCCTCACACAGCCCCTATGGGTGCCCCTCAGTGAGTGTCCCCTCATGGACCCTCTGTGGGTGTCCCCGCACACACCCTCGGTGGGTGCCCTCCAGTGAGTGTCCCTTCATGTCCCCTCACATCTGTTGTGGGTGCCCCCCATGTCCCCTCGCATCCTCTGTGAGTGTCTCCTCACGTCCCCGCACATGCTCTGTCCCCTGGTGGGTGGTCCTCTCATGTCCCCCCCTCACACAGCCTCCAGGTGCCCCTGGCTGTCCCCTCAACGCCCTCCACGGGTGCTCTCAGGTGGGTGCCCCCTCCATGCCCGCACCCCTGCGTGGGTGCCCTGGTGTGAGGCAGTGCTGGGGCAGGAAAGTTCATCCCCATCCCGTGTAATCCTGGCAGGGTGATGATGGTCCCAGCGTAGGGTAATGAAGGCACCTGCCCCTTTCCTGGAAACTGTGGAAATAGGTTAATAGGAAATAAGTTTGTTTTCTTTTAATGAAGCTGGGAGCTCGAGTGTGTTAATTGCATTTCTTCGGGATAATTAGGTATTCTAATTTCTGTCTTTTTGATCCTTCGCTGCTTATTACAAGGAAAAATGTTTTTAATGGACGTTTGCCCTAGTGAATGTGTTGGAGGCTGATGGAGAAATTGTGGGTTCGTTCACGTGTTTCTGAAAGTTTGGGGCTCAGACCCGTGTCGCGAGGCGCTTCCCCAGGTAGCTCAGCAGCGGTGGGGAGCACTGTGCGTTATCAGTGCCTGTAGAGCAGAGGTCAGGCCAAAGCTTCTTCAGGTGACCAAAGGTGGAAGTTAAAACAGCCAGTATTGGCTTCCTCCAGGTACCAGCCGGTGAGGAGGGACGTTCTTCATTGCTATACTTAAAATTTTAATTCTGCAGGAATCATGTTTTGAGATGGATCACTCATGAAAAGCAAAACCAGAAATGGTCATTCAGAGCTTGGGTTCAGAGCTGGTTCTGTGCCGCAGAACATCTTAGTGGACCACATTTTAGGTCCACTAAGATGTTCTGCGGCACAGAACCAGCGAACGCGGCGGCAAAAGTGTTACCAGTGGTGTGTCCGGAGCTAACCGCTCTGTGGACCTCTTGTGAGGCATGTTCAGGCTGACCCTGCCTTGGTCAATCAGATTTCAATAAAATTTTACTTTACTAACGAGATGACAATAAAACTGCTCCTGGAGCACAAGTCCTGGAGTAATTTTGACAAAAGCGTTTGTTGTGTTCTTTGTTGGAGCACCATGCTCTTCTAAAAAGTGGTAAAGGGTTGTCTTCTTAGTAGCAAGTAAATACAAGTTTTAAAGAGTTAAGAATCATTAATTCTCTAAAATACTTTTTGCCAGTAATTAATTTGAAACCAGAACTAGAGAATAATTGACAAGGGCAAGGTCGGAGAGGGTGCGGAGGCAGAAGCCCGTCTCCGTCGGGCAGTAAAGTCCAGTGCCACGCTGTGTTCAGAGCTCGCTGGCTTTGTGTGGGAGCCAACACATTGGGCTTGAAGAACCACTCAGCTGCTGGAGAGTTTTCTTGGGGCTGCTTTATGTGTTGTGTTGGCCAGGTACCACTTTGATCCCGCCAAATGATGGGCCAGATGAAGCCTTCAACTCTTAAGGGACTGTGTGGAAGTTGTGAACTCTTTGGGGTGTAACCTGGCATTTTCTGGATGGCTTTTTTTTTATTTTCTGGGTGGCTTTTCTCACTATTCCACAACAGAGCTTCACTCTGTTTGGGTTTTCTACTGTAATACAAAGAATCATTCATAGTCTGTCCTGCTTTTTCAAACTTCTAAAGAGTTCTGTTTGCCGAGAGCTTTTATCCTGCGGGGTTATCCTTTTATCCTGCAGGGTTATCCTTTTATCCTCAGGGTTGTTGCTGTACAGTCAGTTTCAGGACAAAGTAAGTTCCCTTTCCTTCTCCTTGACCTGCCCTGTGTGTTCATAGAATCATTTAGGTTGGAAAAGACCTTTAAGATCATCAAGTCCAACCATTAACTTAACTCTACCCAGTCCATTGCTAAACCATAACCATGAAATGTCCCTCAATGACAAGGCAGAGCTGGCAGAAGCTGTCCTGGGCTAGTGGACGAGTCCTTGCTAACACAGTTACTCTGCTCTTGGACTAAGAGTTGGTTTGTGTTCCACCATCTCAGATCATGGGCAGGCTTCACATCCGCCCGTTATACACCACGTGGACATAGCCAACATTGTTTTTGTTGTAAAACTGGACATAGCCAACATTGTTTTTGTTGTAAAACTGGACATAGCCAACATTGTTTTCATTGTCTAGCTGAAAAGCTGAGCTATGCATGGCAGGAGTTCTTTAAAAAGAGCAGTTATGCCAAAGGAAACACAGGGAGCAGAATATTTTGCAGGGTTCTCCACTCCCACCAACTCCACTTGCATTGTGAAAGTTTCCCTTAAAGTTGTTTTTTCACTCCGGCCACAAAGTTCATTGCAAAAACACTCGGACAAGGTTAGTGTGGACAGGGATCGCACACGCCTGTCCGTGGAATATCATCAGAGGGGTTCTTTGTGGGTCTTGACGTTACGTGGTTATTTAGGAGCGCGGACAAAAGAAAGCGTGACCTTCCTGGAAAGTGCAGGAAGAGCTTTGGAAGCGAAGATAATTACCTCAGTTGGATGGTGGCTGTGCCAGAAAATACTGCAAACCACAAATGAGGAGTGCTCTGTCTTGTCCTTAACGGCAGCGGTGACTGAGGTACCCGTTAGTGATGTGAGGAGTAAGTCTTGTGATTATCTGGCACAGTAACTCTGAGCGTTAATAATTTACACTTTGTGACCAGCGTTACTACACAGAACTTCTTCTAGAAGGTAGATGTGTAATAAAAAATATTTTTCCTGTTTTTCTTTTTTCTTATTCTAGGATGGAAGAGAGACCAGTCTGAGAAACTGTTCTGTTGTGGAGTTTGCCGGTGTCTGCTAGAATGTTCCTTATGAATGCTTCTCCTCTGGTAGCTCTTCAGACAAAATGGGAGTCCTTTGGGCCAGCAAGGAATTGTAGATACCCCGATTGCTTCTCGGAATCTGAAGAGGACGTCGCTAGAACCTCTGTAAGCGCAAAAGTTCAGATGATCATAAACAACCTGCAAAGCCAAGACGCTCCGCTGGGTATGAACAATGAGTATGACTGTGTTATGCAGAAGAAACCAAAGGGAGAAAAGGGCACTGGTACCAGGGTCGCATCTAGCACCACATTGCTACAGAAGCATCCTCAGTACACCAAGTGTGGATGCCCTGCTGAGTCGGATGACACCGAAGCGGAAGAGAACGTGGGGTTTGGGCCTCTCTTGCTCGATTCCGATAGCGACGATTCTGTGGACCGAGGGATAGAGGAAGCAATTCAAGAGTACTTGAAAGCAAAAAGCAAAAGTGACCAGTCATTGCAAAGGAATGCAGAGTGCTCTGAAAGTATAAGCGGAGACAAAAGGTTTAAGAGAGAATTCTCCCCGAACAACATGGCTGGTAACCTTCTCCCTGTGAAGTTTAAAGCTGAGATGCTCTCTGAAGAGTACCTGTCTGACCACCTGGGAATCGGTAAAAGGCTCCAGCCTGCTTCCCCCCAGAGCATCAGCAGTGATGACTCTTTTGAACAGAGCATACACGCCGAAATAGTGCAGTTCTTGAATGAGAAGAAGCAGCAAGAAATTAGTAAGTGTGTGATTGAGGAGGATAAAAAAGATCCCCCCGTGACCTCTGTCGTAAAATGCAACAAACAACCAACAAACAAAACAAGCTGTGGTGCTGTAAAGCAAAGTTGTAACGCCCTCCTCTTGAGACCCCATCCCAAGCTGCAGAAAACCAGCGCGCAGGCCGAGTCTTTGCAGCCTTCAGTCCAGGGAGAGCGTCGTGATTACGGCCAAGTGAACCAAGCGTATCTAGAAATGGCCACTGCCAGCCAGCCCTGGTTAGTGGAGCGAAATGAGGAAAGTGGAGCTAGTTACTGGGAGACAAGGGGAGGACTTGACGACAGCGTGCACACGTCTGACTCGAGTAGCGATGATGGCATCGAAGAAGCCATCCAGCTTTATCAGCTGGAGAAAATCAGGAAGGAGGCGGGTCATGGAACAGCCCGTCTCCCTTTGCAGAGGGAGAGCTTTGATGCGAAGGGAATGGCAGACATTTCTGCGAGCCTGACGATTAGCTCGACAAAAAGTGCCTCACCAGAAATCCATAAAAGCGCTATAAGCAACAAGAGAAAAGAAATTAATTCAAAGTCAACAGGATTGGAAAGCACCAGCGATGACTTTAACAAGCTGTTCAAACCACTGAAAAAAGCCAGACATTTTGCACCTCCGGAAAACAAGATTGCTGCTTGCGAGCTCACGTTGCAGGCCTCTTGCAGAGCGGACACATCTGCAGAGCTCATGTGTGCGGAAGCTATCCTTGATATTTCCAA
Organism: Eurystomus gularis; assembly: GCA_013400335.1. Taxonomy (NCBI): domain Eukaryota; kingdom Metazoa; phylum Chordata; class Aves; order Coraciiformes; family Coraciidae; genus Eurystomus; species Eurystomus gularis. Next base: position 145,854 of record VZZY01001211.1, on the reverse strand, counting down.
AACAATCATGCCATCCCAAATGGGAAGTGACAACAAATCGCTCGCTTCAGACTCCTTCTTTTCTCCCCAGCTTCTCTCGTCCCCCCATTGTGAAAGCGACAGCAGCCTTGTGGACAGCGATGATAGTATAGAGCAAGAAATCAGGGCTTTTTTGGCTCTGAAAGCACAGTCGGAAAGCCTTGGAACAAAGCCTCCCAGCCTGTCACACCCAATCCAGATGCCTTTGCCTTCGGATCAGAACAGCCTCACCGGTACCCTTGAGCCTTCTCTTCCCAAATCACTGAAGCTGTCACTGAGTCGTAAAAGGAGACTTAAAAGGGAAGGTGGAATAGCGAAACAAGGTGCAGCAAAAACGCCTGATCAGCTGGAGACGGGACTTTTCCAGCCGGGTAACTATTCCAGATTCCCCATGCTCCAAGAGGAGTGTGCCCTGAGCGGCCCCGCAGAGCTGTGTGATGCTCAAAGGCTCAGGAACAAAGAGACCGGGCAGCAGCAGCTGACATCTTCCAAACTGGCTGGATCTGATGGCAGATGTGCGGCTTTGGACTCCATAAACCCTTGTATGCAGGTTCAGAGTAGCGCAAGAAAGCTTATGAAAAATACCGTCCAAACTCAAGAGAGGGACGGGTCGGATGATGAGAGCAGCTCTCTGGATAGTGATGAGGACCTTGATAGTGCTATCAAGGACCTTTTACGGTCTAAAAGGAAATTAAAGAGAAAGTCCAAGGACCAGAAATCTCAGTGCAAGAAGAAGGTCAGATTTAGCGAGACAGAAAGTCAGCTGGCAGATGAATTTAGTAGCCTCCAACAGAACGAGTGGAAAGGTAAAAATCCCGTGCTTCTGAAAAGCTGCCTCTCCAAACCTCGAAAAGCTGTGAAAGAGACTGCAATCAGAAATCCTCCAGACGCCACCAATGTCAAACCCACCCATGAAAAACCGGAAGCTATGAAGAACTTAGAGCTCAACTTCCAGCTTAAAAAAGGACATAAACCTAAACCAATTTCAAACCAGAGTAACCCGCAGGGAGCTAAACCCAGAAAATGTACTTTCGCAGCTGCGTCGGACGCTGATGACAGCAGTTCAGTGGACAGCGACGACAGCATCGAACAAGAAATCAGGAAGTTTTTGGCAGAAAAGGCTAAAGACTCTGCAAGCAGCTCCGAGATACAAAAGGATGATGCAGCTTTGGACCTGCTGAGGGTGTCCAAACAAACTGCTAATAAAGGCAAAGCAAAGCAACAGCCGGTTGAGAATGAGACTGACCTCACGCTGGGTCAGGGTAAAAAAACTGAGGTATCTCAGCAGCCTGAGGAGCTGAAGAACCCTCAAAGAATGGAAGGGAAAAGTGCAATGTTACATGGCAGCAGGAAATGTGCTTCCTCTGCAGAGAACGTTAATCTTCATACTACTGGTCAGTCAAAAGCTAAGCAAGGAGTTGGGGGGGTTAAAGGTGTTGCTGGTGGTGAGTTACCTGGAAACACCGCAGGTAAAAAGGATGGCCCTACCACAGGGCCTGCGCAGAAAACACTTCCGCCTAAAACCAGCAAAAACGAAGGCTGTAAAGTACAAAAAGTAATAAATGCCAAGTCTAGGTCTAAAAGAAAGAATACCTTTCACCTAAAAATCTCGAGTAAATTTATTGCAGGTCTAAAATACGCTCGGGACAGGAAGAAATCCATGCTTTTGAACAAAAGGCAGAAAGCAGAGTGTTTGCTCGCCCAGAGCAAGGCGTTAGAAACAGAGGCAGCGTCCCAGGACACAGATGTACTTAACCAGGGAAAAGGAGCCCCCTCGCCCAAAGGTGACCTTAGTGGGGAGAACAGGGCAGCAATAAGAGAATCCAGTTCTTCTCAGAAGTTCTCTGGGGAAGGGCCAAGTCCCCGTGTAGCAGAAACCTGTGAAAGGCTGGAGGGTGCTCCTTTGTGTATCAAAGAGGAAGCAGAGGACTGTAGAAATGCTTGTGGAGACCAGTTGGACACACGCGTGGGTCTCTCCTTGCAGGAGCAGAGCGTGGCAGCAGTAAGTGTAGATAAGCCTTCCAGAGGAGCATCCAAAGCTGAGAACACACAGGTGGGGATTGAGGAAGGAGATATCCACAAAGGCAGCTGGGCTGATCCAAGCGTAGATCCCCCATGCCCTGAACACGGTATGGCAGCGGCGGGAGCAGATAAAGTGGGTGGAGACACGTCTCAGCAGAGTGCACACGCATGCAGAAAGGGAGAGGATAGCCAGCAGGACAGGAGGCCAGATCCCACTTCAGGTTGCCCGCTGCAGGAACTAAACGTGCCGGCAGTAATGGTGGATAAAACCAGTGGAGGAGCATGTGCAGATAACAGTGTGCAGATGTGCATTAAGAAGGAAAACGTTCTGTGCCAGGACAGTGACAGGCAGGAAGAAATTCAGGTGTCCAGCCCCACTTTGGAAGGAAAACGACCTGTCCTGCAGAATAGGGACACTGCTGGTGAAGGGAGCCGAGGGCAGGACGTTTTAAACAAAAGCTGTGCAAAATTTACTGACGTACCTGCAGGGGATTGCCCAGATTCCCTCTTGAAAAGAAACGTTTCCAATATGTAAGTACTTTTTTGTTGTTGGTTTGTTTTTTTTTTTACAGTAACAGCCTTTTTAGAAGATAACTATCATTGATACCTTGATAAAACTTGAGACGTGGAAGGAGAGGCGGTGGGAGATGCTGGTATCTGTATATCTTAGACACACTAATGTGAAAAATGCTTCTATTTAACAGGGATATCGTGGATAAACATACCTAGATTTTGTAGAATTTTGTAAATTATTTAAAGTGCTCTAAGGAAATATTTTTTATAATGATTTTTAGGGCTCGCGTTACTACAGGATGCTGTAGTTACTGTAGATAAGATGATACTGGCTAATCCCACTTTAAATTATGAGGCCTCTAATCGCGTATCAGAAGGAAAACCTGTTTGCACGCAGAGTTTATTTGGCAATCTGTTCAGAGATCCTCGGAAAACACAGCGTTTGATAGCAACGCTCTGCTTTTGAGGCAGATTACCTGACATCTGCTCACATTCGAGCTGCCTTAGGACAATCCCGTGCCGTGGTTTTCTGCTGGGGTCTCGGTTCTCCCACCCCGCGGACTGTTGGGCGGGTTCGATAAGTGGAACTCCAGCGACGTCGGTCTGGAGCTCCACCCTTGAAGATACAAATGCAAATTCAGGTAAATAAAGTGGATTGGTCTGTCTGCACGTCCCGTGTAAAGCGATCTCCATCTCGGCAGCTGCTGGAAGAACTTTTTGAACGCCCGAAACCTCCCGCTAAGCAGATGATTGGAAGCACAACTGCAGTTTGAGAAAAGTGAAGGCGTATGACATGTTCAGACAACATGATTTCTGTGGATTTTGCTAGGTTTACATACTGTTGGGGTCTGCAAGGCTGAAACAATTCCTCGTTCAGTCTCAAGTCTCATTTTGATGCCCTGCAGTTCCCCAGAGATGGCTTTTGGTTTCCTGAATGAACTTTCTGGAATTGAGTGCCCTTACTGTCCTTTTTCAAGAGTGTTTTCTAAAATGTTACCTTTTGGTGAACTTTGATTTTCATTTCCAAGTTCTGTGCAATAGAACAAAGCTAGGTTTGCTCTAGGAGCTCCCTAATGTAAACGCCAAGGATATTTTCAGCACTGTTCTTTCATACTGGTAGAGCTTTCTGTGCCTCCATTTCCAGCAGCTGGAATAAAGCGATTTTTTTTTTTTTTTTACTACTATCTTTTTATTTGTACTAACTTTAAATGGGATTGAAGTAGCGCATTCATATCACAAAAAAAAGAGAAGTGCCCCCACACTGGTTTCACTGAAAAATCCCAGAAGTGTGAATTTTAAAGTGTTGGCTGTTTCTTTCCTTTGTGTGTAGTAAGTCCTTTGAGTAGTTTGTTCTTACATCTTGTCCCTGTGAATTGATCCGATATTCTCTTTATCTGGTCATCTACAGAACGTCTCGCAGCCAAACCACCACTCGGAATCCCTTTGTTTCCCGGTCACTTCAGCTCTCTTCTGGGGGCTGGCCTTTGTGTCACAAAACGGAGCAAAAGCAGGCGAGAAAGGCTCCGGTTTCGCCTCGTATCCCCTGGTGCGATCGCGTTTTGCAGAATATTGGCAAACGAGGGCGTAGCGTAGAGTAGAACAAGTAACTGTGGCATGTAGAGAAATAAACAACAGCCTTTGTGTGTTTATACTGTTGTGCAGTTACATTTTAAACATGTTTATAGCGGTCACTTGACATTTCTTACTGTCCGGCCACCTTTTTGTAGTCCTGGGGTCGGTTGGTTGGTTTGTTTTAAAGATCAGTATGCTAGATCATCTCCGTTTTGTGGTAGGATAACCTTGGAAAAGTGTTTTTTACTTCGCTCACGTGCCTGCAGTCGGTCTGCACGGGCAAGTCTTTTTGTCTGCCTCGATTCAGTTGCAGGGTTTGGGCCTTTTGTTTGGAATAGGTAAATAGGCTGGTATTTTAAAATAGAAGTTTTCAGAGTACCTTGCTTTAAAAGGATTAAACGGTATACTCCGTTTGAGTAGACCTGATGGAAGCGCTATGTACTGTTTGTATAAAATAAGCTGAATGTTTCTCCCGGAAGGTTTTCAGTACATCAACGTGAAGGCTTGGACCGTGTCCTGTGCCCCTGTCGCTGTGTCCGTGCTCTCAGTACTGCTCGTGAACTCACTCACTTTCAGTTAAGATGCAATTCCGATTACCTTGTGCTTTAAATAAAACCTGATTTCAAACGGCACTTTTAAAAAAATTGATAAACTTGATTTGTATATAGGAAATGGTGTACATTGAGTTTATAATGTTTAATAAATGGGGTTCTGACCACGGACCGTGAAACCAGAGTGCTCCTATGGTTTGTGTCGTTTGTAGCGAGTGGGGTTTCTGTGCTGTGGGTTTTTTTTCCCTCCTGACTCTCTGAAGATGTCACTAGCTTGTGCCAGGAATGTTTGTGGGTGGGTGAAGGATGTCACCCTTGCAGACAACCATGGAATATGCATTAGCTGGACCTGGGAACAGGATCTCGGTTGCTCTGCTGCTCTCGCTTCTCGCCTCCCATTGTCTCCAGCCACTCGCTGTCAGAGGCTGTAACCTCCTGTGTGGCAATGCTGTGTGGTTTCCTTGTGACCGTGAAACAGAATCGAGACCTTTAAAGATGTGGCTGTTTAAAGGGATGTCGTTCTTAACAACAAAAAGTAAAAAAAGGAGAGTCTACAAAGTTCATAGATGAGAAAAAGTTGTGGCGACTAAGTTTGTGTTAATGGTTGGACTCGATCTTAAAGGTCTTCTCCAACTTCAATGACTCTATGATACTTTTCGGGGCACGAGAATGGTGTGTATCATTTTAGCAAAGCCCAAGCAGCGATTTTCTTTCCTGGCCTTTGTGGCTGAGAAGTGGCGTCTTTCCTCGTGCTTGCCCCTCTCCATTAGCAGCAGAAGGGTTGGCAAAAGGGCCTCCTTGGTTTTGAGGCAGAATTGATCAGGTGAGATCTCAGTTGGAAAGCTCTCGGTGTGTCTCTAAAGGGTATCCTCTGTGGCACAGCCTCCAGGATTAGCCCGTGATCCTTCCTGCCCCACTGCTGAAGACTGGTAGTAGTGAGTCTAGGAACGCTTGATGGTGTGGAGATGGGATTTGTGATCCCGGCAGGGAGCCAGCCGTGGAGTGGGGTGGACTGTACACTCCAGTGACGGCTCTGGGTGCCCAGAACAAGCTCCTTTTTCCATTATTTCAACCCTCCTGAGGCATTAATTTGCTCCTTTATCCACTGCAGTAGATACACGCACGGAGCCATGAACTCAGATCTGCTCAAGCATATAAAGAAGTTACATTTTATTAGTGAATGCTGGTTTGTTTTTTTTTTTAAATACACAATGATTTTTTTTCTTTGTCAGCACAAAACTTGCTAATTTGGATGTTAAGTTATTAAACTACTTAGTATATTTTCTTATGGCTCATGGTAAGTTACAGCATCCTGACCACAATACCGGAGTTCTCAGATGAATCTGCGCTCGCTCAGGACTTTGAAAATAGATATATTGTTTTTATCACAGCGACTTTTCTGTCCTTCAGGAAGGACAATCTTCAAGGATCCTCAGGAGACTGCAAGAACTGCCTTAATTTTTTATAAACAGTTCTCTGCTATTTTAGGAGTGTGTTTGGACATGTGGCTGCTTTTTATACATCTTTTTACACCATCTCTGCCAGCATTTCTTTTATTAATGCGTGTGCCTTTTAATTTTTCAGACCTTTAAGGACTGCCATTTGTCTGCGTTTCTGAGTACAGCCTCACATAGTTTGATCTGCAAATGTGACAATTTTGCTTTAAAACTCCAGAGCAGAAAGAGCCTGTTCTGGGTGGATTCTCCGCGGTGAAACATGTCATCATTGGGGTGGGAGTTTGAATTTGTTCAGTACGTCAGGATACAGCCTGTATGAGGGTGTTGTAAGGTACACAACACACAAAACTGTTCAAAGGAACTGCTCAAGAATGAAACAAAAAGGGAAGAAATTAAGGCGAGGAAGAAAAGAGGTGGGTGGTTTTAGATGAAGTATGAAAACAGGTGGAAAATGCATGTTGAAAGCCACTAAGTTTATATTTTTAGAGGTAATCTTAGCCCTAAATTATTCCACCTGCAGAAAAATCTGTGGATAAAAACACATGTAAAATTGTCACAACTGTTTATATTAATTCAGCACTTTCATGTTATTTTTTTATTTCAGGAGAAGAAAGGGAAGTTATGAGAAGCTCAAGGTATTGTCTAGAGTCTAAGAGAAGAATAACAGTGCGTGATAGAGGATTGCTTATTTATTTTCCTCCGTTAAATATTTACAAAGTTAACTTTCCAGGCCCATTTCTGCTGAGTATATTTATTGGGTGTGTTTTCAGCCAGGCTGAATTTCGGCAGCTGCTCTTCTGTTTGAGAAACCAAACGCATGGCAGCGAGAGCTGGAATTGTTGGGTAGATGTCACTGAAATCTTGCTGGTGGGTCCAGGGGCACGTGGCCGTACTGAGGTTAAAAAACACACCAGTACAGGCCTGCTCGGCTTTGGACTTTTGCTTAGTGACGTCATTGACTAACTACAGTATCTCTGCCATGCAAGTAAATTTAAATATATCATCATCACGCTCCCTGTGCAGGTTGTAAGACCATATAAGAGCAGCACAAACAGGGAGTATTTCCAGCGTGTGAAGAGACATACGATTACACTCATTTCTCAGTTTTTTTAGCAAGCAGCTAGAATAGCATTAAGCTCAGTTTTAATCTATACTATCAGTGTGTTCTCCCCATAAGGCAGGACCATTTCTCCCCCTAACAGGCAGACTGGTTTCTCTTCAAGCCTAGTTTTTCAGCAAAATGTGCCAAAAGTGTTCCTTTTAGTGCCGTTACTGTCCAACTGGTGCCGTTTCACCGGCTGTATAACTCCAGTCGTTACAATAAAATTTAAGGGAACATTTTCTCTTGAATCGGTTGTCTTTATTTGAAGAATTTCTTAAAACGCTGTCGTTTTGAGAGGTGAGGAAGATGAACGTGCTTCCAACAAGAAATCCAAAGGCTTTGTGAGCACCTCTGGAAAACAGGCACTTTGGTCATTCATTAAATAGTACAGAAATGGTCTTAAAATATTAATTTTTAATGGTATGTGGTACATGAGCCAAGAGTTTAAAGGATCCTTAGTGACAGAGAAAAGGTTACAAGAATATATGTGTAATGTTTATTGTTCTAGTATTTATAACCATATGCTGCCTATAAATGTAGTAAAATGGTTCACGTGAGCTAGTTAAATGACATTAATGCCATTAAATCTTTATAAATGAAGATATTACTCCTAATAACATTCATTCTGTAAATGAGTTATTTCCATCTAGTACCACAGTGGCTGTAGGTGTTTTTCCCCAATAAATTACTGGGCTCGGCTTTGACAACACAGATTTAAACTGCTTTTCCCCCAAAGCTAAATGGGTGGCTTTAGTCCTGTAAAAAAAAAAACCCCACACGTACCCGCAGTGTGGGTTGGGGGGTTATTTTTAGAAGTGTGCTGCTACCTTAGGCTGCTAATTTTGTGGCTATTCATCGCAGTGTAAGAGCAAGTGGAAAGATTTTAATTTTTTTTTTCCATGTGTTCAGGAGGAAAATTCTCATTAAATCCTGACTTGGGTGGTTAAGAGGGTGAAGCGCGCATGTTAATCTGGTGCTGATTTTTATGTCAAATAAATTATTTTCCCGGTGGCCTGTCCAGTTTTACTCCTCACAGTGATAACAACCATGGCACCTCACATCTGCCATCAGGAGAGGTGACCTGAGGCCTCTGTTGGGAGTGCCCCGTCCCAGCCCGATGGCGCCGGGCACAGCTCTAACAGAAACCTGCCTTTTTTTGTGATTAAATCGCCTGTACTTCACGTAGCAGCCACGCTGGCATGGGCTCGTACCTCCTGTCCTGCTTTCAGAGGAGGCTTAGCCATGGGTTTAGGGTAAGGTCAGTGCTGTTGTTTGCCCACTCATGGTCTGGGGGGTTTTTTTTTGGTTTCTACCTGGGCAGCCAGCAGCACACTGAACGTTGTGCTGCTGCAGATCTAACAGTGCGATGGGCTTCTGGGGTTGTAGCTGGGGTGGAAGTCGAGGTGGTCGTAGGCGGTGATGAAGTTGTCCGGGCCGGTGACGTGGCTCTTCTCCAGGGAGGTGTTGAGCCCGTTATCTCTGTACATGCCGCACTGGGCCAGAGTACTGGAGAACGCGTGTGAGGTGACGTGGAAGGAGGTCTGGAAGAGCAAGAGGAGGGGAGGAAGGTGATGGAAACGCCAACCTTGGTATCACATGCCCCAGCAGACGTTTGGGTGCCATGATCAGGGCACCTCATCTGATACCGTACAACCAAGCATCTGCAGGCATCACCTTGTGGGTATCACAGCTCCATCCACCTCGGGGAGCCCATCACCAGGGGACGCTGCCCCAACACCCGGGGGGTGCCCCCTCGCCCCGACCTACCGGCACGTCGTGCACCGTGGGGGCTCTGCTGCCGTAGGCCTGGTTGGTGGTTCGGTACCGGGGGTGATGCTGCGGGGGTTCCCTGCGGGAGGAGAGAGCACAGGGGGGTGCCGGGGGGTGCTCGGCGGGCCGTGCTCGGCCGGGCCCCGGAGCCTCGCTCACCCGTAGCCGCGGAAGCAGGCGGGGTGCTGGAAGCGGCCGGGCAGGCCGGGGCTGGTGCGGTAGCAGTCGCCGGTGCGAGGGCCG
>VZZY01001211.1:120487-133457 GCA_013400335.1 Eurystomus gularis | reverse complement strand
GGGAGCCCCTTTCCCCGCCATGTCGCAGCGAGGCTCCTTCAGGGCCCGCGCCGATGGCGGCTGTTGGGCGGCGGGGCCCGGTTCCGCTTCTCCTCTTTTCCCCCGTGGCTGAAGAAAGGAAGGCTGCGGACCGGCGGAGCCCCCTGTGCGGGAGAAGGAGGAGGATGTGACCGGAGGTACGGGGGGTTCCTCGGTGCTTCTGGGCGGGCTCCCTGCGGGTGAGGCGCTGGTGGCCCCCAGGCTTTGGCTCCTGGCTTTACCTGCTCCCCCGCCGCAGATTTCTGGGCCTCGCACGGGACAAAACGTGCCCGGCCCCGCCACGTGGCCGGACAGAGGCGGGAAGGGACCCGCCGCTCCCCCCGGGCCCCGTCCGGTGCTCGGTCTGCTCCGGGCACTGCTGTGTTCGGTGTAGATCCGGTATTTTACAAATGGATGTGTAGGAAAGTACCAGGATGAGGTTAACTAAAGCAAAGAGGTGCCCTTCCAGTGAGGGAGGGGAGACCGTTGAGGCCTGCCGCCTCTTCAGGCTTTAAGGTGATTTGAGTAACTGAAGTGAAGCTATTAAGCAAATTATTTTTTTCCTTTGTTTTAGTCTTCAGCTTTTCCGTTTAGTCTTCAGCTTTTCCGTTCAGAGGTTGAGCAATTCACAAAGAAGGTTGTTGTGCCATCAGCTAAACGCACATTAGTTGTTAACTGCGTTCTCTCCCTTTTTTTATCTTCAGCCTGGCAGAAGACAAGGGGTGAAGTAAAAAAGATTCTGCACCTTGAAAGCCCAAGGGTAAGTGGTGCTCGAGAGCCAGGCTGTCCAAGTAAGCACCGGCCATCTTGTTAACTCTCTACACATGCACCAAATACCTTTGTAGTGCTACTTTCTGAGTAGTTCTAATCTTATTCTTACAGATACCTGTAACTATCACCTTTTCCAGTCTTTGGGGTTGATTTTTTTTAACCTGCCACCGGCGTTGCAAAGGTGGCTGCTGTGGCATCTTTGTGTCATTAGGTGGCAGAGAGAGACAGGCTATGTTCTACGCTCGTTTGTTCTGAAACCCGTGAGCACTCAGAGTGATTGATAGCCTGACATAATTTATAAATAGGCTGCTTAATAGGAAACTCTTGAGCAACTAAACCTTCCCTATTATTTTTAACTGCCTTAAATGTGAGATCTGTGTGTAATAGCGCAGCGTCCCATTTGACCTGTAGCAGATGTGCTGCAGAAGAGCTGCACGTGGCTTTCTGATTATTTAACCTTGAAAATGGTGGGATCGTGTTGATACATGGACTTGTATTAACAGCAGAATGAGCTCATCTGCCTAAAGCCACGTCGCAGGTTGGTGATATCACTGGGAACGTGTCCTGGGAGTCATGTGCGGGTGGCCCCAACCCTGTTCCTACCTGAAAGTGAAATCGTGCCTGTGCTGTGCATTTATTTCCCTCTATTACTGGGATTTTCAAACTTAAATTCAGTGAAACAACCCTATAAGTGGATTTTGGAGCGTGTCTAAATATCTAAAATAAATGCTGCATTTAATTTCCTGTTTGTTTTTTTCAGAGAAAGCCATGTGACGTGGCAGACACAGGAGGCTTCTCAAAGCCCTGAGGTGAGCGGTGGAGGCAGGTTCCTCTGTTGAGTAGCTCCATGCCCCAGCTCGTGTTGCAGACGTGGCTGCTGTGCCACATTTGTGTCATTAGGTGGCAGAAAGGAAAAGGCTGCGTCTTTTCGAGTGCTCTGAAACCCGTGAGCGCTTGGGAATGATGAGCAACCTGACAATTATTTCTTGCTTTTCCTGTATTTTTTTTCCTTTAATCTTAAATCATGAAGGGTGGACAGCTGGGAGCGGCATGGTAGAAGCTAATTCAGGTTTCTCACACGTTCTGTGGTTAAGGAGGAGCAGCAAACTCCAGTATTCTTTATCCTAATGGTCCTGAGTCATTGAGATTGCCTCTCCTGACATGTTAATATCATTAGGGCTCAGAGATAAAGGGGCTTCCACTGCCTGAGACGTAACTGCTCAGAGATTAGTAGCTTGACATTTTTTCCATGTGTGCCTCTTCCTCCAGAGAATCAGCGAAAGACAGAGCAAAATTCCTTTGAAAAGCGGCTAAAAATGATGCCAATTTTAACTGCATCAGGGGAAGGTCCTTCCTTTTATTTGCAAAGACAAATAGAAGTGACAGCTCTATTCCTGAGCTCCATTTTTGCCTCAACAATCCTTTATGGCCTGCAAGACATCCCTGCTTGCTGCCTCTCTTGTGAAAGGGCACCTCTTGAGTTTCGCAGGGTTCTGTAGATCTCAATTGCACCTGGGAGTGGAGGTGCTGGGGAAAATGGGCACTTAAGTTTGATGTTTCCGAAGTATTGGTGTTATCTAAAACCAGTCAGGTGTGGATTTAACATGTGGAGAAAATTCTACCCTGTTCCCAACGCTAATAAACCACTGGGCCAACAATGTTTTGACTTCCAAGGGTGCTGAGTTAGGCCAGAAGGTGCCATCTTCCGAAATGCAGCTTTATAATCATACTTGGTTTTGTGAGGGGAACAAAAAAAAAAATGCTCCTCCCCGCCCCAAAACCCCAAACTGAAGATCTTTTTCCTCCCTAGAGTGACTTTGCGAACAGGACTGAGTTCTGCAGCTTGCTTCAGCTGGTGAAGGTGGGTGTTGCATCATTTCTTAGAAACTAAACGTCAGTGTGTTACCACACGAGTCGGTGTCTGGGTAGAGAGGTGCTTGGGTTGGTACATCTTCTGACTTCCTGGGGGACACGGACAAATAATAAAGTGCTACTCGTGCATCCTCACAAAATTCAGTTCATCTTTTTTACTGACAAACCTCTGCTTTGGGTGGAGCACTGTCGCGTTCCTCTAGTTTGTGAAGGTGGCAATTTTTGTAAGTGACCTCAAACGCTCTTCTGATGAACTTTATTTACCTTCCCCAAATGGCCTTTCTCAGCTCCCAAAGTGCGTCCTTTTGAGGGCTGCTCTTGGTCAGAACGAGAATGGTTTTGTTGAGAGCTCACCCTTTTGCCTCTAGTATCAAACCAGGCTCTGGTGCTACTGCAGCCTGACACAAAATGCTACTGGAGAAGATGGTTGTGTCGTGGTTGTGTCTTGGGCGTAATGAAGAGACAAGATTGATTTCAGTAATCTAAGCAAAAAAAAAATAATGCTAAAAAACCTGACGTCTTTGAAGTCCTTCTAAAGCAGCTCTCAGCAAGCGCAGCAGTGGAGTGCTCTGCCCTGTTTCTCCAGACAAGGAGCTTCCTTGGGTATCACATTCTAGCTGGTAATAGCTGATGAAAAGCAGAAATGTAGTTGAGTGCAATGTGCCTTTTTAGATGGTTTTGCTGTGTTCTGTGTGCTAGCGTGGTGGCAGGGGGATGTGACCTCCCACGCAGCGAGCTGCTGGAGAGCACTGGTATCAGTGTATCTTCACAGCTCTGCGTCGCTGTCCTTTCCTGGGTGTCACGGTGCCCCTGAGCCTCTGCTCTGCCCCTAAAACTAGTGGTGAGAGAAGCTCTGCACATAGATAGTGTTGTGAGAGTCGGAGGCTTTGCAGGCAAAATCCAGCACTGCTAAATGGTGGGAAATGGCCTCATTAAATGGGCATTATGAGGGTGAAAGGTGCCATTAACCGAGCGGGGAGCTGCGGGCTGCAAAATGAGCCGTTTAATTGGGAAAAGTCAGTGCCTACCAGCAGCAGCTTTGAGGAAGAATGCTAATCAGGGGGTGGGGGATGTGGTTATGCAGAGAGGCACGTGCTACGATGTGACTCTGCTACTTAAATTTTCTGACTTGTTTTAACCCTGAAATACATACCTGAGTTTTTGCAGCAGACTTTACTCAAGAGTCCAGGATGGGCAGCGAGTGCCTGATGAGTCTCCCTTAGAACTAGACCGTGTGAGGACAGCTATTAACATTTCCCTACAGCTTTTGCTGTTGACCATCTTCCCAAGACTGAGCAGCAATTCCAGGCTGTGACTATTGCTTTACCAACAGAACTACCCGGCTCTCAGCTGCGGGAAAGATCAATATTTTGTATTAAAGTGGTTTTGAGAGAAATTAAACCTCTTTCTGCGCATTAACTTAGCCCTTCACCATTTAGACCTGGTTTTGATGTCCCGACTTGGAACACTGGCGTAAGCCCAGCCTTTCTTTCTCCGTGCTGTTAATAGTTTGTTTCTGCACTGAGGCTGGCAAACTCGACTTTGAGTTTTAGGGAGCCTGAGAGTGAAGGAGTAACCGAGATGGCCATCATGCCTTTGACTCCTTTCCTGAACCTGCCAGAGTCACTGTGCTCAGCCACAAGAATTTCTTCAAAACCTGGCTGATGTAGTGGCAAAGAACCTCTCCCAAAGTAGTCTTACTTCGTGCCCTGTGCCTTCTGTCGCTGCTTTAGGCCCCAATCTGCTCCAAATCCAGGCAGTGCGAGTTAAGGTCTTCTGAAGTTGCCCTGCGAATCGTAACCGAGCCCGGCTAATGACTTCCCTAAAATTTGGTTTCATTTTATGAACCTTTCTAATTTCTTCTGGGATGTGAAAAACCTTTTGGACAGTCCCAGGACAAACCTTGATGTAATTCTTCAATTGCCCCTGAAAATTCAAAGCCATTCTCCTCTTTCCTGACGAGCAGCAGCGCCTTAGCTCAGTGAACGGCGGGAGCCTGGGTTGTGTGGATTCAGCAGCTTCTTATCGCTAACTTTTGCTGGCTGTATTTGAGGTGGTCTGACATCCTGGGCCTTTCTATTTGCGGATCATGCCTCGAGTTTTAGGATTTCTAGCAAACAAGCAACATCTGCATCTTCTAGATCCCTAAAACATCCCCTTTTCTCCTACACAGGTTCACTGCGGCCGCTCCAAGCACACGCGATGCTGCTCGTGGTTCGGAACGTTGCCGGGAACCTGCGTACTCTGAACATCTGTTTAGAAAACACTCCAGCTGTTCTGTGCCACGTGTCCTTTCTGCTTTTGCCATGGAATAGCTGTAACCTCGCCCTTCTCCCCGTCATCTCGGCGCCTACGCTGTTTGCACAGCCATGTTCTAACGTGCTCTTGTTTCAATCTGTGTTTTCTCTACATGGTTGAGAAGGATTGAAAACAACCTCAATAAAGATGCCGCCTACAATAAGTCTGAAATGATTGTGTGTGTATTTGCAGCACCTCAAGCAACGTGAATTTTTAACCGTTCTTGGATTTAACACTTATTTGTGGCTGTGAGAACCGGGGTGGGTTTTATTTTAAAGAAAAAGGTGGGAGCCTTGCTGCTTACCTCCATCCCCCTGTGCGTGAAGCTGCTGCTGCAGCAGCGTTAGGTGAGGTCACACCAAGTTGTTCAGTGTTGGGCCTTTTCCTCTTTTTTTTTTTCCAGGTGATGTGGAAGATCTGGAGATGGTAGGAGAGTAACCCAGCGTTGCCTTCAGCCACTTGTCTCCCGTACAGCAGTGTGGGTTTAAACCGTAAGCATGTGTGAAAACACTTGGGTTTTTGGTTAGTGGTGAACAACTCTCTGTGCTCTTGAGGTGAGTGATCCCTGCGGTCTCCCCTGCTCCTGCTGGGCGTGCAGATTAACGTGATGATGTGACCATGCTCATCAGAAGTGCCTTTATTCAAATAAAGTGGTCTTGGCTTTAAGTACAGGAGCTGTGTCTCCATCTTTCATTGTTAAGTGCTTAAAGAGATTCTGATATTTATGTGGATAATCAAGGGAACGGTGGTTTTCCTCCACTTCTACGTGCCTACCTCCTGCTTTATCTAATGCCGCTTCTGGGGAAGGGAGCGGTGGGGAGGAGGTGGAGCGGGAACTCCGCTTTCTGGGCAAGATTTACTAGTAAAATTTCAAACACAGAAGGGGGGGTGAAAAACGGGCTTTCCTGCAAGTCTGAGAGGACTTGACATGGTTGTGAGGTTCCTTTTTCTAATAGCAGAGGAAAATTAATTTGTCGGTGGAGCTGGTTGCCATGGGGATGCAGGACAATAGATGAGGAGCTGGGGTGGCTGCGTGGAGCCTCATTAAATACCAGTCCTGCCCTTCTCCCTCCACCAAACCTGAACCTTCACCTGCACCCAGCCTGGAGGTGGGGCCTTGGCCACCTCTGCAGCGTTCCTACGGAATTACGGGAGACTTGGTGGGACCGAGAAACTTCCCACCCTTCAGACACACAAACCTCACCATTGCTCAACCTTACCATGGATGAGTTATGTCACGGAGCCAGCTCCTCTGTGGGAAGCGAGCGACGCTGGCTCTGCTAGATTTAGAGCGCTCTTGACACTGAAACATCTCCTCCATAAATACCAGTGAGAGGTGATGATGATGATCCTATACAACTAATAGAAGGAAATACTGGTCTCTGTCCTCCAAAGGGCTCATAAATTCACAGCCCTGACACTCCCAATTGCCTTCACGGGCTCTAGATACTGTCGGGTGTGGTGTTTTTTCCTCGGTGGTGGTACCTCAGATAGATGCTCCACTTCACTAAGTGATTGTTGGCAAGAGCACCAGCATAAGGTCCATCAGTGGGAAAACAACCGTGCTGGGAACAGAGGGAGCTCGGGGTGCTTCGCTTCAACCCTTCCTCTCCACCCAGAGTTTTGAAAGGTTGCTGTAATTGAGTATTTAAAGGGAACGGGCTGTAGTTGGAGACCTGGGAGTATTTACGCAGCCAACCAAATGTCTGAAAGCTTGCCTGGAAATTCATTTTAATAATGAGAGGAGCGCTGGATTATTCTGGTATTAATTTTTAACCTCTGCAGGCAAAGCCCTGCTTAGTTTAAAGGAGAATTAAACCGAGAGGTTGGCTTATCCCTGCTCTGAGTGTTGTGGGGAGCAACGCACGGCACGCGTGCGTTAGCCGGTCAGAATTGTTTGCGTTTAGCCCTTTTTCTTTAAGCTTTTCTTGGCTTTAGCTGCTTCCAAAGCTGACGCACGCCAGCGGGAATGGCCTGTGCTGCCAGTCTCGGACCACGGGCGGACACAGCCAGCAGAAGCCTCACAGAAGCCATCGTGTCCCTGTCTGGGGTCAGGCACTTCACAAAGGCATGGAAAAACTGCCAGGATTCTCCGCTGTGGAAAAGACAACTTATCTGCTTCCGAAATTACAGCTGGATCTGGCAGGGGGGTGACTCAGACGCTTAAGGAGAGACTTTTGAATAGGGAAATCTACCTTTTTGCCATCACAAGCAAGCTGGTACTCTAAAAGCTGCTGTTTCGCTATTGAGGTACTGGTGTGATTCACATAAAAGCGATTTATTTACATCAGAGACGTTCATCAAAAGAAGATGTGACAAGTACAGCATGAATGATTCATTCTCCTCGCTCTGCACTGCTTCTCTGTTCAGCAAGAACCAGTTTGATGCGTCCAGCTGGGCTCCGCTTCCTCAGCGCCTTCCGAGTCATCTTCTGCCCCCCACGCCTGCTCAGCCCGGCTCCCGGTGTCCTAGCTCCGCAGCACGCTCTTGCCGACCGTATCGATGATCCTGCTGGGCAGTGGATGTCACGATGCTTGGATTGCCATGAAGAAGTGGCTGCAGCTACGCGGAACTCCCTGTGCAAGGGTGTCTTTTTCCTGTGGGGGAAAGGATGGAGAAACAGGCCTTCAACCCTTGGACTTTACTCCAAGATGGCAGATTCAAAACTCCAGGGCCGTGCTTCCCCCATTAGGAATATTTGGTGTTTGAAATCTTCTTCCAGAGCAAGGTCTTGAGGTTGTTCAGCACAAGGGAGTGGTGAACTTCCATCTGGCTGGCCAGGCCACTGAGGGTCATGCAAGTTCGGAGCTGTTTCTGCAGATCTTCTTTCAGCTCCAGCGGCGCCCCGTACAGCAAGTAGTCCTGCAGCAACCCGCAGACCTTCGCCAGGTTGGGCTGCACCACGTCGCTTTTGCACTGCTTCATGAGTTTGTCACATGTGGCCATACAGTCCTTGCCATAGGTGCAGTCCACGTTCTGCTCACAGTGACGTCCCTTGAGGAAACCTCTGATTGTCATCTCTGTTGCCACCTTCCTCAGGTTGACCATTTTGAAGTCGTATTTGTCATTGTAGCCCACGTTCTTAAAGCCGGTCTCACAGATGTAGAAGTTCCCGTAGGTCCCATGGAATATCTCCTCCACAAACTCCAGAAGGCCGATGGCGATCTTTGCCCGCCGGGGCCATGCTGGTGCAAACCACTGGTGGATGATTTGGTGGACAACTGAAGGCAGCAGAGACTGGAGGAAGGGGGGGACATCCACTCCGTAGAGGGAGGTGTGGGGGATCTTCTCAGTGACATAGAGGTCCCCACAGTAACCTAGCAGCTTGGAAGTGTGCTCTTTCTCGTGCAAGGAGAGCATGAGAAGAAACTCATTGAGCTGAAGTAGCGCCCAGATGGATTTGGCCTCTGCTAAAGACACTTTCCCATCCCGGTTCACATCTGCCATGGTGATGATCCGGCTCACCAAGGCCATAAGAGAAGGCTGATCTCCCAGGTTGGACTGCGAACAGAACAAGAAGTGGCATCAGACCCTTGCAGCTCTCACTCAGAGCCCCGGCCAACCTCACCTGGGATGTTTCCAGGGATGGGGCATCGACCACCTCTCTGGGCAACCTGGGCCAGGCTCTCACCACCCTCAGCATCCAAAATTTCTTCCTTCTCTCTAGTCTGAATCTCCCTCTTTTGCCCCTTCTCCTGTCGCAACAGGTCCCGCTAAAAAGATTGTCCCCATCTTTCTTCTAGGCCTCTAAGTAGTGAAACGCCACAAGAAAGTCTCACTGGAGCCTTCTCTTCTCCAAGCTGATGCAAAGAACTAAGCTTGGAAGAGGAGGAAAGAGCTGCTGTGCTTGAGCAAATTCAGTCCCGTACCATTGCATAGGCCTGCAAGATCCTGGGAGAACCCTCCACACTGACCTTCAGGAAGTTGAGGAGCATTTCTTTAAACTCATCCATCGACGTCCCTCGTGTTGGTTTGTCAAAGAGGACCACATCCCTCCTGGGCACAGAGTCTGGGTGGTTGTCTGCCTTCAAGGCTTCTTCGATGCTACATTTGATGATCACCTCCCTCTCCCTCCAGAGCCCACTGTAAACCTACAGCCAAGGAGAGGGGACACGGTCAAGACAGGAGCAGAACAACAGGAAGTGCAGGAACTGGTTTCTGGTTCAGGACAGGTTCCAGGGATGGGGTGAGGAGCAGATGTGCGGGTGGGTGGAGGAGACCATCTCCCAGGTTTGATGCTTGCACCCATCCCCTGCCCTGTGGTGGTTTCCACGGTGGGGCAGAGACCTACCTGCTGGGTGGAAGAGGAGGAGAGGCAGTGCTGGAAGAGGAGGCTGCGCTCCTCACACAAGTCCTTGCACGTGGAGCCAGAAATGATTCCTTTCTTGTACTGGTCACACTGGGGAGGGGAAAGCAGAGAGAGGAGCTCAGCGCGGGCAGCTCCCTGGTCACATGAAGAAGTCTGACAGATCCAGGCTTACTCCCACAGCTCATGATCTGGGGCACCCCAAGCACAGGAGCTGGGGGCGTCTGAGTCCCCCCATCCTCCTGTGCAGCCGCCAGCCCCACACCCGTCGCCTCCCGTGCCCAAACTCCTCATCCCCTGTCCCTGCAGTAGGGCCGGGGTGGTTTGGTACCTTGGGCAAGGTGGGGCTGGGCTGGCGGGGACCCCCTGGAGCTGCTGGAGGGACCATGGGGGATTTGCTCCTGGGTTCTCCTGCTGCAAGAGCTGGAGGAGAGAGCAGTGCGGAGCTGGGCGAGGATGAGGATGCTTCGGCAGAGCAGCCCCTGCTGTGAAATGGGCTGGCCCCAGTCCAGGCAGCGGTGGGGCCAGGGACAGGCAGCGCCTCTGATCCACAAGCCGGGCAGCTGGGGTGGGAGTGGAGGCGTCCCTGGGCACAACAGCCTCAGGGCTGGAAAACAGGAGCTACAGAAAGTCACTGCATCTTGTCCCTCTTTATTTTTCCCCGACGTAGATGGGAATTAACCCTTAGACCTGCTCGCCAGGGGCACGGCCGGACACGGCGTCTTAAACCCTGAGCTCAGAGCAAGAATTAGCGCCCAAGACCCCGTGGTCAGACTCATGCAGAAAATCAAATTAAACGATCGCCGCTGTTGTTATGGCAATTCCTGCCTCCCTTCTCTGCTGGGGGATTGATGAACGAGGCGTTTTTCAGCCGGAGCCTGGGCTGGATGGGGGACCTGCTCCCTGGCCATGGGGCATGCACGGCAGGAGGCGTCCCTGTTCGCTTGGCTGCTGGTGCTGGGGATGCTGCAGGGAGGAGGCAGCACCCACTGCACACCCCAGGCAGGGACAAACACACCAAGCCAAGCTCCCCAGAGGGGTCTGCTCTTTATTCAGACTGGTGCTTTCTTTAGGGCACACCAACAGAGGTGCCCACAGACCTGCTGCTCCCCTTTTTCCTCTGGTTCCGCGGAGCTCGGGGTGGGGCTGGTGTGATGCTCTCCCTGCCTGCAGATCCTGCTCTGACATTGCAGCTTTGTCTCCACAGACATTAATCTGCCCACGTCTGCTTGGCCTGCCCTGGCCCGCTTCGCTCGGACATCTCATTAAATGGTTTCGCCGTCGCCCTGGCAGGATCAGGTCACCTCTCCCGCTCCGAGCCCCGTGTGATGCTGGTGGAAGCAGCAGCCGGGAGGGCTCCTCAGCCCTGCTCTTGTGCAGGATGCTGCCCTGGCGCTGCCTGCACGGCCGCAAAGCACCACACAGGCCTTGGGGGGCTGGACATGGGGCTCCCACAGCCCCGACACCCCAAACTGGGCCCAGCACGGCCACAGGGGCTGCTGGCCACCACTCACGATTATCATCCGGCAGACGTGGCCGCGGCAGAGCTCGGAGTAGGACGAGTAGTGCATGTAGGCCACCCAGCTGCCCACGAAGATGCCCAGCCACACCACCAGCAGGTACTTCACCTTGATGCCCGGGAGGCGAGTCTGGAAGGAAGAGAAAATACCGGTGAAGGTCAGGGCTCTGCAGGGCAGACTAGACAAGGACAAGTCCTTCTGTACAAACCAACCTGAGCCCTGCTGAAACCTTCAGCCTTTTTTATACATATTCACCAGTCTATTATGCAACTCCTGCTGCAAGTAGGTCACTTAAAATTCCCTAAAAGCAGGGAGATTACAGCGCTGGGCTGTGAGGAGCTGGATGCTGCCCATCCCTGCGCCCGGGAGCTGCGGCTCCGTGTGCCCGCTCTCCTGCCACTGCTCTCCTGCCAACCCTGGGGTTCATCACCAGGGCTCCTGCTCCTGCTCGGAGGGACCCTTCTCAGCAGATGCCCCCCGGGCACGGGAGCTTGCCACCGCCAGCTTCTGCGTGGGAGCGGGCAAGTAACGAAGCACGTGGGTCATACCCCGTACGAACAAGTCAGAGGCTTGCAGCGGGATTTTCTTTTCCTGGCTTCATTTCTTCCCCTCTGACCCTGTCACAGCGGTGCTGCTGCCATCTGGCCTCCCTGCAATATAGGTTGTTTACCTGACACCGTACAACATGGAGCAGATCCCCAGCGATTCCTAAAGGCAGGGAATTAATCCTTGCATCAAACACCCCATTCCCTCTGGTTTCTTTATCCCAGAAAGCCCTTGGCCAGTGGCCACCTTCAAAACCCTCCTCTCTCCTTGTGCTGCATCAGCCAGTGAGACCATGACCTGCTGCTGGGATAGGGCTGGATCTGAGCGAATCCAGCACCGTTACAACCTGCCAGGGATCCTTGCTTGGGTCTTGTAGCCCCCAAACGCTCCCACCTCCAAAATGCCTCCTCCCTGGTCCGCAAGGGCTCAGGAACCAGAGTCAGCGGAGCCTCCTGCCCTCCCGCTCTCATGGGGAGCACTGGTTTCATCATCCTCTAAATGGTAGAAAAAAACGAGTCGGGGGATGGATTGCTACAAGAGGTTCTTCTAATAATATTCTGGATTTACAGCTGGTGCTGAGGTTTCCTCCAGGTGATCGGTGTCAAGGTATGGGGGCTTCGCTGCCTGCTGCCTTCCCTGCCCACCACCTTGGCTGGCAGCCTGTGCCAAAGGGTGTTGCCCTTCGCTCACGTGAGTTTTAGGGTGACTCTGGGGGACCTGGAAGTGACTTTGGGCCGGAGCTGCCTCCGAAGGAAAAATGGACACAGCATCACAAAATCCCCGCTCCACCCCCACTGCAGCACCTGGGAGCACAGGGGCTTGTTTCATGGTGGGTCCCGGTGGCAGGGACCATGCCAGGGCTGGTGTGCACCCAGGGGTGGCTTGGTGTGGCTGTCACCCCCACTCCCATGGGGTATCCGTGGAGGCAACCCCCAGCACAAGGGCCCCACCCTCCCTGCCAGACCCACTTCCCAGCCCCTGTGCGCTGCCACGGCCCCACAGCTGCTCCTCAGGCGTTTTGTCTTGGAAGAAGACAGCAACCAAGGGCTCATCTGCCCTAGGAGCAGAGCTGCAGCACCCATCGAGCTCTCAGCTGTCCTGGGGACCCACAGATGCTCTAAAGGCTCCACTTGGCCTTGCAGCCCTTCCTGGTGAGCCCAGCTCTGCACCCACATCCTGCCAGCATCCTCCGCCCACCAGAGATGCCCTCCCGTGTTCCCTCCAGCAGGCTAACCTCTCTGGTCCAGGACCTTCACCAGAGTCAGGGTTCCTCATCCCATGGCTGCAGAGAAAACACCCAGGCCAGCATCCCCGGCCCCGTCATCACCACATCCCCGGAGCGCTGAGAGGGGTCCCCAGCTCCCCTCCCGCCCCACTCCCCAGCAGCTCACGGTTGGGAAAAGGGGATAAAAATCCGAAAAGAAAGCCAGGGAGGGAAGGAGTCAGCCCTGCCCTGCCCGGCCCGGCCCTGCCGCGTCTGCTCCATCCCCCGGTGCGGGCGGACGGAGGGATGGGCTGCCCTGATGCTCCACGGCCGGTGCGGCTCCCGCAGCACCTCGGGTTATGCAACTGCCTGCGGCTCCCGGTGCCGGTCTCCGTCCCCTGGGTGCCGGTCCAGCTCCCCCCGGTGCCAGTTCCA
>VZZY01001211.1:106893-119882 GCA_013400335.1 Eurystomus gularis | reverse complement strand
GCAGGGACATCTGCAACTAGAGCAGGTTGCTCAGAGCCCCGGCCAACCTCACCTGGGATGGTGCCAGGGATGGGGCAGCGACCACCTCTCTGGGCAGCCTGGGCCAGGCTCTCACCACCCTCAGCATAAAAATTATCTTCCTTCTCTCTCGTCTAAATCTTCTCTTTTTATTTTAAAACCATCACTCCTTGTCCTGTCACATCAAGCCCTGCTAAACAGATTGTCCTCATCCTTCTTATAGGCCCCTTTAAGCACTGAAAGGCCACAAGAAGGTCTCCCTGGAACCCTCTCTCCTCCAGGCTGAACAAGCCCAACTCTCCCAGCCTGGCCTCCCAGCAGAGGGATTCCAGCCTCAGATCATTTTTGCGGCCTCCTCTGGCCCTGCTCCAACAGGTCCATGTCTCTGCTGTGCTGAGGACTCCAGAGCTGGACACAGGACTCCTCACTGTGCTGACGACCCTGGTGTAGGGGGGTTCATGAGGATGCTGATTTCCCCTGGACCCCCAGCACTTGCAGCAGCTCAGGTTTAATTGAAAGCTATTCTGGTTGGCAGTCTGGAAGAGCCCCCTCAGACTGCGAGCACGGCCCCAGAGGCTGCATCCCCCCAGGGATGAGACCAGCCATGTCCCCTGCTCCTAAGCCTCCTCGCTGTCTCTATGCCCAGTCTCAAAGCTGAGCAGCAGCAGTGCCTGTCCTCCCTGCTTGCACTGCGTCTGGGCAGGGAAACCTCAAGGCAAGACAGGGGCTGCTTTGTGTCAGCACCGAGCAGACAGGCCAGGGACTGCCTCTCATCCAAGGGGGGTTGCAGTAAACGTAGGCGAGCTAGAGCAAGAGGGAAAGAGAGGCAAAGATATCGTGGAAAACAGCCTGGGAGGGTCAGTCATGAGGCCGTTGTTACAATAATTCCTCTCTCGCTATTAGTAAATCTTCAGATTACCCATTTGTCCCCTTTTCACGGTTCAGATTGCTTCCTTCCATTTGAATTTGGCTCAAAATGACCTTTGAAAACAAGCTGGGCGCTTCATACTCAGTGGTTCCTACTCGGTGTCAAGCACCAAGTGCCCGGGGACTAACGAGCAAGAGCTTTGCTGGCCTAATCGTGACAGCGCTGGTAAATAATGAGCATTACAACGGAACGGAACCGAAACAGCCCGAACCCTGCGGCTTCTTTGCTGCCTTCTTTCAACATCGAGGCCATTCCTGCTGCTCTCACGCTGTGCCCTGACCTCGGCGCTCGCCTCCGGGCCACCAGACATTGCCCGCAGCATCGCTTCGGTAGCGGGGCTGGGTTAACGTCGCCTCGTCCACGCGCAGCTCATCTGCGCACAGGTTCTGATGTCCTGCTGAAGCCAGGATGGTTCTCTGGAGCTTACACAGTTTATTTTTAGTTTTAACTAGAACAGTAAAAGAGAGAGGCTCTGTGATTTTTTTTTTTATTATTTTTTATGATGGGGTTGGTAATTTGGGAAAGAGCAGGGATGGGAAGATGCATTGCTGGGTGGCCAGCTGTGAGGATGAGGAGGGTCCCGGTGCTGCTTTCCTTTGTGGCTACAGGGAAATAACTCTTCTACTCAAGCAAGAATAAATTCCTCACTTCCCTTCCAGCCTAAAGATGGTTATATTCACATTTACCTGAGCCTTCCGCAGTTGGATTTCTCTCCCACCACCCTTGGTGACATCATGGGAGGATGAGCAGCAACTTTCCTGCGCTGCCCACCCCAGGCCCCTCACCTGCATCCCGATTCCTGCCTACTGAGACTCAGCACGATTAAACCTTTGGGCATTTGTCCTGCCAGGGCAGCTGCGGTAAAGTCCTCCCTGTGTCCATGGCCAGGGCTCAGCAGCATCCCGTGCTGCCCAGGAGCTCTCCCAGCTCACCCTCAGCTCTGATGTTGGGGGCTGAGCAGGGTGTGCACAGGCAGAATGAGACCCCCATCAGAGATGGGAAACGACACCCCCAGGCCAAAGCTGAGAGAGGCTTGAAATGCCGCGGGTCTCCGCTGTGGGCCTCTGCAATGGGAAGGGGTGGGTTGTCCAGAGAATCTAATTAGGAATGAGCAGACCTTCCCGAGCTGTAATATGCCAAGTAATTAAGTGATTAGTATTGATCATTGGAATGCCTAATAAGCAGCTATCACTCAGTGATTAATTAATCCAGTCAAAAGAGTAATACAAATTCTGCAGGTGTGCTTATATCTTACACGCAATGCGCAAGGGCAGTGAAATCTCTCCCTGCAGCGCCTGTCTCCCATTTATATCCCAGGCACATGGAGGACCTGGCACTGGAGATGCTCCCACAGCCTGGGCTGCCCCTGTGCAAGGGGTCTCTCCCCTCCCCAAACCCCCCCGGCACTGCCAGGCAGGGCTCCTGGCAGCAGGCAAGCATCCAAAGCTGCTCCACGTGGCATGGAGGTGGGGAAGGTGATCCCCCAGGAGCTGTCAGCATGCAGAAGATGCCAGAAGTGGTCGATGCTGATCTCCTCCCTGGGAATCCTTCCCTCGCTCCCTTGCTTAAGTCGCTTTGGTTTCTCCCGGGTCGCTCAGCCCACGAAAGCCCTGCTAATCTCCGCTAAACCCGCAGCGTGCCGCACGCTCGCCTCTGATCACTTCCCAGCCATGAGGTCACCCTGCGGGCACATCGCCGAGAGCTCGGTGCCCTCGGGAGCTCTCAGGGCACCCACAGCCCTGGAACAGTCATGTGCTGGCCCAGAATATTTACCCAATTCCATGATAATGTTATTCAACACTGAATACATTCTTTTGCTAACAGCAAAGTAGAGAGCAGCCCTGCCACGTGAGCAAGGACCTCCACTTGCCCATCCCCTCGTCCCCTCCAGAGCATCCTTTGCCTCCCGCTTTCCTCTGGGTGCGATGCCAGTGGTGGGTGACAGCCAGGGCCAGTGCAGCCCAATGCCATCACCCACAGTGCCCAGAGCTGCTGCTTGGCAGGGGGTGCAGCACCCAGAACCGAAAGAGGGGCACGTGCTCACCCCCTGCCCACACTCTCCCCTCTCCGAGCGATGCCGTCAGGATCAGCCCGGTGGCCACCACCCAGAGCCATTTCTGCACCCGTCATTCCCAGGCGCTGCCGCAGCTCAGGAGATGATGGATCTGGGCTCTAATGCTCTTTTCTGTGCATCCTGTAAGGATCTGAGGCTGATCGCCCGCGCTTCCTGCATGGCATCCACAGCTGGCTCCGCACAACGCCGGCAGCTGCCTCTGCCCGCCTGACGGGCCCTGTCGGAGCTGAGCGCAGCAGTTATAATTAGAAATGCTAATCAGCTCTTGCGCTTCTGGCTTGACAGCCCTGCCACCCCCAGCACAATCTTCCCTCCAATCTGTCCTATGCTCTCCCCCTCTGCTTCCTCTCCAAATCCCTCCTACTTGTAATTAAGCTCTATGGAATTAGGGGAGGGTGAAAGCTGGGGCTGCTGGGGCTCCTCGCATGCTTTAGGCCAGGTGTGCAGCCCCTCGCACAGCTCCTGGCTTGCTGGGGGTGGTCTGGGGCTCTCACCCTCCATTTACCACCAGCTCCCTGGGCTGGGGACACCCCAGGGTCACCCCTGCCCCTCAACAAGAGCCCTGGCACTGAACCAAGAGGCAGTGCCAGGGTTAAAGGCAAAGGGTGGTGGCTGTGGCCGGGAGCCCCGCAGCTCTGCCAGCCCAGCGGCTCTGGAACGGGGGCTGCTCTCATCAGGATTTCTGTCATGTGCCAGCCGTGGGCTCTTCCCAGCCGAGGAGGAAAAGGAGCTTGCAAAGAAGCATGGACAAGGAGGCTGAGCAAGCAGATCTCTGCACAGGCTTAGCTGGTTATGGCGTTATTCATCACCACAGCTTGCACTGGAAGACACAACCCAGGGGATTCTTCTCTTGCCCGTGCCCTCAGACAGCCCCTGCCAGCCCCCACCCCTCTGCACAGCTCCTGCTCCCCGAGCCAGAGCGCTCCTGTTGCTGTGAGAGCCAAGACATGGCTTTCTCCCTTGGCATCTGGCTCCCAAAGCCAGGCTTGGCCAGGGAGCTGTTCCTTGGAAGCAGGAATGGGGCTCAGGCGGCCTCAGTGGAGACAGAGGTGCGCTGGCGGGATGAGCAGCCTTGGCCATGGTGTGTGGACACACACAGCCCAGTGTGCTCAGAGAGGGACGGCACCCAAACACGCGCTGGCTCGAAACCAGCTGCTCAGTGCTCCTTTTGCCGGCAAACAAGAGCCAGCGCGGCACAGGCCAGGAGAAGGCTGGAGGTCCCTCACCCCACAAGTGCCGTTCAGATGCTCACAGATGCTCCTGCAGCCTCCTGGGGTTGTGCCCAACGTGCTGATGTGTTAACAGGGGGTCGGGCTCTCCCTGCCCGTACCTGAACCACAGAACTGGTACAAAACACCTGCACCAATTAATTTAGTAAATTAATTTTACTCAGAGCTGCAGCCCCGCATGCCCAGCTGAGCTGTGAAGTATCACAGCATCTTGAAGTGGTGGGAGGAAACACACCCAGCTCTTGGGTTTTTAAGCCAGCCTTCATCTTCCAGGCGCTCCCTGTTTAGTGATCTCAGGGGGCTGCACAAGAGAAGCTCCAGTTTGGAGGCTTGATGTGCAAAACAGCAAGAGTTTTCAAGAGGGCAGCAGCTGCGTGAGCAAAGAAGACCCCCTCTCACCTCCTTTGCCAAGGACCCCCACGCATGGCCACGCTTCACCTGGGATATGTGCCTGCCCGTTGCAGTGTAGAA
The DNA here is from genome assembly GCA_013400335.1 of Eurystomus gularis. Classification (NCBI taxonomy): domain Eukaryota; kingdom Metazoa; phylum Chordata; class Aves; order Coraciiformes; family Coraciidae; genus Eurystomus; species Eurystomus gularis. The sequence goes on along the minus strand of VZZY01001211.1, from coordinate 115,162 downwards.
TCATAGAATCTTTTTGGTTGGAAGACACCTTTAAGGTTATCAAGTCCAGCCATTAATCCAGCACTGCCAGGGCACCACTAACCCATGGCCCTCAGCACCACATCTCCACGGCTTGGAAACCCCTCCAGGGATGGGGACTCCACCAGTGCCCTGGGCAGCCTGGCACAGCCCTTCACAGCCCTTGTGGGGAAGACATTTTCCTTAACGTTCAACCTAAACCTGCGCTGGTGCTACTTGAGGCCATTTCCTCCTGTCCTTCATCTTATGGCACAGGTGGGTGGTGAGCATGTGGGAAGCAGCAAAGGGCTTCTTCTCCTTCCTCCCCACACGCCGAGCACCATGATTTCTGGAGAAAGGGAAACTGGAGAAACAAGGAGGTATCACAAAAACGGGGCCGGGAGGGACAGCGCACGGTGGCTCTGATGGTGATGGACTCGTGAAAAGGCCCTGGCAGCACCGGGAAAGCTCCAGGGGACAAGTCAGATTGGATTTGTCATGACTAATTGACTCCCTCCAGAGCTGCAGTGCAGGTTTCACGCATCGCGTGAGCGGGGTCTCGAGCATCCAGGAATTAATGAGGGTCTGACCCTGCCTGCGCAGCCACTTGAGTTTTTCCAGTGCAGACAGCTGGCTTAAGAGGCCCCTTTATTCTTTACATATCAGATCAATCGGGATAATATAATCTTGTCCTTGTGAAAGCTTGGAGCCCACTTTGCTACCCAGATAGCTCAAGGGGGAAAAAAGCAAGCAAGAGGGAGAGGTCATGATGAACTATTGATTGAGCAGGCGGCGGTGCTGCTCCCAGAGATGGCTTTTGTGGAGATCTCGCCCGGGACAGTTTGCCTCTGTATCTCTCGCTAATGCTGCTCCATTGATCTTCTGTGACAGGCGGCAACTACAAGATTTTTTTTTTTTTTTAGCTGGAGTCATTAAGAGGCATTAATCAATAACAGGGGAAACAGAGAGAGAAACTGTTTGTTTCATGGAGACATATTCCTTGTGTGGATTTTAGCCCGCTGAGGTGCACATGGTTTATTTCCAGCAGCCAGGGAGGCCTGCCAGGAAAAGAATTCACCTTCTGTTGGACTCTGGCACTTGGAGGAGATCCTGAGCCAGTTGCAACACACTGGCAGCTCCGGCCAGGCTGTGCAATGAGAGGGGACCCGCTGGGGAGTTCTTGGCATCCAATTCCAGGTACCTCAGCATCCTCCCCAGCACCCCAAATCACTCAGACCCTCTGTTCCCACCCAGGTACCCCAGGAAGAGCTAGGTACTGATTTCACCTGCCCAAAGTGCTGGGCTCTGGTTTCATGTTGTGGTTCCGCTCAGTCTGGTTGCTACCTGGCAGTGGTGCAATGGGTCCCAGCAGCTTGCTCAATGATCCAACCCCACGTTTGAGCTCAGCCCCTGCCCGGTGGCTCAGCCCCGGGTGCTGCTGCTGTAGGCAAGACCAGAAGTTCATTCCTGTGGCAAGACTGGAGTTGTTTGCAAGAGAAACGGTCTTTGTGTTGAAAGCACCCCAGGCTGCACCGCTCCCTCCAGCCCTGCCCCAACCCTGTCAGTAGATTTCCATTGCTGGTTGGTGGCAACACCCCTTTTGCTTCTCCAGCAGCTCCTGAGCTCAGCTCCAGCAAATGTCTGTGCAGGTGCTGGAGCCCGTTGTCCCTTGGAGAGCAGGAGAAGGGAGCTGGAGATGTGCTCAGGAGCAGGAGGATGGGAATCACCTTCAAAGATGACTGCAAAGAGGTGGTACCAACCATCCTGCTGCAGGCAGAGCAACCAGTGGCCCCGAGGCAAGCTCAGGCTGTGGAGATGCTCCCACGCGGGCTGAGCTCAGCTTTGGGGAACAGCCTGTGATGCAGAAGCTGAGCTGATATTTAATTGCACTTGTGGACTTAGCCCAAAGGGCCTTTAGTGTTGCTGTGTCCCACAGCGCTGGCACACCCTGTGGTACTGAACCGACAGGTCTGGCAGCTTGGGAACGCCACGCTCGGCATGCTGCTCGCTGCCTGCGTACCGGAGGGAGCACAGGGAGAGAGCAGGAGAGCATGGCTCCTGCAAACAGGGCCTGTACTGGCCAGGTACCAAGTGATGCTTCAGAATAAGGGAAATGCCCTTTTGGAGGTGGAGATCCCAAGAGAGATCAGCTTCACTGTCCTTTCTGGAGCAGATCACCTTGGGTCGCAACAACCCCTCGCAATGCTGCAGGCTTGGGGAAGAGTGGCTGGGAACAGCCTGGTGGAAAAGGACCTGAGGGTGTTAGTGGATAGGCGGCTGAAGATGAGCCAGCGTGTGCCCAGCTTCCTGGCTTGTGTCAGCACTAGTGTGGCCGGCAGGACTATGGCAGGGATCATCCCCCTGGACTGGGCACTGGGGAGGCCCAACCTCGGATCCTGGGGTCAGTTTTGGGCCCCTCACTGCAAGTAGGACCTTGAAGGGCTGGAGCATGTCCAGAGAAGGGCAACAAAGCTGAGGAAGGGTCTAGAGCACAAGTCTTGTGAGGAGCTGCTGAGGGAGCTGGGGTTGTTCAGCCTGGAGAAAAGGATGCTCAAGGGAGACCTTCTCACTCCCAAAAACTCCCTGAAAGGTGGGGTTGGGCTCTTCTCCCAAGGAACAAGCAACAGGACAAGAGGAAATGGCCTCAAGTTGTGCCACGGTTAATGGTTGGACTCAATGATCTGTAAGATCTCTTCCAACCCAAACAATTCTATGATTCTCTGATCTCGCCTTGACTCCCAAAGCCCCAATCTCCCACTGCTCCAGCTCTCACTGCACAGTGGTAATTACTGCAGCTCCCTGGGGAAAGAGGATCTTCATCTTTCCTGTAATTACAGCTACACGTCCACAGCAGAGGGACCAAAGGGAGCAGGAGAGGAGAGCATGAGAAGCTTGCCATCTCAGAAGCAGGTTGCACCAGGGGTGCATGCAGTGGGCACGCTCAGGCACACACTGGCCGTAAGCACCTGACAGAGCCCTGAAAAACCACACACACAGAGCTCAGCACCAACACCTGAATGTAGCCCAGATGGGGCACATTGTACTGCTGCTGGCTGGTGGCACCCTGAGATAGAAGTCTCTGATGTGGTGATAGAGCAAATCCCTCTTCAGCTCCAGGTTGCCCACTGAGAAGAAGCCCTTGGCTAATGGCTGTGCCTTCCCTCTTCAGTCCAACAGACTCCAGGTCAACCACCCAGTCTCCTCCACCAGCACAAAATCCAGTAGGAACAATTTGACTTCCTTTATTTACTCATGACATTTGGGAAAAAGCCTAATCCTGTTGCAACTGGGAAAAAAAAGCCAAAAATTAATTCCAATTTTACAGCCCTGAGGCTGGAGGAGCTCAGGAGCTGCAGCCAGACGAGATGCTGTTCCCAAGGCTGTGTCCTGTGCTTGGTACACTCTCATTTACTCAGAGCCTCGCCCAGGGCAGATGGTGCAATGTCTTGCAGAGAACATCAGGTGCAGGGGAATTTCCAGCCCCGGTCTACAAATGCAAATGCAACAGTAAGATCTCGCAGCCTCATGTTTTTTATTTCACTGCCTTCTCTTTTTGGCAAAGTCTGCAAGGACTAAAAAATAAAAGCCAGAGCTGGAGGGCATGGTGGGGTGTAAGCCTCGGCAGTAATCTTTGACTCTGCAAACACCAATCTCCAGCCTCACTGACAGCCAGAGGAGCAGCTCCTCGTGTGGCGTTCCTCATGCAGACAAGCATTGGGCCAAATCAGCCTTGTGTCTTATGCGGATTTAAATAATTGGTTGAGTTTTTCAAGGCAGAGGTAAGATGAGCTCCGAGGAAGGAGATCTTTAAAAGCAGAGATGAGGGATGGATTTGGGGACGTTAGGAGTGGCAGGGCTGGGTGTCCCGAGGCAGCTGCAGAGCACAGGGGTGTTGTCTGTGGGGCTGGCAGGGGCTGCGTGGGGCCTGAAACCTGCCAAGAGCCCCAGTTCCTGAAGAATGGGCCCATAAACCCACAGCTGGAGTGAACATCGAGCAGAGAACGCGGTGACTTTCTCAACAGAGTTATTTGTAGGTGAGTAAAGGTTACAGGAAGGAAGGCTCCAATGATCTAATACACTTCTTCAGTATGTTTGTTTTTTAATTGCATACTCCCAGAGCCAAACTCCCTGGGGCTCTTTCCCTGCCTGGTGACCGGTGGAGGCTGTGCAGGACCCCAGCACCGGGCCAGTTTAGCGATCTCATGCTTCTGGTTTTTCATGCAGTCCTAATGCGACGTAGTCCTGTGGGCAACTGCAGTGCTCACGCTCAAACCACGCTGAGTCAACAGCCTGTTTCCTCCCCAGGTGTTTACTCTGTTGTCACGAGAGCACTGACATGTTATTCCTGACAAGCAGAGCAACCAAAGGCGATGTGACCATGGGGCAGCAGGAGCCAACGCAGCAGCTGCGGGTCAGTCTGAAGCTCTGCCTGTGCAATTGTGGGCTCAGCCGTGGGCTTCCAAGACCCACATGGGGAGAGGCAGGAGGGCTTCACCTCCCAGGCACTTGTAGGCTGAAAAGAGAAGGAAATGAGATTAACCCACAGCCTTTGCATAAGGTCCAGGTCACCCATCTGTAGCTCTGTCTATGTGGGAACAAACTATGGCAGCATAATTACATCCACACCATGATGCTGGGCTGGTTTATGTACCCCGAGCTACGCAGAGGTGAGACTCAGTGACGCCAGGCTCCGAGACGTGTCTCAAAGCCAGCTGCTAGTTGAGACAGGTAAAGAGGGAAGAGGATGGATAGAAGTTAGATCAGATACGCGGATCATCTTGCTGTCCCCAAGTCCCTGACAGCCGAGGCTGCTTTGCAGCAGGGGTTGCTGTCTAGGAGCTTGAGCAATGCAAGGGCTTCACGCTACCCACACAATCGGCCTTTCCTAGGAGGGCTCACAAGCTACACACACGCGTGCCTCAACAGGGTCAAGAATGAAGAAACTTGGCTGGTTGCTTCCTCCTTGCCCTGCTTTTAATGTCACCAAACCCAGCTGCCACTTTCAACACAGCCCTTGGCAGAGGCGAAGAGAAGCAGACTGCTGGGTAGGGCTGCCAAAGACGCCGCGGGAAGTCAAGGGCAGGGAACAAGCCAGACCCAGCCCTCCTTCGGCACAGGGGGTCCTCATCGAGCACCCACTCACCCGGCCTCGAGCCTCCCGCTGCTCTACCACCTGCTCAGCCCTGCATGGCAATGCCAGGTTATGGACATGTCTCTCCTTCCTACTCCACTGAGAGCTTTCCCTCTCTTCCCTTCTCCGCTCACCTTCTCCCTGCATGTGTGGGAGATATTCCCCCTGGCTCCATTTCTTTCCCAGTCAGAAGCGAGTCATCAAAAGTGAGGTCACATGTTGTTAACAGGGGAAGCAATAAATTAAGACAAATAAAAGATAAAAGGCACAGCCATGTTACTATAAGACATCAGAAAGTCAAGGGTAATGCTCCCAGCTTGATGACTCCTCATGGACCCAGCCACAGAAATCCCACCACCAGCAATGCCGCGAGGACCCTGCTGCTCACCGTGCTTTGCTGTCTGCACTCTTCTACCTTTTGCAGGTAGTTTTTCAAGGCAGCTTTTCGAGGTCCTCACTGAAGGTGCTGGAAGGCACCAGTTGCCGCACATACCCTCAACAGGCACCACCTGCCACGGAGAATTTAGTGCCTGCTTGGTGCTGGTCGCGTGCTTGCTCCTGCCAGTGTTTCTGGATGCCATCAGCGAGCTGCCTGCAACGCGTCTAAATAATTCAATCAGTAGTTTAAATATGCAAAACACGCAGCGCAATCTAGCAAGCTGGGTTGGTTTTGGTTTTTTTAAAGAATTTGGAACGGTTGAATTCTGGCTGCTGGAGCTTGGGAGGGCAGGGAGGGGGTTGCCTTTGCCTCTGCCCAAAACTGGCTGCGTTTCAGGGGTGATGACGCCATTCCCATCGCGTTACGTGGCGCGCTGAGGCTCGCGGGCCCTCTTCCATCAGGCGGTTTGTTCCGATAATGCTAATGCACAGGCTGTCGTCATCTGGCAGCAGAACCGCTTGCCTTATGAAATAACTCAGCACGACAGCTCTGCTCGCTAGCAGGCAGGCCCACGTCTGCCTTCTAATCTGGCATCAGAAATCACTCCCCTTCCTTGAGCCACACACTGATATTAAACGCTTTGTTTGCATGACTCCGGATAATCTGTCGGAGAGCGTGGGGAGAAAGGAATTACAGCCAAGCTCCTTGAGGAGCCCACACGGAAAGCAGCCGCACAGCCGCCATCCCCACCGTTCACGCCGTATCTGCCAACGCCGCTTGCCGTTGGCGCCGCGGCTGCGCTGGAATTCGCATTTCAGTTTCCTAACGTCAGCCGGTGTTGGCGAGTTGAGCGGGCCGGCTCCCAGTGACAGATCACCAGTGACTTTCTTCCCTTGTCAACAAAAGCGAAAGTCACGAGGATAATGCGGGATTGCTCCGGGCCAGCGTATGTTCAGCTGAAAAGGTCTCGGTGACTTCTCAGGCATATGCTGGCTGGCACGGCGCGGGAGCCAGGCTCTCCGAGCAGCCCGCACAACACAGGCCAGAGGGATTAATCTAATGCTGCGTCGAGATGCTAATACAATAAGAGTTCTTTGTGGCATTAGCAGGAGTCATGAGACCAGCGCTGAGATGTCATTGCCTGGCAGCTGTAGGGAGTGCCGGCCTTGAGCTCTCCAGCAGAGAGAAGGAGCTTGTCTGCTGCTTCAGCCGCTGAAGCTGCTGAGAGACAGTGAAAGTGCAGTGAACCCCACTGGGCTTTGGTGACAGCTCGCTTGGGAACAGCCCCTACCTCTGTTGTTGAGTCTAGGGAGAGCCAAGGGAGCGTTAAGGGAGCAAGGGTTATTTGGAAAGGAACATTTTCCTTGAGTTTTCCAGGAGCTGCAAGGTTGCAGATGCCAAGAGGATCATGGAATCATAGAATTGTTTGGGTTGGAGGGCACCTTTAAAGGTCATCTAATCCAACCCACCTGCAGCAAGCAGGGACATCTGCAACTAGAGCAGGTTGCTCAGAGCCCCGGCCAACCTCACCTGCAATGGTGCCAGGGATGGGGCATCAACCACCTCTCTGGGCAACCTGGGCCAGGCTCTCACCACCCTCAGCATCAAAAATGTCTTCCTTCTATCTAGTTTAAATCTCCTCTTTTTAGTTTGAAACCATCACCTCTTGTCCTGTCCCAACAGGCCCTGATCAAAAGTCTGTCCCCGTCTTTCTTACAGGCCCCTTGAAGTATTGGAAGGCCACCAGAAGGTCTCCCTGGAGCCTTCTCTTCTCCAGGCTGAACAAGCCCAACTCTCTCAGCCTGGCCTCAGGATGCTCGGGATTGCAGCACCAGGATCACATCTTACCCCAGTGAAGTCACCGTCACCCGCGGGACTGGGGTTCTGCTATAAAAAGTTTTGCAAAACCTGTTGAGGCCAGTGAAACAGTTGGTGTCAGTTCCAGCAGACAACACTTTCATCTCCTTTGCCAGCTTCACGCCCACAAAGCTGTTGGGCCCGATCCTGACCTAACCCCAGTGCCAGCAGGGAAAGCTCCATCCTCCTCAGCCCATTTGTGCCAGTGGAAAACCAGCATCAAGCACCAGTGGAGAACATGGGTGAGACGAGGGGCAGGGAGATGTGGTGAGCTGGGATCTGTCACAAGAAGTCACCCAGACCCCCATTGCACCATGAAGGGACCTGAAACACCTACATAGCACCATCAAGGGACCTGAAACACCTACATAGCACCATCAAGGGAGTGAAAACCTCCACATGGCACCGTGAGGGACCCAAAGACCTCACAGGGCTCCATGAGGGAAACCAAAACTGCTCCTTACCATGCCATGAGGTCACTCAGAACCACACAGCACCATGAGGGGACCCCAAGCCTCCATAGGGCTCCAAGAAGGGTCCAAAAGCCCTCCTTGCTATGCCATGAGAGCACCTAGACCCTCCTAGCACCATGAGGGGACCAGAAGCTCTCCTTGCAGTCCCATGAGGGCACCCAGACCCACATAGCACCAGGAGGGGACCAAAAGCTCTCCTCACAATGCCATGAGGGTATCTACACTCACACAGCACCATGAGGGACCCAAAGACCCCGCACAGCACCACGAAAGGAGTGAGAACCCCAGCACGGCACCACCGAGGACCTCAAGCCCCCACAGAGCTCCATGACGGGGACCACCCAAGCCCCACCAGAGCTCCACGAGGAGACCAAGAGCCCTCTTCCCAAGGCCATGAGGGCACTCAGGCCCCTCCGGCACCGAGCGGGGCCG
>VZZY01001211.1:83035-106060 GCA_013400335.1 Eurystomus gularis | reverse complement strand
GGGGTTGGGCTCTTCTCCCAAGGAACAAGCAACAGGACAAGAGGAAATGGCCTCAAGATGCACCAAGGGAGGTTTAGGTTGAGACATGAGGAACAATTTCTTCCCCACAAGGGCTGTGAAGGGCTGTCCCAGGCTGCCCAGGGCAGTGGTGGAGTCCCCATCCCTGGAGGGGTTTCCAAGCCGTGGAGATGTGGTGCTGAGGGCCATGGTTTAGTGGTGCCCTGGCAGTGCTGGGTTAATTGTTGGACTCGATGATCTGTAAGGTCTCTTCCAACCAAAACAATTCTATGATTCTATGGCTGTTCCCTCACCTTCGGAGAGCCCCATGTGGGGCTGAGCGCCTGTCAGAGAGGCCTGGGAGGTGTGAGGGTGGTGGCAAGTGGCCATGCTCCAGGGACCACATGGGTTTGGGGGAAAGCTACATGACAGCAGCATTTGTTTAGGTTTTTCCCCTTTCCAGCTGTGCTCTGCTGGCAGATGGTGTTTAACGTGCTGCCCTTGTCCCGCTGCAAGGAGCACAGCGGCCGTGCCGCTGCCTGGAGCACACTCGCTGCTGTCAGGTCGTGTTGCTCTGTCCTCTGACAGGATGCCTGGGGCAGTGGCTGAGGAGCTGCTGGAGAAAAGCAGCTCTGCTACATGCAAAGGCACATTTTAAGGGCAGAGCTGGCACATCTGCTGGCAGCACTGGAAAACATGGGCTCCTTGCTTTGCTCTCCCCTAGGCAGCTTTTAACCTTCTCTAACCATCTGTATCCAGGCCTAGTTATATGGGTGCGGGGGAATGAGGAGCCCTGTTGCCTGAATACATCCCTTTGGCTCAAAGGTTGGGCGGCGTCTCAGCTGGTGAAGATGGACTTTGCCTTGCGGAGCGGCTCTTGCAAGCAGGGCTCAGGGTGGAGTGAGCAGCGCAGGGCACCGACGTGCTGTCTTGCAGCCTCTGCCCTGCCCGCCCAAGCTGATGCTGTGCGATCTGGTGGTCTGCGATCCACTCTGGTCTGTGATCCACCCTGGTGCTGTGGCTCTGGGCACTGGAAGCAGCTTCTGCCCTGGGATCTGCAGCCTGGGTCTCTCTCCAGCTTCGGGTGCCTCGGCTCGCTCAGGAGCACATCAAGCTTTGCAGCTGGGAGAATTTATGATGTCAGTTACAGAGGCACTCTGTTTTTCTTTTTTATTTTTTCCACACCCCTAAAACTTTGTAAGCCTCCTGTAAACTGGAAGGAATTCTTTGCAAAAGAGAGCTCCTTGCGCTCAACAACTACTTGTGTTGAAACTCAGAGCTGAATTTTGGCCAGGACCACCCTTTTCCTGTAACTTTAAGCCTGTCATTTCCATGTGCTGGCAGTGGCTGATGATCTTGGTTATGTATCCCAGCCCTTGGGAGGTCTGTGGCTGAGGTGATGCAGCAAGCTCCTTATTTCTACAACGTCCCAGTCTGCTTATTCCAGCTCAGGGAAGGGGATTGGAGCAGAGCACATGGTGGTGGACAGACAGAGATAACAGCATTGCTGCCTGGCACAGAACACCCTGTCCTTGCTGTGCTCCTGGCTCCAGTGCTAAGCTGGTGTGACTTGGAAGAGGTTGCCCTCCATGTCTGATAGAGATAGAGCTGTTTATCTAGTGGCGAAACCTCTTGCAAGAGCTTCCAGTCTGGCTCCGATTTGTTAATCCTTGGAAATCAGAGGATCCTAAAAAGGCCTCTGTCCCAGGCTGTGGAGCAGAGCCTGAGAAGCTGAGGGCTGCTGGCTTTCAGACTCAGGCTGTTACAAGTGCACAGAAAAGGCACATTCTCCCTCATTTTTCTACTCTCTCCTTGAGTCTGGCAACAAGTACATCAGATTTACAGCTCTCAGCAGCTGTGACTGCACCAAGCCAGGATCATGCATCCCAGCAGAGAAGCTGCTTGCAGGGTTGGAGGGGAGTAGGACCCATCTGCTTAACCCTGTGGATGACGTGGCCAGCTCAGCAGGGCTGCCAGTCACCCAGATCTTCTTCACTTGCTCTGAGCTCTGCCCCTTTGCCTCTTTCAGTGGCTCAGGCCACATCTTGTGCAAGGAAACGCTGGCTTCTTACTGGCAGGAGGAAGTTGGATGGTTGCTCTTGAGTAATGTGTAACCAGCCTCTCCCAGCAGCTACTGAGCAGTGTGACTTCCAGAGCGGTGACCTCTTTTTTGGTTGGCAGTCGGAAGGGAGGAGAATTGGGATTTAGGTCAGTCTGGTGGCATGACACCCACCATGACCTCACCAATTTGTCACCCTGTCATGCCTCACCTGGGCTGCACTCCTGTGACCCTGGTGCAGGCGCGTGGCGCTCAGGACCTCTGTGGCCTGCACACATCCCCGTGTCCTTTCCCTGGGTGCAGCTCTAACCTTTACAGCAAGTTTGACTGACAGGGACTGATTGCAGTGGTGTCACTCGGCTGTGTCACCTGCAGGCATTGGCCTGAACTCCAGGGTCAAAGCCAGAACCTGGGCAGTCTGTGTGGTGGGGCACCCCAGGGAGATATGAACCCCACTGTAGGTAGGAGCAGGCTGGGGAAAGTCACGTTGACAGAGGTGAGGTTGAAGAGCTGATGGCAGGGGTGGGGATACTTTTGGAGAGCAGATGCTGGGAGCTGTTGCCAAGCTAGAATGAGAGACTATCCAGGTGCTCACCTGGGTGACAGGGATGCTTCCTAGGCTGATGGTGCTGTGCAGCTCTCCAGCTGGATCCTGTGGTGGGGGAGAAGCTGACACTGGCCCTCCACCTCCTCCTGCAAGGAGGAAATCTCTATCCCCTGTCTGCCAGGGAGGAGGCAAGCACTGAGGCAGGGTATCCAGATGCTTGCTGGAGGGCATGTCAGCTCCTGAATCTGCTCTAGGGGAGACCAGAGCAGAGCTTGTGACTGCTTCTGGGAACTTGTTCACGTGCAGCCTCTTCTGCCTCCTGTCCTGGCAAATAGCTGCCCAAAATAGCCCCTGTGTGCTGCCAGCTTCTGGCTGCGTCCTTTGGCCAAGTTGGAGGGTCCCCAGCTCCCACCTGTCTGGGGGTGGTGTAGATGGGCCCTGCTCCCATGGGCTGGCAGGGTCTTGAGCCTGGGCCGGGTGTGATCAGCAAGGGCAAGGCCACCAGCTCGATGCCTTGGCAGGGCTGAGGGGAGCTCCTGGTGTCTCCTGCCAGCTGGGCCCCCAGCCCTTGTGCACAGAGGAGGAAATCTGGGAGCTTTGTGGAGAGACCGGTAGATCCACTGGGGAAGTGAAGTGACAGGCAGAAGCTGTTTACTGGAAGATGAATTTGCTGGGGACACTTGGCCTCTGCTGAGCTGCCTGGGGAGCAACCCATTGACTGCTTCCATCCTTGCCTCGTACAGGGAAGGATTTCTTCATTCTACTCCTTTCTGGGACACCCATCCGGTAATGGCACCCTGAGTTTATTTGTATTGTTAAGCAGCATCTTCCAGCACTGCAAGGAGCAGAACTGGCAGAACCTTCCTTGGGTGGGGCATGGCAGCTCCTACAAGAGCTCTTTGAGCAGCCTGTGGGGCTTTGATTACAGGAGGAAAACATCAGTAGCATCAGAGCAGGCTACAGCCACAGCACAGGGAGGAAGAAAACAGCACCAAGTGGGTAGGACAGGCAGGAGGAGGAGGAGTGGTCCTTGAGCCAGCGTTGAAACCAGCATCGGTCCCTCCTGGACTTTGGGGGGATTCCAGTTTGCCCTCTGTTGGCAGGACTCGCAGCTGCACTAGGCTGGACTCTCCTCTTCCAAAGAGCTCGTCTTGAGCCTGGTTGTGAGCTGATGCTGTCAGCTAGAAGGAATTGGGAAGTGCGGACCATTAAGTCCAGCTGTACTGGCTTCAGAGTTACAGTCAGCTTCCCCCAGGCTCTCAGTAAAATTCCTGCACTGGGAGTGGACAGAGCTTAGCATGCAACTGAAGCACCTTGAGGACATGAGACCACGTGGGACAGACACATGGGACCACAGAGCAAATGAGGCTGGAGGCTGTCTGTCCAGACAGAACTGCTCCTGTCTCCTTCCAGCGACCTTGGGGATAGCAGACCCTGTCACCTCCCTGTCCTGCTGCTGTCTGACTGCTCTTTTCTTGTGCAGAATCATCAAAGCTGTGCTCAAAACCTTCAAGTATTTCTTCGGCCTGAGGTTTGAAGTGAAGGGACTGGAGAACTTCGAGGTGGAGGGCCCTGCCATCATCGTGTCCAACCACCAGAGCATCCTTGACATGATGGGTGAGGAGCCAGTGGGAGGGAGGGAGGGAGCAGTTCTCTTGCTCACTGACAGAAGTCCTGCTCACATCTCCTGGCCAAGCAGGCCCCTGCCCTGGTCACTGCTACTGAGCCAACTACTCCAGCTCTCTCAGTGCTGGTCGCAGGAAGGGTCTCCCCTCTCTCTGAGCAATCACACCCCAGGTACTGCTCAGCTTTGGGTGCTTCTCAGCTCATCCCTGCCCTGCTGATAGCCTGGCTGGCCTAGCACCCATGTCAGCGAGTGGGTGGCCCCGCTGCACACCCATGAGTGAGCTGGCTCTTGAGGGGTCTTGCTCTGACCTGCAGCCCCCCTCCCCCTGTAATTCTGTTATGTGCCAAGTCTCCTTCTGCTCTGATGGTGGCAGAAGCCAGCAGAGAAGCAAGGCACTGGTCTGTCCCTGGTGGTCCCCTTCACACCTCAGATGGTCTTTCTTGTCCCATCTGAGTGCACGCAAGGGTGTGGCGGCTGGGTCTCACCCTCTGCCATCCCCTTAGGGCTGATGGAGATCCTGCCCGACAACTGTGCCCAGGTGGGCAAGAAGGAGCTGATGTATGCGGGCACCGTGGGGCTCATCATCTACCTCGGCGGGGTCATCTTCATCAACAGGAAGAGCACCACCAGTGCCAAGATGGTGATGGCAGAGGTGGCCAAGACTATGGCAACCGACAATGTGAGTGTGACTGTGGCGCTTGGCAGGGTGGCATGTGTCCAGGCATCTGGGGTGGCATGGGGGATGTGGAACTTCTGGAGCTGGCTCGCCTGGAGTGACAGCCATCTGCAGCTCTTGGCAAGGCTGGCTGGTGGCTTGGCCAGCAGAAGGGAGCACTGCAAGCGGATTGCTGGAGCAGAGCTTTGTCTCCTCATGTGCAGGTGAAGGTGTGGGTGTACCCAGAGGGCACGAGGAACTGCACGGGGGATTTGCTGCCATTCAAGAAAGGAGCATTTCACCTTGCTGTCCAGGCACAGGTAACAGCCCTTTGCTCCTGCACAGGGACCCCAAATGCTTTTGCGGTGCTGTCGCAGGCTGGTAATGCAGTGCTGTGGTTTACTTGCTCTCCAGTGAGCTGTGTTCCCAGGTCAGAGCTGAGCTCCTCACCTAAACCACCATGAGGAATCCTAAGTGCTGCCCAGCAGGAGCTGAGAGCCTTTTCCATCCCCTGCAGGAGTGCACAGGTGGCTGTGGACAGTGGAGAGGGTGCCGTGTCCTTTCTCCTGGCTGTCCCAGCACTGCATTCCCAGTGTCTCACCTGGAGGACAGAGCATGAGGGACAGGGACACTTGAGCCCCAAGCTCTGGGCTGTGCAGGCAGCTGCCTGGCAAAGCATCTTCTGTGCCCAGGTCCTGGCTGCAGCTCAGAGCTTGCTTCTGGCAGGGAGCCCAGCGGGTGCTGTGCTCTGTGAGCTGGCCTGGGGAATCCCAAAGCCGTGGCTGCTTTCTCAGTCCCCCAGCTTGCAATAGTTTAGCGCTGATTTGGGATTGTTGATGCTGGTGCTTTAGAGCAGCATCCGGGCTTGCTCTGTGTGGGAATGGCTGTTCCTTCCCAGACTGGTGCTTCTGGATATATCTGAAATCCCTTCTCTCTCCAAAACTACAAGGTCCGTGAGCAGTTGGTGGGGGAGCAAACAAACAGCTCCTTGGCTTAGGACAGCCAGAGATGTCAGGGCTCCTGCAGGACTGGTTTTGCCAAGGCAGAGCCCTGGGGCCCTGTGCCAGGAATGTTGGAGACCTGGCTGTGCTGCCTGTGCCCAGGCAGCTGCTGGAACATGAGCTTGGCTCCCAGGTTCTGGGAACTAGATGCCAGAGAAGTAGCTGGGAGATGGGTGCCTTGCCTTTCTGCGCATGCTCTGCCTTGCTTCTCAGGGCTGGGATGAAGTCCCTCAGGACTGAAGGGACAGTGTTTTTGCTAAAAGAGGTGTTCTAACAGGGGTGCTGGAGAAGGGAATAGGTGCCAGCTCCCTTGCTGGGTTGGATTGGCCAAGCCCAGGATGTAGCCTGCATTGTACCATCCCCATTCGTGCTGGGGTGAGGCAACCGAGGCAGGGGCTGGTGGCTGTTGGAAGGAGAGGAGGACAATGGAAGTGGCACCAACCTCTGCTATCACTCCTGAGTCACCAGCTGCCTGCACTGAAATACTGACTCGGTGCTGCCCTCCTGGCTGTCTCTGCCTGTGTGAGGCTTCCCGGGGAATATTTGATTGCAACGGGTGACTCCTTTCCAGCTGGCATGTCCCAGACAGCATGACAAGGCCTCTCAAAACAGGCACCCTCCAGTGTTTGCAGGTCAGAAAATACCTGAATTTTGAAGCCTGACCTGGGAGAGAAGCCCTGAGAGCTGGTGCTGACCTGAGGCTGTAAGCTGGCTGTAGTGCCTTGAACGTCCCTGTGCCTTGAGTTGCTGGGGAGTGATTTCAATCCCATCTGACTCCTGACTGTCCCAGTCTCTGGAAGTGGGTCTTGCTTGTGGGGCTGTGTGCCCCATATATCTGAGCCAGGCCTGGTCAGCTCTGCTTTGCGGGATTTGCTGCTGACCTCTGGCCTGCCCTCAGTTGCTGCAGTGCAAGTAACTCCTCTTTTTTTTTTTTTTTCCTCTTTGCCAAGGTCCCAGTGATCCCTGTGGTGTATTCCTCCTTCACTACCTTCTATAACCCAAAGAAGAATCTATTTACATCAGGTACTAAAGAGCCTGAGGGTCTTTATGGTCACACGGAGACAGGGTGATGTGGAGATCTGGCTCACAGGGGTGTGAGAGGGAAGCAGAGCTGGGGTGAGCGGGAGGAATCCCTCTGGGAGGTGTGTGCAGTCAGTTCAAAGCGTTCGGCACCAAGGCCTGGGCTGGATTAACTCAGGAAAGAATGTCATTAAATAGAGCAAGGGATGTTTTCATTAAAACTTGGACACTGCCTCTCCCTCTTCTAACTGGCACAGCCCAAGCCCTTGGTGAGGGCTCGGGGATGGATCAAATGTGCTCTGCATCCTGACCTTTCAGAGCAGGGACTCCTCTGCGGATGGAGGGAGCATCTGGTGCAGGCTGTGCCAGTCATGGCCCCCAGATCTGAGCAGGTCCATGGCCCTGGAGTCCCCTTACTCTTGGCCAGCAGGCTGGGGCAGAGCAGGCACCAGCCTTGCAAAGGGACAAGCTCTGGCTGGGGTGTCAGTTTGGGGCGCAAGGAAAATACTCTGTTTGGTGCAGCTGTTTGAGGGTAGAGTCTAATCTCCAGAGTGAGCGATCTCTTACCCCTGAGACCGGTGCAGCCTCTCCCCATGCTCCAGGGATGGATGTGTGAAGCCCTGTGAGGGGATGAGGGCTGTGCTGGGGCTGTCCAGGGTGAGGGGAGCAGAGGCCCTGGTAGGGCAGAAAACAGTGCTGCTGTGCCATGTGGGTTTCTGACAAGCTCTTCTCTTGTTCCCAGGCAAAATCAAGGTTGAGGTTCTGCCTCCAATAGAGACCAAAGGCTTGACATCAGATGATGTCTCTGACCTCACTGACAGATGCTTCCGCACCATGAGGGAGACCCTCTTCAGGTTGTCAGGCCGTCCAAGTCCAAGTGAGGCAAAGGACTCATCCTAGATACTTCTCCAGTGGCGTCACCGTGTGGTGGTGGCTGAAGGGACCTGTCTGTTGCCAAATACCGAAGGAACTTCTCTTCCTCTGCAGTGACTTGTAACTCTGGGAACACCATGGACTGGCACACATGGAGTGTCGAGCCAGCGCTGAGGTTCCCCGTTGCGTGGATTTCTCTTTTGGGTTCATTATGTCACAATGAAACGTCTCCTTTTTATGAATTTCTCAGGCATCAACCGTGCTACCAAAGGGCTCGATGACCAGAGAGGTGAGTTCCCCCAGCTCAGGCAGCTGGCATGGGGTGACAGCAAAAACTTGGCTGGGGGCTGAGCTCTGCCTCACATGAGCATCCCTGCACCTGTGTTCCTGCTGGCGCAGCTTGTGCTGGCCTGGCCCTATGCTGGCCCAGATGGAAACCACCCTGCAGTAGGTTGTATCTGCACAACCTTGATGCTGCTCAAACAGGGCTGAGAATCAGGTGAAAATAGAGGCAGCACTGGGAGTGTGGTGTTCTCCCTGGGCAGCCCAGAGCCATCTAGCATGGTGGAGCTCATGGGCTGTCTCTGGGGCAGGACCTGTCTCCTTGAGAGACACCCTTGGGTCACAGCAGCATCTTATGCTGGGGCTTTGTGTTGCCCAGGTGCTCCTGAGCCAAGTCTTTTACTTCTGAAGGAACCACCTAGAGGTGAGAACCTCAGCTGGGCTGCAGAGGGGAATGTGTGGGGCCTTACGGTGTCTCTTTGGGCTTGATTGCGTTGTCTGAACAAGTGCCCTTGAGGGGTGCAGTGGAGAGGGAAGCTGCAGCCTGACCAAGCCAGTGCGTATGGGCAGAGTTCAGCTGAATGCTGTCCAGCCTGGCCACTTTAGTCATCTTCTGAACAAACCCCATGCTTCTTTCTACCATCCAGAGCCACCAGCTTGATTTTAAAAAACACACAGATCTGTTGGAGTCCTTGGCAAACCTGTCCCCACGTGTGGCTTGTTGGAAGCACACACGCCCTGTGACACGCACCTGGGTTGGCTCAAAGCTTCCTTGGTGTTGGGAAGCTGCTGCCATGGCAGGGGTTCAGCCAGGCTGCAGCGGCGTCCCGGTGCCTGTGGTACTGGTTGTGGATGCAATGGACTCTGTCCTGCTCGTTTTGCTGCTTGTCATGGACAGCAGTGGCCAAAAGATGGTGCCTGTCCCGCGTGTCTCTGTGATCTTGGTGGAGCTGCTGCTCTGTGGGGCTTGTACAACTCCTGCTGAGCCGCGGGGCGGGTGAGCAGCTGCTGTAACCACTCGGGAGGCTCCAGCTCTCCCTCTGGGGGAAATGGGCTCCTTCTCCCCTTCAGATCAAGGGGTTTCCCCTGTGCTTTGGGCTGATGGACCAGCAGGGCTCCCAGTTCCCTTGCTGGGAGCTGCAGAAGTATCAATACCCTCTATGAAGAGCAAGGCTGGGTCAGGCTTGTGGTTCCAGGGAGTGGCCTTCACCTCTAACTCTGGTTCAGGGAGGCTTTAGCTCTCCTGTTCGTGGCTCAGGGTGTGTGACTTTGAGGTAAGCCCCCTGGGGCTACTCGGGTACCCAACACAACTGGCTTTTGGGGCTGCGTTGGTGGAGTTGCAGCCGTGGGGCATTTTGGGTTCAAAGCCTCACCTGGGAAAGGCAGAGAGTCCCTGTGGAGGGAGCTCTCGGGCTGAGCTGGTGCTGGTGAGGGCCAGGGGGGCTTTATCAGAGGGGCCTTATAGTACAGACTCAGGGGTCAGACCCACTGTGGGACGGGTCAGGGTGGGAGGATGGGAACTGGACCAGCACTTTGTAAGACCAGCAGATAAAGGACTGTCATGGAGGTTAAACCCAGAAGGGTCCCTGGGAGGGCTCCTGGGGGGATAAGTGTATCTGTGGAGTGATTCCTGCAGCATCCTTCCCTGGGAGGAGGCAGCAGTGCCTCTGTGTGCGGTTTTCTGCTGTTCACTTTTAATTGGGTTGAAAATAATGTTATGTGCTTTAAAAAAAAAGGAAAAAAAAAAATTACACCTTTGGTTATTTAAATAAAGGAGATTCCTGGTCTTGTGTGGGAGGAGGCAGGGGGCTGACTCCTCTGCTCTCACAGGGGCTGGGTTGGTGGTCGAGGGGTGATGGCAGGTCCCTGTCCTGCCCCACCAGTGCCCCACAGGCAGCAGGGCTGTGCTCCAGCCTCACAGCCTGGCCTCAACTGGGAGGACAAACACCTGCAGAGTCCTCTCACAGGGGACGAGGAAGGTGGTGCCCATGTGGGTGGGCACCTGTGTCAAACAGGACCCCGGAGCAAGCACCTTCACAACCAGTAACGATCCTGCAGCCCTGGTGAGCGCAGCAGGAGGGCTTATTTCAGTGCAGCCCCTGCAACCAACACCCTGTTGCAGGGTAGGAAGGTGTGGTACCAGCTCAGTCACCTCTGCTCGGCTGCACCGGTGTCCTTGGGCTCGAGCAAACAGTGCCAGGCGGAGGCAGGCGCGTGTGCCGCGGGCTGACGGCGCAGCGGCAGAGAGCAGGCAACCCGACAGCGGGGGCTTGTGCCCGCGTAAACACCTTGGGCTTGCCAGCCCTCGGTCCCCAGTCATGGTGTGCAGGGGATGGTCCCTCCCTCCTTGGCCTCACCCTGTTGGCACTACTGGGTGGCACAGGTTTGTCCCTGTCTGCTCTCTGCTGGGAGTGTCGCAGGGAACGGTTTTTTATTACAGCGAATAAAATCAGACGCTGCACCTTCAGGGGTTCACCTTGAGAGGTTGTGGAGTCTCCTTCTCTGGAGAGACTCCAGACCCTCCTGGACATGATCCTGGGCGACCTGCTCTGGGTGACCCTGCTTTAGCAGGGAGGGTTGGATGATCCCAAGGTCCCTTGCAACTCCCACCATGCTGGGATTCAGGCCCATGGAAAAGCTCCATCCTTGTTAACTGCTCTGTAGGGCCCAGGGATGGTGCAGAGGACCCGGAGCAGGGAAATTCAGAGCAAGGTGCCACATCTCCCCTGCTCAGAAGCAGTGAGGCACCAGCCAACCTCCAGCACCCAGAGAGGAGACCAGAAGCTGCAGGGATGGGCACCCACTCCCTGTGCCCTGCCAGGGCAGTACTTTTGCAGTTGCACCCCTCCCCTGCTGTGATGCCTGACTTAGGGCTACCCAAGTCCTTTTTTGGCCGTAGTCCTCCAAACCCAAGACTTGTCCCCACTTTCTTTGTGTGGGAGCAGGTAGGGGAAGCATGGGGGTGGCTGTCCTGCCTGGGCCAGCTCTGTGCTCCCTGGAGGTGATGTCCTAGGGTAATGCTAAGGAAAAGCTGGGCAAAGCCAAGCACCGCACAGCTTCACGTAGGGCCAGGCTCTGGCACAGCCAGATGGGCACTAAGGGCACAAGGGAAGGTGTTTATTTTCTGCCTCTCCAGCAGGAAGGGGGTGAGATGCTGAGGGCTCAGAGTCCAGTTTGGAAGGAACCGTGTGACCTTTGGTAAGGTGAGCTGGAGGAGAAAACGATGGAGACACTGATGGGAAACCAGCCTTCTCCTGCTACCCTGTAGATGATGTGGCTTCATCCCCAGCATGGGGCTGGGGAGTGAGATAAGAGCTGCAGATGCTTTCAGCTTGCTCCAATTCCTCAGGCAGCTGGCTACAGTTCATTCTTGCAGGAGCCTGGAAAAAATAAAAATAAAAATCAGAACCCCGTGATGTTGTTAGCCTGGTTTTGGTTTGTCTCTGTCCCAAAGAAGGGGGAGGTTCTCCTCAACATCTGTGAATGTCACCCACACTTGCTGCTTTCCTTTTGCAAAACAACCCCGGACCGGCTCCATCCCACCACGTTTGGGAGCATCACTCTTGCCTTCTCCATGTGCCGCAGTCCTCGCCTGGGCTTGGAAAGTCCTGAGGAGCAGGGAAAGCCAGTGACAATACTTCTGTCTGTCCCAGAATGGGAGGCTAGGACCAGCCTGTCCCCACCGCAGCCACAGCCCGTGGCTCAGTGTGACAGTCACTGGGAGCAGGTGCTGATGGTCCCCAGAGTCCCCAGTGCCCGGGGAGCTCCGTGGGCTGAGGAAGGGACCAGAACGAGGTGACCACAGCATGGTTGTAAGTCAGTCGTGCTGCTTAAGTGACAGTGTCACAGCCAGGTGGTGACAGTCTGTGCTGAACTGGGGGTAATTCAGGCTCAGAAGGGCTGAAATGGTCACAGCTTAAAGAGCTCTGACCTTGTGCCTTCGCTGGTGGTTTAAAGAAGAGAAGTTTTTTAGTCCTTACACACATCCCGACTGGGCAGGTGACTGGAGGGTGAAGCTGTATCTTAGCCTTCAGTTGTGAAATGCTTCACAGGGCACAGACCACGGGTGGCTGCTTAATTCTCTGTGGGGTGCCCTGCAAGCCCCAGGGCTTGAAAGGACAGTCTTGTGTCCTCAGGGACTTTCAAGACTATAAGAAGGACAAAAACAAGTTTTGCTTGCCGCAAGAGGCTTGGCAGAAGTTAATTTCAGGACTTGGGAGTTGTCCCTTGGAATAAATCCATGTTACCGTGTGATACTGCTCACATTCCTGGGTGCTGTCACTAATAATACGCACAGGGCAATACCAGGAAACCCGGTCTGCTGGAACACTCAGAGGTTCTGATGATTGCCCCTTTCTGAAATGTTTTTTAAGTGTCTATTTGCAGCTACTTAGTCTTCAAAACAATTCTTTGAAGTCTTTTTATATCCAAGCCATTACTGCAGGCAGTGAATTGGGACTGGAAATGCCCTGGGACAGCTTCCCCTTAAGCCTTTCCTTCACCCCTCTGCCATGAGCACCAGGCCCTGCTGCTCCTGAGCCTGGCTTCTGGGCATCTTTGGAATTATTTCATGGGAAAACCAGCTGCAAAGAGCTGCCTGTCAAAACAAAGCATCCTTGGGGTTTGTGCTATGCTCTGAGTCAAGGCGCAGAGCTCTCCCTGGAGCTCTGCACACACCTCAGGGACCCGAGGGGACACACGCCAGGCAGGACCCCCCCACCTTCAGCCATTTCACACACGACAGCTCTCACCGGTGTCTGTCAGAGTTTGCTACTTAGGAGACCCTCTCTGGTCCACTGCTTGGCAAAGGTCTGGTCTGCAGACTTCAAAAAGAAATGCCTAAAACTTCCCAGGCTCGTAAATCTGCCAAGTTCTGCACGCTCCCTAAACTTTCCTGATTGACTTTTTGGACTGTTAATTTCCTAAGAGTTGGGGTTTCTTTTCCAAGGACTGTTCTAACGTCGCAGGAAAGGAGCACAGCCGGCGAGGGTTGCTGCCTTCAAGACGTGACCCACTGCTCCCAGTGGGCTCCCTCTGCTTCTGCCCCAGAGCCACGTCTCCTGTCCCTGTCTTACGGGTTTTGGCTGCTGCAAGGGCAGTCAGATGGTGCAGCCATAGAAACAGCTTTGAAATTAAGCTAATGGGCTGTTTGTGTTCATCTTTTATTAATTGCAGGCTGCTGAGCTTGAGGGAGATACAGATTAATAGTGGCATATGTGCTACTGATCTCGCTGGCCCGCATCTGCTCCCCGTGGCCAGTGTGGGTGGAGTGAGATACTTCAACCCTGCTTTTTCCAGGCACTTACACGTCTCCAGCCGCTCCTCAAGGAAGGAGATCTGCTCGCTCAGGGAGTCGATTCTGTCCAGTTGCTGGAGGGAGTGGGACAGCCGGCTGATGGGGTCTGTGCCAACGTCCTCCGGCGCTGACGGCATGAGGTTGTGGAAGGGGGCCAGCACCAACTGGAGTTTCTGCAGGGAGAAGAGGAGCTGTGAACGTGTCCTCCCCAGCCTGGAGGACCACCTGGTGGGACTCGGCATCCTCCCTGCCGGGGTGCACCCCACCAGGGCAGTCCGTCAGGCAGCTCATGGGGCTTTGATTGCGTTCAAAGGGCTGCCGGGCTGGAGGAGCTGCTGCGTGGGTGCCGCTGTGGAGCACAGCTGGGATTGCTGCGGCGTCAGGCCAGCGTGGTGGTAAAAATAGAGCCGGGGAGAAGGGAAACCCTGGCTGCCAACAGCCCTGGGTGGGAGCTGGCCGAGCGCGGCCTCGAGCTGCAACAGGACTGAGGTGTGTGCTGAGAGCTCACCTGCTCCAGCGCTTCCACTCTGCTCTTCAGGTCTTCCATTTCTTCCTTCATCTCACTGGAGGGACCTGAGAAAACAACCAGAAGGTCAGTAAGTAAAAGCTCATTTGCCCAAGGTGAAGTGGAAGGTGCTGGGGTGAGACGTTGCAGGGCTCAGGCCAAGCTCTGCTGCTTTCCTCTCCCCTCCCAGTGAGCCCCTGAGTCTGCCCCACTGGGACCAGTCCCCAGGGAGCATCAACAGGATCCAACACCTGCTGCGAGCATCTAGTCCTGCTGCTAAGGCACACGAGCCTCTCCTTGCTGCTGGAATACCTGCAACAAAGTGGGGAATTTTTCATGCAGTGGGGCAATGCTTAAAGCCAAAGACCTCTGGCGAAGCCTGGCCTTGTTGTCAGGTTAATTTGTGCCCTGTCCCATGGTGGGCACAAAGGCTCGTCCCTGCTGAGGGCCCTGGGTGGGGCATGAAGGCAGTTGGCTCGTGGGACACGTGCCCTGCTCTCCCAGGCGTTTTCTGCACGATGCCTGTGCCAGCCACAGCGCATTATTACTCACGGTACGAGTTTGAAGTGTCACAGCGCGTACCAAAAGTAATAATGGGCCGTCACCAGCAGCACCCGCCGCTCCTCGTGGCTCTGGACTCGTCCTGCGGGAAGGATGAGGATGATGATGGAAAGAACAACCACACCCCGGACACTGCATGCCACGGCCAGGCTCTGCCACCCTTGCAGATGGAGCAGTGGCTGGACTTGTGCACATTTGTCTGGGTGGTAGAGGGACTCACTGAGGGGTTCTGGCGGTTGTCCCCACTCCTCTCTCTTGTCACTCCAGCCACCCTGTGATGCTGAGTGTTAATCCCAGCTTTCACTGAAGGTCCCTGCGGTGGGGGGACAGGTTACCTGCTTGGCTGACGGTTTCTGGCTCGGACGCTGGCACCAGGGGCTGGCACGTTCTGTCACCAGCAGCAAGGCTGAAGCCGTCCTGGCAGGCGCAGAGGTAGCTCCCGGCTGTGTTGATGCAGAGCTGATCGCACCCGTGGCTCTGGCCGGCGCATTCATCCACGTCTGAAACCACAGCTCCGGCTCAGTGAGGTCAGGGTGGTGGGGAGGTGCTTGCCAGGGGTGAGGGTGCGGAAAGCTCAGCCCCACAAGCGGGGGTCCTGCTCCCCCTGCTAGAGCTGTGGGGGTTCACACAGGGTGGGGAATGCAATGGGACCCCAGAGCCAGCTGGTGTTTGTACTGGGCACAGCTCTGGGTGCTCTCTGTGCTGCAGGTCCCAGACACAAGTGTCTGGGACAGCCTTTCCTTTTGCTGGAGTAAACCTGGGCTAACCCCGAGGGGGGTCTGGCCTCCTCCCCTCCGCCCGCTCTCTCCACAAAAGAGTCAGAAACAAAAGCTGTGGTCAGAAATGTCCCAGCTCTGGCCAGGCAGGCGCAGGGAGCACTCGGCTCTCATCCTGGATTTATGGCCAGGGTTTTGGTTCCAGCCAGCCGTGGCGAGGAGCTATCAGCCTTTCAAGTGTGTACAAAACCCAGTAACCTCTCCTCACACGGGGGAGTTATTAAAGCTGTTCCCACAAAGCAAAATGAGCTGAACCGCTTCCCACGCCCGAGCAAATCTGTTTTAAGCAATGGAAAAAAAAATCCTCTCCCCCCTGCACTGGAGCCGGAGCTGTCAGCGATGTGCTCAGCCCTGCCTGGCCCAGCGTGGGTCAATGCCACACGCTCCTCCTCTGCCTTACAGCAGGATGGAAAGCTGGGAAACAGCGAGGCAGGGGTTTGCACCACGCTGCCTCAATTCCCTGTGCTCTGGTGAGGAGCATCGGGCTGCTCTCCTGCTGGAGAGGAGCTGGGTGCCTGGAGATCGCCTGGCTTCCTCTCCACCTCCGGATATTTTCAGTTTACAGATTTAGTCTCTGCAGTAAATGGGCGTCTTAGTTTACAGCAAGAGTTTACAAAGCCTGGGAGATGGGTCATTACGAATACACAATTTCCAGCTGACGCCAGGAGTGTAACGGCTGCTCTGCAGAAAGCCCTTTGCTGGCTGCACAGTCAGGGCAGAGTAGAGCCTCAGCTCACGCCAACCCAGCGTGGAGCAGCAGCGGAGAGAAAGACCTGGGTGCCAGGGTGGCACATGAGGGCTGGGAGCACTGGGGCAGCCAAAGGGAGGTCAGAGCTCCCTGGGGAGCCGAGCTTCCCATCCTTTTCTGGCCACACCACCAGGCATCGCTGCCCTGGAACAACCCGTGTGGGGGTATGAGGAGGAGTAACACACTGGTTCACCTCTGTGGTCTGAGCAGATCCAGGCATGTGCCAAGGCCTGGTGAGGAGCCATGGTGCTGGTCACTGACCCTCACCAAGGGGTCGATCTATGGGCAGAGCCCCACAGCAGCCCTGCTGCTCCCAGAAAAGCTCTCCCAGCAGCAGCGGGGCAGCTCAGATGCAGGAAACCTGGAGTGGGATGGCTGGTACCTGTCTGGCAGGCTCGCCCCGTCCAGCCGGGTGGGCAGGCACATGTCCCGGGGAAGATGCAGCTCCCACCATTCTGGCACGGCACCCAGCAGAGAGCTGTGGGACCAAACACAAGCACAGCATCACTGGGCAGCTCTGGAGGTCCCAAGCTCCATCCTCAGCC
Organism: Eurystomus gularis; assembly: GCA_013400335.1. NCBI lineage: Eukaryota > Metazoa > Chordata > Aves > Coraciiformes > Coraciidae > Eurystomus > Eurystomus gularis. Next base: position 89,568 of record VZZY01001211.1, on the reverse strand, counting down.
ACTGTGGATGCGTGTACATACACACAACTTCCCCCAAAAACACACTCCAGCACCAGCCCGGGGCCAGCGCCGTGGGTTTGAGCTGACTGGGGGCACAGGATGTGTGGGATGAACTGGACCTTGGTTTTGCAGCCTGCAAAGTGGCCGAGGTGCCTGTGGGCAGCAAAGCCGGGAGGGAGGGGGGCCGAGGGGCAGCAGCAAGCCCTGGGAAGCCCCCGGTGCTGCCCTCTGAGCGCATCTGGGGACCAACTAGCTGCTGATGGTTTGCATTTGGTTTGTGCTGCACAGCACAGTTGCCTCCTGAAAGCATTTCGCTTCCATTACTGCTGATTTATATGGAAACCACTTACTCATTTTATTTATCCTCTGGTAACTATAAAGTTAATAAGTGATCCCAAAGGAAAAAGGCCTGCGAGGCAGCAGAGGAAGGCTGGGAATTAATCACAAATTGAACCGCATTTGGTTGTGATGCTGAAAATTTAAATGCTTTCCTAGAGGGAGAATCTGCCTGACAGGCAGAGTGCTGGTAAAGGAGCGAGCTAGCTGCCAGGGCCTCATCCAGGACCAGAGCTATGGGGCCCAGGGGGTCTAGGAGAAGAATGAGCCCTGGCACCGGAGTGGCCCAGCAGCCTCTTACCTCTGTTGCAGCTGAGAGCGTGGCTGTTAGCTCTGCTCCAGCCGGGACAGCACGAGGCCACGGGCTGGGGCAGCTGCCTGTACGCCTGCCGGTAGGCAACCCGGTAGATGGTCCTGCAACACAAGGATGGGGCTGAGCTGGTGACTGAGAATCCACCCCAAGCCCCCCATCCCGCTCCCACGCCAGTGGGTCAGACCTGGGAGCCCTCTCCCCATGGATGAGGCAGGACTCCCTGTCCCCCCAGCCCCCACGGGCCACTGCTTCGCTGGGATGGATCCAGCTCTCTCCCAGGTCCATGGTGCAGGCAGCTGCCCTCACCTGTAGGTGCTGCAGAGGCGGTGGTCCGGGCAGGTGGTGAGGTAGGGCTGGTAGACGGGCTGGACGTGAGACTCAGTGTAGGCGGTCACCCGGCTCTGCGGCGTCACGGCACAGACTCTGCGGCTGTGGAGAGGGGAGCAGGTCAGACACCGGCTAAAAACCAACCCCTCACTTCTCCCTTTGGGGCAAAGGGGCTCCGCTGACCTACACCAGCCCATGACATGGCCCAACAGTCCCTCTCTGCAGAGGTCTCTTTGAAGGGCAGCAGCTGATAAAGCTGGAGAGAGTTCTAGAGCACAAGTCTTGTGAGGAGCGGCTGAGGGACCTGGGGTTGTTCAGCCAGGAGAAAAGGAGGCTCAGGGGAGACCTTCTGGCTCTGCACAACTCCCTGAAAGGAGGTTGGAGCCGGGTGGGGTCAGGCTCTACTCCCAAGGAACAAGCGACAGGACAAGAGAAAGCAGCCTCAAGTTGCACCAGGGGAGGTTTAGGTTGGATATTAGGAAAAAATTTTCCCCGTAAGGGTTGTCCAGGCCTGGCCCAGGCTGCCCAGGTGGAGTCCACATCCCTGGAGGGGTTTCCAAGCCATGAAGAGGTGGTGCTGAGGGCCATGGGTTAGCAATGCCGTGGCAGTGCTGGGTTAACGGTTGGACTCAATGATCTGAAAGGTCTCTTCCAACAAAAACGATTCTATGTTTCTAATTGCCTGATGACCCAGCTTCAAGCTTTTTCAGGGCAGCGACATAAAGTTGGAGCAGTGGGAGCTGCATGGGCTCGTCCTCCTCGGCCCCTGTGCAAAGGCGCTGACGCCTCCTCGTACACTCACCCCAGAACAGTCCCTCCGTCCCGGAGGAGCAGACGGGGCCCAGATCTAGGGGGGATTTATTCACAGCAGTTCTCCTTCCCTTCATCACCTCCCTTCCCCTAAAATCACTCACTTTCTGGGTGGATTTTTCCTTTCTGAAACTTTTGCATTCCTGAAATGGATGCCCCTGTGGTCACCAAGAAATTAATGATTTCACAGGGAGGGTCAAGCTCACCGCAAAAAACGTAGAGGCCAGAGGAAAGTCACCCTTCAGTCTTCCTAGGATAACTGTGATCCAGTCAAAGACTTTCCCAAAGTTAACAGACAAAATGGTCTTGGTTAAAAATTCTTTTCCTCAACATTTTCCAGCCCAAGCAGGTCAGTCCTACTGAGGAACTCATCTGCTTGTCTCAGCCTCCCAGCCCAATTAGAAACTAGAATAAAAAGCCTGGGAATTAGCATGGACATCAGATGGCTTCCATTAACTCCAGAAAACTCCTCTCAGCCCCACTGATTAATGCTATAGAAGATGCAATTTTGAAATGGCAATTGTTTGCTCTGCGAAATTTAGAACAAAGCTACAGCCGCAGCCTGTGCGTGCGAGCGAGGAATTCAGCCTGTGGTTTTAGTCACCACCAGAATGTAAAAGGTTTAACGCTAGAGGAGAATATTTCAATGTGAAAACAAACTTTGTAGAAAATATGAGCTGTATCTGGGGTGGGGGCAGGGGTTGGGCTCCTTTTGGCTGGGGAAGAAACTGGGGCACTGAGCTCTGAGCTCCCTCTGAGCCCACGGGAGCTGAGCTGTGCCTGCCCAGGCTGTGCTGGGATCCTGGGTGCCGGGTTGGACCCATTTCCTGGAAAGGGAAGGGGAAGCGCTGGAGATGCCACTCCTGGGCTTGCGGGACCGTGGACTGCAGCATCCCGGGGAGCACAGGGCATGGCAGGTAACAACCCACTGGAGCTTTCCACGCCTGCATGTCCTGGACGTGCATCCCCTCAGAGCTGGGAGGCTGCATCCTCCCCTTTCAGCTTGTTTGCCAGGCTCAATTGGTGTGATAGAAACATTGTGCGTGTATTTTTGCACAAGGATGTGCTTGAAAGAGACACTAATAATTCATGAGGAACTCAGGGCCTGATTAGCTTTTGACTTTCCTGGATAAAAAGCTCGGATCTTTGTGTCCCCTGCGTGGAGCTAAATGGAGTCAGGGCATTTTCTCCGAGAGGTTTTTTTGCCTCAGTGACAAAGCAAACAAGCAGCAAAGGGCTCCCCGAAGGACTCAGCGGAGCCTTTTCCCACCTCCTCGCCAGCCCGGCGAGCTTCCCGTGTGCCTCGCCATGGTGCACAGATGTGAGATGCAGACAAAAAAGGGGCTTACCCTGCCCGCGCAAAGCCGTCTGTGCTGGTCACACTGAGGATGATGAAGAGTCCCGAGAGGAGGCAGCCGATGCGGTGCATGTCCCGTCCCTCCCGTGGTGCCCCGGGCTGGGCAGTACAACCGAGTCTCACTCTTTGGTGGGAAGCGTTGGCTCCTACCGCATGTTTCACCCTTCAGGGAGGAACCCTGCAATGGAGAGAAGAGCGGTATGAAGATGTGGTGTCCATCCTCAGCTGGTGACCTGTGACAGAGCCATGGGGACAGGGCCGGTCCCCGCTCCTGGGGTCAGGGAGGTGGCACCAGGTGTGCATGGACCCTGCAAGGGCAGCATAAGGGGCTGGGACCAGAGCAGCGGAACATGCCCAAAGCACAGGGGAACTGGGGACACGAGGGACCTGTGAGCCCCTGGCAAGGTGGGTGCCCCTCCAGGCACCAACCTGCTTTGCCCCACTCACGTCACCCGTGTGGCAGTGATCACAGGGGACGCCTGGCCTGGCACGCAGGAGATGCTCTCGTGGCACTGGGGGCTGCCCAGTCGCTTCTCAAGTGGCAGGGAAGGGGCTTGTGTCACTCGGAAATATGCTGCCAATTCCAGGCAGCGAGGGCAAAACAATGGCCAAGAATTTCTTCATCCATTACAGCATTGTAAAGCTACGTTTTCCCACCACATTACACACTGAAATCTGATTGTCTTCTCTTTGAAATACAAGTTCTTGCCAGAGAAAAGTTCTGCAAGGTCCATATGTAGCGTCTGCAGGGTCAGTGCTGACCAAGTCACAAATAAAGAAGCTTCTAGCAGAGGACAAATATGAAACAAGGCTGAAGAAGATCAATAACTGTATCAATATCTAATTTAAACAAAACAGTTGGCCTCCGGATGGCAGCAATTAAAGGTGGAATAAATAAAGAAACCCACCCACCAATTAGAGAAAGAATCAGTCTTTCTGCCTAAACCCTGAGATAGGCTTTATGGGGAGGCCACACAACAAGAACCATCCTTCTGACACTGCAAATATGATGAGCTGCAAATACACTTTCTAGAATCCCCAGGTAGGATGGGGTGGGATTGGAACAGAGAGTTGCAGGTTCATCCCCAAACTCCTTTGGGACAATTCCTAATGCTAAGCCAAGTTATTAGGGGTAATCATCCCAAACCTGTAGACCCTGCAGGTCTCAAAGCCCTTCTCCAGGGTGCTCAGTATCATCTTTTCCTTTGTGCAGGTGACGAAACTGAGGGATGGAGAGGTGCAGATCTTAATCTGGAGAGCAACCAGCCTGCTCCTTGGTATTAAAGGTCCTGTGCGTGTTTCAGAGCAGCGATAGCAGTGAGCTGGCTGAGCAGCCCCTTCCCCTCCTCACCCAGCCCAGCCCATGCACAGGGCACACAGCTCTGCCCTGGCTGAGCAATGGGGAGGTTTCGTGTCACAGCAAATCGACTGTATCACTATGAAACACCATTGGGACCTCACTCCACCCCTGAATTCAGCGGTACTGTGGCAGCTGAGGGTCTGGCTCCACGACAGCGAGCGGTAGCGATGTGCCCACCCTGTTCCTACAGTTATTCCCACAGAGCCGCAGCCCAGCAGGGAACTGCAGATGCTCAAGCCCATCGTAACCAACATACAAGCCCAGCTTTGAGGATACAGGAGGATTTGGGTGATGTAAAGCCTGTAGTCCTCCACTCTCCTCCAAACAGAGTGATAAATTTCATCTTCTAATGATTAATGTGTGGTATCTCCGCCATCAAGAAATCAAATCTTGGTTGACCTTCTTTCTCCCACAGTCCTCCTGGAGACATCCCAGGGACACCAGTGTACGGAGATGCAATAACTCCCCCGCGGCTCAGCCAGCCAGCTTTTCCCAGGGCATGTATTTTCTTCATAATCACAGATCGCCAGACTAATGGTGCTTCTCCAGAAGTCTGTAAATCAAACTCTGCCAACCATTGCCATCCTCCCACAAGATTCCTGTGACCGCTGTGGGAGCTTTCCCTGTGGGGAAGGCAAGAAACACAGGGCACAAGCCTAAAATACAGATGGTTTGTTTGTTGGCTTTGAAAGAGAGCAGCATTGCTCTACCTCAAGTGGTCAGAGTATCCCGCTGGGTCATAAAATTATGGTTGCTTCATAGCAGAAGAAGTTTCAAAAGTGGAAAATATGGTAGTCTATACTTGTCTTTTTTATGAGTTTCTGAAAATAAGCCTCTTTAAAGCCACTGAAGATCCTGCAACCTGTTGCTACTACCTATTTTAATACTCCTCTTTTAAAGCATGTAACTTAAGGAAAGTACTGTCCTGTTTAAGGGAAAAAAGAAAAAGGTTTTTGTCCCTTTCTAGTTACTCAAATGAAGAGCTGAAGCCTCATGCTCTGGCAACTGAGGCTATGTGGATGCATCTGAGTTTCTGCTGTCTCGGGGGGAGCAAAGTCCCCTTGGCTGGCCGCGTGCTCCTGCAAGTCTGGGGGACCCTCTCTGCCAGCCAGAAACGTTCCCCTAACTCTCCTGAGTTCTTGCCACAGGAACCAGCAGGAAAATACAACCCACTGTAGCGTGTTGTGGTCCTGCATGTGTTTCATCCTGCTCTGCTCATGAAACCAAAGCTAAAACTCCAGCTGATGGCAGCAGCAGGAACCAGGGTCTGTCTGCAAAGTGGCACAAGAGAATCCGGTCCAAGAGGATGCAATCACCCTCACGGGAACGCGACAGCGGCACTTTATCAAACAGCCCGGCCTGGTTCTGCAGGTGACACTGCTGCTCCCAGCTGCGCACTGGACCTGGCCTGTGCCCTTGGAGCCAAAGCCTCCCGGGCATCCCGGCAGCAGCAGGGAGATGGATTTTCTCTTACAAACTGATCTCTGCACAGGCTGGGATGCAGGCACCGCGGAGAACAGGCACGGGGATGTGGGGATGCGGGCGTGATGGAGCAGGGCGTGGGGATGTGGGCACGATGGAGGTGGGCGCGGGAGGTGAACACCGGGGGGTAGGGCACAGGGAGGGGGACACCGGGGAGTAGAGCACAGGGAGGGGGACACCGGGGAGTAGAGCACAGGGAGGGGGACACCGCGGGGTGGGCTGCAGGGGTTTGGCACCGTGCAGCTGGACGCAGGGACGCGGTACGTGGAGCAGGCTGCAAGGACGCGAGTATCACGGAGCAGGGACACGGAGCAGGGAGACGGGATAACGGAGCAGGGGTACGGTAGCACGGAACAGGAACACGGTACCACGGAACAGGAACGCGGTACCACGGAGCAGGGACGCGGTACCACGGAGCAGGAACGCGGTACCACGGAGCAGAGATGCTCACCCCGGCCCGCAGCAGGCTGAGCCCCGCTCCCCCGGGCTCTGCACCCCCCGGGGCAGCCGGAGCCCTTCCCGCCCGCCCGGGCAGCGCCCGCAGCCCC
>VZZY01001211.1:13882-82846 GCA_013400335.1 Eurystomus gularis | reverse complement strand
CGCCACCTGCCCCCGCGGCCCCGCCGGCGGGTCCCGGCTCCCCGGGGGATGCGCAAGGCCGGGGCAGGACCCTCCGGAGAAACCTGGTGCTGGGAGGACGGGGCAGGACCTGGTGCTGGGGGGATGACATGCAGGGACACAGCAAGATCCCCCCAGGGAAGCCTGGTGCCGGGGGGACGTGCAGGGACAGGGCAGGACCCCCCCCAGAAAAGCCCACCTCGGGGTGGGGGACATGCTCCTGTTGTGCCCCATATGCTGTCGAGGCTGCACTGACCTTGATGGAGACGGGATCACAGCGGATCCCCGCCCCGGCACTGGTCTGGAGCCTTACCTGCAGGCTCCCCAGGGCAGGCTGAGCCCCCAGCCCCACCAGCCCCAGGCTACAAGGACACAAGGTCCCTGGTTTCCCCCTAGACCAGCTCTCCTGAGCGGGCAGGGGATTAATGGCAAGGAGGGAGATCCCAGCCCCTCGCCCAGCGGTGTTCAGACTCTCGGGTGAAACGGTCCATCACCAGCGCAGTGGCCAGGGCAAATTCATTTCTCTTTGATAAAAAAGACTGTAGCTGGTTCTGCACTCCCCAAAAGGACATACAAGAGGAGGCATCATCTGTCCTTAGGTTAGAGACCACACCGCACCGGTCCATAGCCTCCCACCATGCTCCGTTAATCCCCCTGAGCTCCTCACAACAGCAAAGTCCTCCAGAAGCAGGCAGTGAACTGCCAGGACAGGGAGGCTGGTTTCCATCCAGCCCTAAAAGATGCTTAAAGGATTCCTTGGGGCCCCCCCAAGCTGTGGAGCGGTGTGAGGATCCACCTGGAGAGACTTCCAAATTCCACACCCAGGCCCATGCAGGGCACAGCTCCACCAGCTTTGCCAACACCTGCCTGGGGACCGATCAGGCCGATCCCCCGGCTGCCCCCGGGGCTTCTCATGTTAAACACCCAGTTATTTGTCAGAGCAAATGCTGCAGTTCGGTTTGTGCCAAACTGCCACTTGTTTTGTCTACAGTTTTCTCTGGGAAATCAGAGCGCAGAGGTTTATTGGTTTTTTGGATGACTTAGGCGCCTGCCCATGCACAGAACCAGCCTTAAAGATAGCAGGGGTCTGACGTGCAAGAGAAAGGCAGGATACAACCCCCTGGGAATATTTGTTCCCACTAAGCTTTGCAGTTTTTTTTTTGAAAGCATGTAGGCATTTAAAGGAAATATTTACCAGTGAAACAATAATGGCTCCAAAAGAGCGACTGAGATCACTGGCCCACCCCCTGGCATCTCCCCAGGGATGCACCGAGGCTGGTGGTTGAGCTGGAATTCTCTCCGGTCATGCTGCACCCTCCGGGGAAGCCGGTGGGTGCCAGATGTGCTGGCGGGGGGCTCTCAGGTGGACTCGTGTAAACGGAGCAGGAACTGCTTTGGTGAGATCCTCCTTGGGGAAGGGAGTGGGGCAGAGGGGAAGGAGCTCTGGGACGTGCTGGTGAAGGTGAAGCTGCATTGCCGGGGAGGATGGAACGGGTGGGATGGGATCCTCCCAGCAGCTGAGAACAGGCTGGCTGGGGCTGGTGGAAGCGCGGCTCCACGTTACACAGCAAACAGGCTCGCTCGCTCTGTCTGAATCCAGCCTACCTCTGGGGAATGACTTCAGCTCGCTTAATCTCATAAAGCATGAAGCACAGGCAACTTCTCCCAGGAGCCTTGAAGGGGCGGTAATTATCCTATTACGCAGAGAGTGTTACTGGTTTTTTCTGGTGTATGGGGGAGATGAACAGAGCCTGATACTCAACTTGTCTAAGAACTGCAAAATGCGGTTGGAAGCCAATGGGAAGCTTCTGTGTCTGACCACACAGAAAGCACAGGATCTCATTTCGCAGCCGAGACACTCACCTTATCCGCGGTGCTCCATCCTTTGTCCTGGGCAGGGATCCTTTCCTTAAGGAGCAGCTCGGTTTCTTACTGTCAGAACAGGAAAATCCCGCTGTTACACTCCCCTTGTCACACAGACAGAGATCAGTGACCCAGCCCTTGCCCGCGATGGACCTGGTGTGGGGTTCCCTGGATGCCCCCAAAGGTCCTTGTGGAGCAGGGTGGAGGATGAAAGCAGATCATGGCCACAGAGTACCCGTGTTTGGCATCATCACCGAGCTCACACCGCAAAGGGTCACTGGTGTGCCGGAGAGGCACGGACACTCTGATCCCAGTGGTGGGGCACGGGGAGGCCCGTCCCTTCCCTGCTCCGCAAGTGCAGGCTGAACGGTGGGTGTTTTAGGAGCATCCTATGGGGCCTGATCCTCTTCTTGCGCACACGGGCTCGCAGTGTAGGTCACCTTGCTGTGACCCTGGTGGGAAAGGCCAGGCAGACTCGCAGTGCCTCTACACCCTTTGGGCTTGAGCAGGCAGGGGTATGAGCGAGAGCTGAGCAGAGCAGAAGCCCAGGTTGCACCCAACGCAGCACCAGGGCTTTGCTGGGCACAGAGCTATCCCCTCCAGCAGATTCCCCAATGCCCAAGGCTGGGATTTTCCAAGAACCCAAGAGAACGGCGTGCCCCGTTGCTGCAAACTCTCCCCTGGGTGTATCCAAGTTCCCTTACACTGATTTGTGAGCCCATCTGCTTTACCCCAACATTATATTTTACCATCTTCAGCACAAACACACACTCGTTTAAAGACAAAGACCCCAAACTGCCCAGGCAAGCTTTGGACGAGTCTCTGGGATCCCAAGTGTCAATGTGATGATGAGGAAGAGGATGGACTCACTGCCACCCAGCACCGCTCACGCGATCATCTCTCTGCTCCTCACAGGACAGTGCTGCCCGGCACAGGACTAAGCACGTCACCTTCCAGGGCTCCCTTAGCGCCTTCTCAGCCATTAGGCAACTATCCCCGAAGAGCGCTGCAGCATTTTAAAATTCCGCAAGTATTTTAATGGCAAAATGTTTGCTTTTCAGTTCCGCTTACTAGGTGAAACCTTTGCTCAAGCAAGTGCCCGTGTCAGCTGCTTAAGAATGGCATATAGCCCACTAAAAGAGCATTTAATCCTCCGCCCTTAGGGAGGGTTCGGTGTCTTATATGCTAATATTCATTATGCTGGGAGGAAATCCCCCAGGACCCTTCCTGGCAAAGTTCCCTTGAAAGCAGAGGAACTAAACCAGTTCAGAACGGGGGAAGATCAGATCTGCTGGCTCCAAAATTGGTGTGATGAGCTTCTGACAAAGGCAGTACAGGATTTTGGCTCCTGACTGCAAGTCTCTCTGAATTTCAAGTCCTCCCTGGACCAGCGTTTTACATGTTTCCTCCAAAGCTTTCTCCCTTGCACATCAGAAGCGTACTCCCACGACATCTAATATTAACGCTTGTCTCTCGGCCAAGAAAGAAATATTTCTGCCCAACCTCCCTGTTAGATTTAACAATGTCGAAAGCTCCTTGACTCCCACTGGTTTTACCACCAGTGCAGGCTCTGAGGAGCGCTGAGCGCTGGCCTGGAGAAGCTGGGCTGTGAAAGTGAGATGTTCAACCACCTCCTTGCTTCCTAGAGCCTGTCCCACAGACCTGCCAAGCACAACGCACCCGCACAGGCAGTGACACCAGACCCAGCATCACCCTGAGAGCATCCATGGTGGATCAAGGGCTGGAGGTGTGGTCCCCCGGGTGGTAGGTGAGCTTGGAGGGTGTGAGAGTGTCTGGGGATGGGCTGGGGGGACTCAACTTTGCTCTGTAGGTGTGAAAAAGGAACGACTAACAGAGGAGATTTAATAGGAGATCAGCACTAAGGTCCCACACCAGAAACCCTCTCCTAAGAGAGGAGTGCTTACAGCCCATCTCGGTAAATGGGACATGGCCAAGCCCACCAGCACTTCCCCAAACTGGGGCCAGAGGTGCTGAAGGGGCAGATGGAGATAGATGGATGGGGAGACAGGCGGAAGAGTGACACACATACAGATGCAAAACTTCTCAGCTACTACAAGCCAGGGCTGACCCCATACCTGCTGTGCACAATGGGCTCACTGACCTCCGCGGGGGTCCTGCACAGAACTGGAAGCACTTGCTAAAGGACTAGGAATTTTTGGTGCTTCTGAAAAAATGGGGAATAGCTTTTCCTGGTTCAGGACAAACTCCTCTGCTCAGTTTCTTTGTAAGGCTATTTGTAAACTTCACACTTAAGTTTCAGCTTTGGAGCAGCCCCTGTTCTGCCGAGCTCTGTACGGAAAATGACCTCCCACTATTCTATTATGTCCCATATTGTTCCCGGTTGCATCAGCTGCAGACCAGTTATCTCAGTGGAAATCTAGAGGAGTCCATTGATGTCAGTGGGATCAAAGCGGGTCAAATCAAGAAAAGTCCTTGGCCCACAGCTCTCGGTCTGTCGTCACCATTTGCCCAGTGCTATGTGTATTATGACTGAGATTCAATTCCCCCAAAGGAATCAAATTTTTTTTTTTGGCCTGAGTAAGGACTTTGCAAGCATGAAGTGTCTCAGGACTGGTATTTTATAACTGAAGGCGACCATAAAACCACACAGCAGCCCAGCTGTAGCTGTGCAAAAACAAGTGTGTGAACAGGGCAAGACCCCGTAGCCAGGTTTATTTTCTCTTACGTGCACACAGAGGAATTCTTATTTACATTTAGAGGATGCAGTAATGGCTGCTGAGTATAAGCTGGGAAATGATTCATCTCACCCAGGAATAAGCTGAATTTTGTGGCTTTCCGTGAAATTTCCCTGGCAAAAAGTGGCATTAGTCAGCAGGGAGTGATCCCCCACCCCGCTGTTCCCCTCTGCGTTTTCCCAGTGAATCACTCCCCAAGGAGCACATGGAAAGCGTTGTAGGAAGAGCTGAGATGCACGCACGGCTCTGTCCCTTCCTCACGGCCACTCCAGTGAGCAGCTCAGGAGAGAGCACCGTGCTCAAGATCGGTTTGCTCTGATTATCCTTCTCTATCAGGAAAATGTCTCCAGCTCCAGAAACTGGCACCGAGCAGAGCCCCTCTCTGTAGCCACCTCCCAGGCTGTGGGATGGACGGGAATCCAAGCGTTCACTTTGCGAGAGAGGACGGATTGTGGAATAACATTTCCGATCCTCCTCTTCCATTTGCAGAGACCCTTTTCTTTCCCTGTCTGGTTTGAAATCTCCAGTTAAATCTTCCCCCGCGTTTCGCCGTGCCCTTCTGCTGCTGATGTGACTGCGAGGCAGGTTCGTTTACTCTAATTTGTTGCAGTTTGTAAATCTGCCTCCCCGGAGCCAGCCCCATCTGCAGCAGCAGAGTCTGGGAAACGGCTCCAACGTGCCTGCAGCCCAGATTCCATTTCTCTTCCTTACCTCTAGGGAAACTTGTGCAGGGCTGGTAGTTTAACAGCGTGGAGGAGGACTAACTCAATCCGCAGAATGAATGCTGCATCACAGAGAGGGACATTCAAAACCTGCCAAGGCAGAGCCGGGATTTTCTGCTGCTACCCAGAGGAGAGGCGGATTTTTGAGGAGGCTGAGAGTCCAGCCACCACATCTGCCTCGCCCAGCTTCCCAAGTGGTGGCAGAGCTTCCCAATCCGCTTTTAAAATAATTTTATCACTGACAGAGCCTTCTTATTTCTTCTTATGTTTGATTCTCTGCCCTGGGAAAAAGTATGCTGCGTTATTTCTACCGAAAGCCATTCACTGGCGTGGTCCCGCTCCATATTCCCGCACCGTCAGCCGGTGCCTGGGTATCCCAACTGCTCCAACCCACAGCTGGACCTTTATCCCAAAACACTCCGGGTTCTGCACTGAAAGCCTCCTGCCTGCACTATGTAATGCCACAGGTCAGGACGGCGGGACCCACAGGTCTGCAGGGAGCGGGAAACAGACAGCATGCAAATCCCCCAGCTCCACGGTTATAAATTGGAGAGGCTTTGCTGAGCTCCTGGCATGCAAACACCGCACGCTCCGGGCTCGGCCGTTGGCCAGGGCAAGCCTCAGGCCTGCGGGAGAGCCCGGACAGTCCCTACCCACAGCCCCATCCAGCCCCGAGTCCTGCCCGTGTCCCAGGGCCAAGCTCTGCCAGGGAGCAATCTGAGATCAGCAGCACGGTGTCACGGCTCCGTGTCCCGTGAGCTGCAAAGAGGGGAGAGAGCGCGGACAGGGGGAGCACGGATGGGAGGATGAACAGTGTGGTGGTGATGGGGACAGGCTTTTTAGCAGGGCCTGTGGCAACAGGATAAGGGTGATGGTTTAAACTAAAGAGGGAGATTTAGACCAGAGAGAAAGGAGACATTTTTGACACTGAGGGTGGTGAGAGCCTGGCCCAGGTTGCCCAGAGAGGTGGTCGCTGCCCCATCCCTGGAACCATTGCAGGTGAGGTTGGCCGGGGCTCTGAGCAACCTGCTCTAGCTGCAGATGTCCCTGCTCAGTGCAAGGGGTTGGACTAGATGACCTGGAAATGTCTTTTCAACCCAAACCGTTCAATGATTCTGTGATTCTATCAGAGAGTTCAGAGAGCTGGCAGATGGAAAAAGAGAATGAGTTCTGGAAAGAAAAGAGATTTGCTAAGAATTTCCAGCTATCTCACGGGTATTTGTGTGAGTGTTCGCAGCCTTCCTCTACATGCACAGGAGGTAAAATTCACCCTTTGATCTCCTCACTCCTGGAAAACAGCCTGAGTGCCAGTGGAGTGAACTAAAAATAATAGTGCTGCAGGTCAGGCTCCACTCCAAGCAAACCAGCGCTGGAGATGCTCCTCAGCTCAGCACGTGCATGGCTGAGAGCAGAGCCAGCCTTGCTGCGAGCAGCCAAAAGATGCTTTGAAAACCCCTTTGCTCCAGCAGCCCTTTCCCAATGCTACGTGTTCAACCAGCCCCTGAGGCTCCCACCATCATCTCCACCTGAGCTGGGGCAAAAACCCACCCAGAGCCTTCAGGGTCTGGCCTGGAGAGGACACACTCCTGCTGTCCCCAGCACCAGCTCCCCATCCCATCCCACCCTGTCCACTCCATACCATCCCGTCACATCAACCCCATCCTCGCTGCAATGACAGCCACGGCTGCTACGGTACCTGCGGCACCTCGTTGTCCCCCGCCATGCCAGGAGCAGCCCCACCATCGCCGTGCTCCCTGATGTCTCCCGGTGGCCATCCCCGCCTGGCCACCCCGGGTCCAGAGGACCTGGGCACCCGCCTCGCATCTCCGGCATGACTGGCCACCGGCCGTGCACAGGCAGGAGGTGGCTGTCGAGGTGGAAGGGTGGCTTTTTATGCTTTTCTTCCTGTATAAATCAGGCCGGGGATGGACAATCCCAGACAGGACTTCCTGTGTGTGTTGTGTGCTGATAACGGGCGCCGCGAGGAGAACAAACACGGCCGGAGGGGGAGAGGGGCTGTGGGGCGGGACCCCCACGCCATGACCCCCAGGGGATGGCCACAGCGGGCCGAGATGGAGAGGAGGCTGCCATGTGTCCCCAGGGACACATGGAGGGACAGGGCTGCCCGCCTGAGCTCCCCCCTCACGCATCACAGCAGGCCTAGGATGGCTGATGCCCCCCTTCCCTCCTGCCTCACTGGCACGGGGCACATTTCATCAGCCCCCACCTTTCATTCCCCCTTGGAGAGGCAGATGGGGGTAGATGGGGACCACCACAGCACCAGGGTCTCCCTCACAACCCGTGCCAAGCATGGCGGGGCTGGTGGCCATTGCCATGTTGACGTTAGGTGCCAGTGGGGCCTGTTCTTGGGGTATTTGTGACCCCTTGAAATTTGGGTTGCAATGCAGCGGCCAGTCAGTTTGCTGGATGGCTTGTTACCCCCATCACACTGTGTCTGTGTCGGGAAAGAGTGAGGTACATGCATCTGGGGCCACAAAACCTGCAGGACATCACCCCACAAAGGTGGGGCTGGGCAGCAGAGAGAGGTGTGGAAACAACTGCCCCGGCTCTGTAATTTTCAAGGCTGTTCTGGTGCGAAGCTGATTGTGATTTCAAATTTAATATACATGTATGCATGACCTTGGTTCTGGGTAGTCAAAGTAGGAATAGCACACTTTTTAATTGGAATTTGAAACTTCATCCAGACTTTATGCCAGGAAAAGAGGCATTTTGGAACACGAGGGCTGTGAAGGTGGTAATTATTTCTTGATTCCCTCAGAGGATGGGATCGAGCTGCTCAGCGAGCAGCCCTGTGGCTGCCAGGCCACCGCTGCCTGCAGCAAGACCTCCACAGCAGCCTGTGCATTTTCTTCCCGTCCCGGCAGAGCCCACGGCACGGGTCTGGGGATGTGTGTCATCCGGGGCTCCCTGGAGCAGAGCCACGTCCCCAGCTCGTGTCGCACACGCCTGGGTCCTCCCGGTCCGGGCAGCACAAAGCGCTTGTGCGCAGGCTTACAGTGAGCAGAGGATTACTCCCACCCTTATTCAGCAAAATATTGCTCCGGGCAGGTCCCCTTGGGAGTTGCAAAATATTCGCATGTTTATTTATATAAATGCATGGCTAAAGAAAGCCCCCACTTGTTTTCCTTGGCAGACGTCTTCCTAAAGGTTGTTTTCTGCCGCCCATCATTCTCTCTGGCAATAGGTGACTTTAATCTGCGTGCGGCTGATGGACTGCATGAGAGTGTGTCTGTCCAGGGAAGTCACTTCTAGGCACGAGCATGTGTTTGTGCTCAGTTGTGCATGGGCTGCTGTGCGTGTCTGTGTGCACGCTACATCAACCCATAGGAAGGGTCCATCTCCATCCATCCGTGTGCTCAGTGCAGAGCTGAGCTTTAAGCAGCAGCTCCCTATGCAAAGTTACAGGGCTCGCATGGACGGCACACGCTGCCTGCGAGAAGAGGCAGTGCTGGATGCTGCTTTCAGATTGGTGAGGCTGGACACTGGTGATGTAGGTCCATCAAGCTTACAGCTTGCTCCACCATCAGCAGACAGGCTCAACCCTGCAAAGTACAGAGCTTGCACAAAGGCTCCCAGCATCCTCCCCCGAAGCTTGCATGAATCTGGGGGAAAAACTCTAGAGCCATAGTTTATCAGTTGCAGCAACCACCACTTGGTCCTTTGCCATCTCTCCTGTGTCCTCTGTCCCAGGACGGATGCAGGTCACGGTGCATAGCTGGGATGTCGGTCACCCACACCTCCACACCCTGAACACGCAGTGGGACTGCTCTGGCCTCGGCCGCAGAGGCGCAGGAGTGAAATGGGATGTGTGGAAAACGCTTCCTGTTTACTCAGCCTTTAGTGTCTTTAGTAGTAGTAGGAGCGGGAAGCAGTCAGCAGGGGCTTTACGAAAAGGTATTTTTAAATTTGAAGTCATGACGCTTCATCTTGCAGAGCTGCTGCTATCCTCCCGTGGACGTTGGTGTTGGGGAAGACCTGGACGTCAGCCAAGGCTCCGCTATGGTGTGTGAGAGGGAAGGAAGGAGGGAAGGAGCTGCAGGGTGTTGGTGCCGCACACCCAGCCATGCACGGCCATGCCCACAGCCCTGCCTCTGCCCGCACCCCCTCGTCACCCCAACCCTCCTGCTGTCATCCCTGCCAGTGCACACTGAGCTCCCAGCCTGTCACAAGGTGACCTTTTTAGTAGCCTGGTGGCCGGTGGCAGTGGGACCCACCAAAAGCAGAGCACGCAGATGTCCCGAGCTGGACACGTGCTTTTCCAGAGGCCATGCTGTCCGTTCCACTGCTCTGCCCTGCATTCAGGGCCTCTCAGGCGTGAATTGAGTGAGGGGATGGAGGGGGCTTTAGCTGCTCATTAGCACTAGCCAATTAGTCTGGCATGCTGCTCTCCTGTCAGCTGTGTTGAACTCCCCCTGCCTGCACGGATCCCTGTAAGTTTGAGGCCATGTTTGGTGTACGATCAGTTTTCCCCCATGGTTTTGCTGCAGAAACTTTTAAGCATGTTTTTTTTTTAATCTCAGCAGCTCCTGAGAAGCGAAGTCCTGCCTGGTTTGTGTTGTTGGCCTTTCTGGGCTGCTCTCAGCTAGCGTGCAGTCAGGCAGGGTTTAATCAGCGTATGTGCGAGCATCAGGGAAAATGCTGTCCCACAGCAACACTTCGTACTTCAAATAATAAAGTCAATTACCAAGCAGCAATAAAAATCAGATGGCAAACCCTCCACCTTCTTTTGGCAGCGCAGTGAGCCCAGGGCAGCCTGGCCGTGCCTGGCAGGGGGTGCGCAGCCTGCTCGCAGAGGGACGAGGTCAAATCCTCAGCCAGTGTAAGGAGCTGCTGCACCACCCAGAGCTGGCCCAGACCTTTGTCGGATTTAGCAGCACCATGCTAGATGTTTCCAGGCTCGGGGCACACCAAATCCTTGAGTGACAGATGCTTTTGGGGAGCACACCGCATCTGGGAATGGTCCCCAGACATCAGGATGGGGCATGGGACCCAGCCCGCCCAGATCCCGTTTCCACCCCCTTCCTATATTCTCCATGGAAAAACGATTTTACCATCCCTGGTCTGCTTTCTCAGCGGTGCAGAACAAAAGCGCCAGTCCCGCCACGGGGCTGTTGTGCTGCTTACTCAATTAACACCCATGAACTGCTTTCAGATTCCCGCATGAAACCTGCTACGTAAATTGAGCTCCTAATTTTAGATGTTGTGAGCTTTTCACAAGGTTTAATTGTCTTCTCAGCAGAAGCAGCAGATGCTTGCTTGAGCCTTAAAGTGTAAGAGGAAACGATTTCCAAAACCTGAACTTCTTCAGGGAGCAGGGGAGGAAAAGCAAAACCTTTTGCTGCTTGTCCTCTGCCGAACCCGGGCTGCCATCCTCATGCTTTAACCTCGATTAAAGGTTAAATCTTGATTTCTCCAGCAGCTGAAGATGCTGCACAGGGATGCACAGGGCACCTGTGAGGACCTGCGGCCAGGTCCCAACACGGCTCTGCATCATGCCCATGCCACTGCCAGAGTGCCTGGAGCCACCAGTACAAGGGCAAGACCCCCACAGCCAGGTTTCAGCACTGAGGGCCTTTCTCACATCCCCTGGATGAGCTGCACCCTGGCCCACTCCTCCCCTCACTGATCTTGCTTGTGAAGCAGCAGATCTTCCATGCCCAGGTCTCATGAGCTCCTGGGAAGAGTGGCACCTCTAACCCCTACCTGGCTGCTCTTCAGCCCGTCCTTGGGCAGAGGATGATGGTGAAAGCAGCACTGGGCAGACTCCAGCCCGGAGATTACAAAGTGCCTCCTGCACTGGGGCAGGACCGAGAAGTTTTGAGGGTGCAGTGGGAATACCCGTGCAGTGCAGACACAGTTAATCAAGGTCAGAGACTGTGTTCTTCATTAGAGCTTCTTGCTGCACAGGGAGAGTCTCAGGAGTCCGGCAGACAACTGCAGCCTGGCTGGGAAAAAGATCCATCTTCTCTTGGTAAAAATCTTCTATCAAAAGGAGTTTATCTGTGTTTTGTAGAGAACGTTGCAGATTTCAGAGCAATCAGAATTCAGGAAAAAAGTTTGACTGAAACTATCAAAATGTTCCAGTTCCTAAATTAAGTTTGGAACTTTAGAGCCCTGAAGTTTGAACGATTAGCTGAAGTTGTATTTTCCCCACTCACATTTCCCTAAGGGTTAAAAAAAGCATTATTGGTAAAACAAAACCTCTCCAGTGAAGTGTCTGGGGAGGCTGTGAGCCGGGGCACAGGACGGCTGGTTTGGGATGGACCAGGCAGTGTGCTGTGGGGTGACCAGGGGATGAGCTGAGATGGCTGATGGACTTCTCTTTGCTAGGGGTTTTGGGGTCACTGTGCAGCCCCATGTCCCACAAGACCCTTCTGCTGGGCATGGAGAAACAGCCCTGGGGAAGGCTCTTTTGGTAGAGCTGTTTGGGGAATATTTGTTCCCTTAGCTCTTTGATTAATTTAATTTTTAAAAAAAGATCATAAATAGAGATAAAGGAAAGCTGTTTGGGGATAGCTGCCTCTTCTGAGGTCTTCTGCTGTTGTTTCAGCTTGCCCAAGGCTTTTTGGGTGTCTAGATTTTTTATCTCACGGAAAATGCTTATTTTATCTCTGACAGTAAGAGGCAGAAAGACTTCTGATTTTCAACACTTGGGAAGCACCACACAATATCATCCAGGGATGGCTGGACCTGCCGCTGACACTGCCAGGACCGGGGGCTGTAGATGCCACCAGAGAGCGGCTGGGACTCTTCCCCAGGAGAAATAATCTTGGGCTCACTTTGGGCAAAGACCTCCTTTGTGTGCAGACCTCTCATTCCTCATAAAGTCTCCGCTTTTGCAATAAAGAGATTTTTTCAAAGTGTCCTGGCACACACAGGGCCTCCTCTCCCTCCCATTCATACCAGTTGCTGCTCATTAACCCCAAAGGCAAATTACTACCCATTCGTTAATGAGATATTCAAGATCACTTTGCACAAGGAGTTGGGGTTTGATGATGGGAAGCTGGAGGTTGACCTCTATGATGCTGACTCTAAGTAGTGTTTCCTACAGAAGATTGTCAGGTTCTTCCAGGACGTCTCTAACATGGGAATAGCCAAAGCAAAGGCTACGTGCAGGACGTGGCCAGGGAAGTGTTTTTAGTGCGGGCAATGCCTCAGCACACGGTTAAAGCCCTGCACATGCTCCTGTGCTGTCAGAGGCACAGGAGAACCTCAGCAACAGCAAGCTGCTGTCACCAAGGTCAGCTTGTCCAGGCCCATAAATCAACTCCAGCAAAATTAAGACTGGCATCAAAAGATCAGCCAGACCTTCCCGTGAAGCAGCTCGAACATCTGAGTCAGAGCCGCCCTGAGATACTGCTGAAGCACTCAAGGACTGAAGTGCACCGAAGCTGCCCAAGGACACTGTGCTGGTTGCAGAAAGAGCTGGCGTGTGATTTCCCATGAAAAATAGACTCCCGTGAGGCCGGTGGTGGGCAGCTCCCCTCGGTGTGCTTCTTCTGAGTGACCAGGGGCTCAGCCTCCCTGCTCTTGACAAAGAATTCAGCGACAGCCAGATAAGAGAGAGGGTGAAAGGGAGGGAGACAGGGAGCAAAGACTAAATACTGCACAAGCTGGTGTCTCCCAGCCAGGCAGTGCACCCTGGGCTGGGGGACAAGGGGCCTCGCTGCTGCTGTTGTGATAGCATCGAGGACAGAGACAGGAGAAAGCCCAGAGCCTCTCTTTTGCTAAGCCAGCTTAGTAAAGGGCTCCTTTATCTGCCCTTTGGTGTGAGATAAGGTTTCAGTGTTGTCCTGCCAGAGCAGCTTTGTATCGCTCACAGATACCTCCCCATGCTGCAGAAATATCAGGCATCCAGAAAATATTTGAGCAAGCCCGTATCTTCCTGAAACCCGTGTGCAATGGAAAGACACACAGGGTGGGTTAGATCTACACTGCAGGGGTTTCAGTGTCTCCTTGTCCATGCAAGGACAAAGCACGTTTCCTCAGCCTGTAGGACTGGGCTGAGAGGGCCTCTCTCATTGGATGTCCCTATGGAGAAGAATTATCACAGGCCAAATAGAGACCTGAGTGCCTGGGCTCCTCACTGGAAATGTTCCCCTTGATTCCCCAAGGTATGAGGTGATGTGGTCCCTGCACGTCCCTGGTGCCTGCCTTGGAGCTAACTCCCACCGGCGTAGAAAGATGGGAAAACATGTTCCACTGCCAAAATTTCACTCGGTTAATCCAGCTGCCCCTTCCTTGCACCAGGAGCATCTCTACAGATGGGTACATTTACAATCATACTTCTATTTTTACTGTCCTTTGACAAGAGAGTTCAAATCCTAAATGCAGAATTTTTCTTTCAGTGAAGATCCAAAACACGCATTTTAAATTCTCCCCACAGAGTAACACCAAACAATCCCATGAGTAGGGACCACCACAGACCTGCCTTCATTCTCAGGATGCAAAAAGAAAACATCCTCTCCCTGCTTCAAAGCTTAATGCGTTGCTTTGGTGATACATGAACATCTTGAGAGCTAATCAAGATTAACGCTTGTTTTAATGAGTCAGTGAAAACTGTATCTTGTGGCAACAAGCCACCTGCTTCCACGTTGCTGACATAGGTGTGTATTTGAAAAGGGTGAGCTGGGTCTCTCCGGGATGCTTTATCACCATCTGGGAGTTCAGCTCTTCTTGTGCTCTGCCTTCTCCTGCAAGGACCTGTTTTGGAAGGCCTTCAGTGACCATTTATTTCTATGAAAACCTTATGCAACACCATGAGGAATGGCTGGGAGGAGAAGGCATGTCATGAAAATAGTGGATAAGGAATAAAAGCCATCCCTTTGCAGGGTCTGACAACAGAGCCGTGCGATTCAGTTGGTGCAGAGACATGAATGTCCCCATGCCTAAAGCCGCAGGCTTGAGCAGCACCTTCATGCCAGCTCACTGTGTGAGCTGGCTTCTGGGTGAAGGCACCGAAAAAGGAAACATTTCCCTCTCACCACAACAAAGCTATTTGCACAGCACAAAATGGTGTTAGATCCTGGGGAGGTGACTTCTCCACCAAAGTCCTGAGGACTGAGTCCTCCTCCTCCTCCCTGCCTGCAGCTGACACTCCCTTTCCCAGCAACTCTGACTGGTTGTTACAGACAATAATTGAAATTTTAAAACTGCCCAGTTGCAGAACAAAACACTTGCAACTGAATAAAAGCTTTCTACATCAAAAATACCTGGTGTATTGAAAAAAGCACTCTGATCTCATTGTGTGGGCCCAAGTCCAGAGGAGGTCTCCATGGAGAAGACCTGAAGAATGGACAAGACGTTACACTGATGGTGTTCTACAGAAATGATTAAGCCAAATAACATGCAGATGAATAGAGCTCCATGGCTTTTCTATAAAATTAATAAGGCGTGTCATAGAGAACTGTCTCCTCATTAGTGGATCTAATACCTTGGCTCAGAAGTTCTACCCAGGAAGCTCTCATGGCTTTTCTGCTGACTTCACTGGATTTCAGCAACATAATAGAGAAGTGGAATTCAGCCTAGAAGTCAGACAGTGAATGCAGAAGTCAAGACTTAGGGAAAAAGATACAAAAAAAGAACTCGTTGGTATGTCTCTTCGCTGGCATGCTGCAGCATATCGAAATGGCCACTGCCTTTATTTTGTTTAATCACTTATCTCCACAGAGGGAAGAGGAAATTCCCAAGAATGCACGATCGTTAAAAATATTAGCCAGGGCCTGGTGATTATTTTTGGTAGCTAAAAACTTCCTGGCTGGAGGGTTTTGGTTTGCCTTGGACTTCAGTAAATGTTTTAGTATAACTTTCATAAATACCCATTATACTCCAAGCAGTGTGCGGCGTACAATCCAGCTGGGAAGGGCGGGGAGCTGTTTCTCTTTCTTTTGTTTTGCCGTGCTGCATGCTAAAGTGCATAAGCCCTACACTGAATTAGCACTTAGCTATTTTCTTGCATCCTTAAATAAAGGACCAGTTCACACAGTCCGAAATCTCTGTTTCCTTTCGGGCAGGAAAAAGGAAGTGAATGCGAGGGGCAGATTTGGAGCTTGCTTGCAAGAACAATTGAACTCCCATCCAGAGGGGAAGGGGATCTGCGTCAAGAGGAATTCGCTTTTTTTCTCTCTCTTTTTTTTTTTTTTTTTTTTTTTTCTGGAAGGGAAGAGAAAATGACCTTTAGTTTAAAAGCCTGAAAGAATAAAGGTCTGAGCATTTAGAGCTGCCTGCACAAATATAGTCATAAAAGCTTTCTCCTCCATCAGTGGCAGGGCCCGACTGCGGTCGCTGCAGCTCCGGCTTCCCTCTTAGCTCTCCAAGGTGAAGGGCGTCACCGAAACCTGTCAGTAGTTCCTGGCTAGGAGGGACCTTCCCGGTTTTTTTTTTTGCAAAATATTTACCATTTTTCTCTTCGTCCCTCCCCAGCACTGCCAGGAGAGTGGGTCGGATGAGATGTGGTGGATGGGATGTAGTGGCTCCCTTGGCCTGTCTTCTCAGAAGTCCTATTTACAGCTGTCTGTACACGCAGGCAGGGCACCAACTCAACCTGTTATGTGGCCAAGACCTCACCATTTTTTGTGGCCCCCAACCACAAAACCCTCTCCCAGCTTCCCTGGGAAGGGGATGTGAACCGAGACCTCAGAGGGCTTGGCCAAGTGTCATAACATTATCTGCATGGCCTTGTCTGTGAGTCCCAACCACTTCAGTCCTCACCACTAGTCTCCATTTTAGTGAGCCCTGAATATTCACAGAGTATTTTTCTCGCCCGATGCAAGCCAGATTCCCAAGGAAGCTCCAGAGCTGGAGAACACAGA
Organism: Eurystomus gularis; assembly: GCA_013400335.1. NCBI lineage: Eukaryota > Metazoa > Chordata > Aves > Coraciiformes > Coraciidae > Eurystomus > Eurystomus gularis. Next base: position 66,694 of record VZZY01001211.1, on the reverse strand, counting down.
GGTTGAGACCTTAAAAAATACTTAAGCTTCGTATCTCCAAGGGCACTGAGCACTTTAGGATGTTGGAAGCAATCAGCCCCAGAGCCGGTCAAGACAAGTGCTGCAGCATGGGACTGGGACCTCCCCGTGGTACCCAGCACTTTGCCAAAGCAATCCTGGGTAAAGAGCAATAGTTTATAACCTGCTGCAGCCCAGGGGCTCACCACCCTTCCCTCCTTCTCGCCATTTTTCACAGCATCTGTGCTGAAGCCCTGGAACAAACCTGCATGAGGGGGTTTAGCCCTAAAGCAGAGCTCAGGATAACGGCTCACGCCGTGCGTGCTGCAGCAAGAGCATCGCTTTCCCAGGCCTGCTTTCCTCCAGGGCTGCAGGTAATAAACAGGGGCCTGAGGGAGCTCAGGGGATCCAGCTCCAGTCTGGGTTCCCACACACTCACACAAGCTCCTCAGAGCTGATTTTCTCCCATCCAAGCAAAATATTTGCTCAGAATGTGAAGCCGCGGCTGGGCAATGTCAGCAGCAAATGTCAGCGAGCGTCAGCAGGAGAGAAACTAATTAGACAAAATGGGCCAAATTTCTCCCGGGGGGAGCTCCTCTGCGATCGCTGCAGGAAGGATGAATGTGGCCTAATGGTTAAATAGATTATTTTGCGCTGTCTCGTTGCCTCCATCCTGGTTTTATCCAGGCAGGCAGCCTCACTAAGCCTGGCCGGAGCCAGGCTGCCCGTCCAGCAGCTCACCTGGCTCCGGTGACTTCCCCAGGGGCAAAGCAACCCGGGCAGAGAGCCCCCCGACAGCACATCACAGACACCTCACAGCTGAGCTCGGGTGAAATCACCTCTCCATGCTAAAGCTGCGCTTCTCCAAATATATCTTGGCAGGCTTCCACTTTTCCTCTCCGAAGTTGTCCGGCCTCAGTGCGTGCAGCTGGAGGGATGCCCCTGCCAGCACACAGAGAGGGACAGAGCCGGAGCGGATTGAGAGCCGGAGGCATGGACACAATCACTTGTGAACGAGTTGGGCATCACCTCTGCTAAGGTCATACGTCCTCTGGCGCTAGGCAAAGGTGCATCTGGAACTGCCGTGGCTGCGATGACTCACTGGGCAAGGAAGTGCTCTCACCCTCCAGCTCTCGGCAGCAGGTCTGCTCCCTCTCCTCCACTGCTGAGACAGCTCCAACACCCGGTTTTACCTTTTACTACCAAAGGTTTCAGGCCAAGCCCATCCCAGCTGAAGCCTGAGTGTAGCTCATGTTCTGTGTATGGGTCTGTAGGCATCAAGGGAGCCAAGCTGGGTGAGCCCATTCCTATGTCCAGTCTGGGATGTCAGCAGAAGAGCAGTGAGAGTGGTGTATGGAGCAGGCAAGGGTGACAGCTCAACACGGGCATAGGAATTTGCCAGCCTCATGGTTTTCTATTCTTATTTCTGTTCCCCTTGAACATAAAGGTAATTCATTAACCTGCAAGACCAAGGAGGCCTAAACTTTCCCCTAGTCACTGTGACAGCTCAGTCACGCTGGTGTGTTGGGGACAGGCTCCCAGAGCAGTGCCAGCGATGCAGGGGATGTGTACATAGCTCCACAGGAATGCACCCTCTGAGCAGGGGCTCAGGGAGAGTGAGGGCTGCTGAGGGGCAAGGGAAAGGCACAAAGTCCCAGGGCATGATCAGGGAAAGGACAGACACATCCCAGTTCATCCTGCTCGTACCCACTGGTTTTCACTGGTGGGGCAATCCCTGTTGGCCAAGAGAAAGTGCTGCGTAACAGTCAGGCTGATGACACAGAGGCATGGCTGGTTTGCAGTGTAAAAGCCAGTGGAGGGTGATTTGAAGAGCACGGAGCTGGTGACAATGGAGTTGGACATGTAAGGGTGGGTACCAGGAGGTTCCCCTCGCAGGAAGGATGGGTTTAGCAGAGTCGCAGCACTGGATTTGGACTCCTGACCAGACTGTGGTGGGACCAGGCTGGCTGCACTCTATGGGACACCAAGGGAGGGCAGTTCATGACTCCACACAAGGCCAGGGATAGTGGCAGAGCTTGAGGTGCAATGAGAGCAGCCCTGAGCTCCACATCACCCTCAGGGCTGTGAAGTCACTTGTGGGGTTGGAGTAAGCTTATTCCTTCCCCACTCTTTGCTTTGCACATCTGAAGGCAGCAGAAGTCAATCCCAACCTGGGCTGTGAGCAGACACCGCGATTTCTACCCCTCTCCAGGCACACAAGTGTCACCCAAGTGCCCCAATGGAGAGAAGACATCTTGTCTAGCGGAAACACTGGGAACAACCCAACTTTCATCGAGCAGCAAAAGGGCACATTCCCTCTGCTCCTGGAGGACCTCCTGGGGCTCGGGGAGACTGCCGGGGGCTGTGCCAGCCCAGCACCCTGCGGGGAGCTTCAGCTGCTTTATTCGTAGAAATCCACCCTGCACAGCAGCCCTGGAGCCTCTGCCTCCCTGGCACCGGTCCAGAGAGGCTCTGTGCTCCCAGCAAACGAGCAGGTCAGCAAAGGCTCTGCAGCCGATGTCACAGCGGGAGCGATAACATCTAGATCAGCCAGTTGGCAGCAGAGAAATCAAGTCATTGGAGCAGGACATCGTCACGTGCCCAGTTCCTCCTGCTGCACAAACGAACGCTTCAGCTTGAATTGTGCATCTTATTTTCCACAAACACACCAGATTTTGCATCCTGGATTTGCTGGGGCTGCGCTTTGAGCTCAGGTATCAGCCTTAAATCTGAGCTTTACTGCGATTAGTCCCAGGTACAAAGCCACCAACACTCAGTAGGTTCTATATGAGCACAAAAATCATTTGGATCAGGATTCCTGTGGCATGCAGTGAACTAAATTATTTGCTGTTACTACTGAATTCCTTCTTTGAAATATTTTTCGCTATGTTTTAATTTTGATTTCTTTTTCTGCTATCATAGGAAGCAGCTCAGAGATGGGTTGTGACATACTCTGGGCTAATTTAGTGAAAGCCCATTTTCAAAAAGAAACATTTGCCATCTTGCTCCCAGCTTTGATTCACCCGTCCCTGCTCGCCTGCCAGAGCTTGTTCTACGATGTTAATAGGAAAGTTTCGTTGCACGGAGCCAACCAGCTATTGTGCCTCAGTGATTTAATTCAAGGAATAAAAAGTATATTCACTTTGCATTCGAGGAGGTGACATTTGTTTGACTGGTGTGTTTGAGAGCTCGGTGGGGAATAGAGCAGAGAAAAAAACATTCTTGTGAGGATCTATTTCAAAAGAAAAGAAACAAGAATCCAGGAGAGATAAGAAAATGAATGTTGGCAAAATCTGGGAAAGCCTTGTGCAAAGGGACGGAGACAAAGTACGAGAATGCACTTTATTTGTGACAAGCTTTCCATCCTGAGCAGCCAAACAGGACATCCTGCTTCAGTTCTCCTTCCTCTCTTTAATTAGAGTTGTGTTCAGGACACTGCCATTAATGTTGTCTCAGCATTTCCATGACAAAGCCCTGTTTTTGCAGGACTTTAGGAACTTGGCGCTAGAAAACTCTGTTATTAACGTGGAGCTGCTCAGCCTGGAGACTGAGGCACGTTTGTAGCAAGTTGCTGTGACATTTCCATGCCAGGCACCCGACACCAGCTCAGAGTGAGGTGGCCCCTCTTCTGGGATGTGGGACCAGCAGAGGAGACCGAATCCCATCTCCAGACACAGTAGGGTTAGCACTGGGCTGTGCATCCCAACCCGTGCCCCAGCAAACCTCTCCACAGCTCCTCTCTGAGGTCCCTAATGACACTGAAAACACAACACCCACATTTCCGAATCTCTAAGCCATTGTGGAAACCTCTGTGCTCAGATAATGGAAAAAAGCCTGAAAAGGAAACTAGATTCTGCAACAATGGTATTTCTACTAGCTGGAAGTAGGACCTGGCTACAGCCCTCCTGGATGGAGATCCCTAAAGCTCTCAGTCACACCAGATCCTCATGGTGCAGCACACCCCAGCCTGGGGACACACTGCCGCAGCTTCCCGGGGCTCCCTGACCTCTGTGGCCACTATGATTTCACGCTGAGCCAAGATACGGAGAAGCAGTGACAGAAATCACTTGCTTTCCCACTGGCTTCTTGATTGTCACCCTTCCCCTTCACTCTGGCTGCTCCTCTCAGCTCTCGAAGGGCTGAGGCTGTCGCTACTCTGCTCTGTATCGATCCCACATGTTGGGGAAGCTGCTGCAATCGGTGCCTTGTCAAAGGCAAAGCCAATGAGACCAAACGGGGTTGTAAAAGTCATCAAAGAGGGGTTGAAACCATACTGGGGCTATGTGGGAGCTCCAGGCCAGGGCAGCACGGGCAAAGAACCTGGCTGATGAGCAAGCTATAAAAAAAGAAAACATTTGAAAGACACCGAAATGAACCTTAAACACCAAGACAGCCTGGGTGGGTGTTGAAACCCGCTCTAGTGGTAAACCTCCTTCCGGTCCCACTGCTGGCACCAAGGGCCCCATGATGCCAGGCCAGGCAGGTTGTGCCTCATAGAAATGGAGGCAGCAGGAGAGCTCAGCCCAGCCAACACCTTTGGGGCTGGTTTTGGCTTGAGGTAGTATTAGCAAAAATAACCCCCTTTTTTTTTATGGTGGAAAAAACAGTCTTTCCAACTGAAAATGTTAGTGTGATTCTTCCACTCCTAAATGGAGATAAAACAGATTCCTTTGTTTCTATCAAAGTCCCAGGTACATCGCTGGCATCCAGAGCAGAGCAGGCTCTGGAAGAAGCAGTAAAGCAACCTTTCAGCACAGGATACTCCAAAGCATAGAGTCATAGAATCATGGAATCGTTTAGGTTGGAAGAGACCTTTAAGCTCATCAAGTCCAACCATTAACCCAGCACTGCCAGGGCACCACTAAACCATGGCCCTCAGCACCACATCTCCATGGCTTTGAAAGCCCTCCAGGGATGGGGACTCCACCACTGCCCTGGGCAGCCTGGGACAGCCCTTCACAACCCCTTCAGGGAATAAATTTTTCCTAATGTTCAAACTAATCCTCCCCTGGCACAATCTGAGGCTGTTTCCTCTTGTCCTGTTGCTTGTTCCTTGGGAGAAGAGCCCAACCCCACCTCACTCCAACCTCCTTTCAGGGAGTTGTCGAGAGCAGTAAAGCAAGCAGACAGGGTTAAGCTAAACATCCTTTTACTGTCACTCTTTCACTTCCCATTTCAGGGAAGACGATACAATGGTCCCACACCCTGCACTAAGGCCGTGCTTGGGGGATCCCCTCCCTGCGCAGTCGTCTCCGGGTCCCCCCAGGGCTGGTTCGGCTGCAGGAGCAGGGCTGCATTTCCCTCCCGCAGCTTCCTGCATCTCGGTGGCATGGCTGGGCTGGTTCATCCCCTGTCCCAGGCTCACATGCCTACCAGCCAGGGGACCAGGCACAATGCCATGCCCTTTCCTACCCTCGCCACTGCCAGATCGGGGCCAGGACCCAGGGAGCTGCCAGTCCTGTTGCTACCAGCTTTCCTCTCTCAGGGCTCTGCTGAGAAACCAAATCAGAGAAATTATCTGATTTAAAAGAACTAACAGTGAAGAAACAGCGGAAAGCAGCTGGGTTGGGGCTCTTCAAGCCAACTGGAGCTGTTTGACCAATTTCCCACTGTCTGGAGCAAGCTGGTTTGGGGGAACGGTGTTCATGCACCATTGCCACGCTGGCTGATGAGCCGCTTCCCATATGAGAAGCCCACTTGGCTTCTGGGCTTTAGCTTAGGAGATTCAGGGTGTGCTGGCACAGGGACCCACAGGGCTTCCTCAGTGGTGCCCACCTATGCCAGGCACTGCCAGGAGAGGCAGCCAGGCTTCATCCCCATGCCCAGGGCTCACCGAACCGCAGTGCGGGGCGAGGCAGGGCAGGAAGGGAGCCTGCGGAGATGGGTGTTTCCTGACTCTCCGGAGCGAAACAGAAAAGCACTGTCACTCAGCGGCCCCCACAAGTGCAGCGGCAAGATAACTCCAGATACAGCCACCATCACTTCCCCCCTTTGTCCCTGGCTTTTTTCAGGCCTTCCTGAGCAGAAACGTCCCATCTCCGAAGGAATGTCGTTGCTGCCATCCGCCCACGAAGCGCCAAGCAGGCGTGCTGCCGGCTGGGCGGGGCGTGGGTGCCCTGGGCACCCCAGTGTGTGAAGCAGTTGGCACCCCCATGCAAAGGCATCCAGACATGGTGGAAATGGGATGCCACAGCCCCTGTTTCCTGGCCTGAGTCACTCCTGAGGGCAGGAGATGAAAAGCAGTCCGAGGCTCACAGAGAAAATGTCACTCAGGAACCTCAGGCAGCCCCAGAGCTCCAGCAAGCAGGCTCACTGCTGACTAGTGTCCCACATGTGTCTTCAGCACTGGTCCCAGTCAGCCTTGGAGAAGCCCTGGCCCGTGGCCAGAGGATGCTCACAGGGAGTTTCATGGTTGTGACAGAATCACAGAATCCCAGCATGGTGGGGGTTGGAAGGGACCTCTGGAGATCATCTCGTCCAACCCCCCCTGCTCCAGCAGCTCACCCAGAGCGCAGTGCCCAGGATCATGCCCAGGTGGGTCTGGAATGTCTCCAGAGAAGGAGACTTCACAGCCTCTCTGGGCAGCCTGGGCCAGGCTCTGCCACCCTCACAGCAAAGAAGTTTTTCCTCCTATTCAGATGGACACTCTCCTGAGTTCCAGTTTGTGCCCATTGCCCCTTGTCCTGTAACTGGGCACCACTGAAAACAGTGGTGACAGTCCCTGCTTCTTGCCTATCCCTGGCCTGGCATCCTCTGAGCCAGCCTGGGGTAACCCCATGGGACTGCCATCGCTAGCAGGGGACATGCAGCCCCTGCATAAACCCCTTGTGATCTGAAAGGAGGGAATACTTACACCCCTTAAACTAGGCTGTATTTTTCCCCAGGCTCCTTCTCAACAGAGGACTCTGGGTTTGGCTCTTTGGATACAGCTCAAGCTACGACCACCTCTGTTTCTGTTCAGTAAAGACCTAAGTCAATGTCCCTTCCTCCGCGGTGCAGGACACCAACCAGTTGGTTGCTCAGCCCTGTCTGAGGCCCCAGAGCTGCTGCTGGTCATGGAGCCACAAGGTGGGAACAGGGCATGATGACCCTGCTGAGGATGCTGCATGATGGGGACAAGGTGGGTCCTCAAAGCCAGGAGCAGGCAGATGGGGGAGCAGCACATGGTTGCAGAGGAGCAGCCCTGCAGCAGATGCTTTTGCTCCCACAGCAGAATGGGACAAGAGGGGCTGTGGTAGGAAGAAGAAGGTGATGAAACACCTCCAGACAGGGCCCTTGAGTAGCACAGCATCAGTGTCCACAAAGCCACGGCTGGAATGCAATGAGGCTATTTTATTATCTCCCTCCCCAGCCTCTCAAGGACAAAATAACCTAACAGTCATAGAAACACATTTTTCACCAAGGGATTCTTCATTAGCACTTGTTTCCCCTCCAGCTCGTTTCCTGGCAGCAGTCTGTGCTGACCGAGGTGGGCAGAAGCCGTGCGTGGGACACACGGGCTGCGTGCGTGCGGGTGCACACACATTCCTTCCATGCTCGATGTCCTGGGGTTACGGCCACACTGGGGACACACTGAATAGCTGCTGGCCACCAGCTCTACATGCCTGAAACCCCAGGGGATAGATCTATGTTGAACCAAGACTTTTTTTGTGTGTTTATCATAAAGTGGAGGCCCAAGCACCTTGCAGACAGGTCCTGGTGTACACGGTGCAGATCCCAGCTGATGTCGGAGCAGAGTGTGGGTTGGCACGGCACAGCACAGCACGGCATGGCACAGCACAGCATGGCACAGCACAGCATGGCATGGCATGGCACGGCATGGCACAGCACAGCACGGCACGGCACAGCATGGCACAGCATGGCACAGCAGAGCAGCTCCTGCTAGAAAAGCCTTCTTGCAGGCATTTACAGCTCAGCCATAAATATTTGCTCCTGGTTGCAGTTTTCCCAGGCAAGACCTCAGCCCACAAGCAGTCGCTCACCGAGCCAGTTCTTCACTGGTTGTTTGCTTTTAGAGTTCCCCAGAGTTAAACACAGCTTTATTCCTAGAGCAACTGGAACAGCAATATCTATTATCAACAATGATTATAATGAACCAATTATGGATCTTGTGGCAATCAAATAAGAAAAACTGATCCTGGAACTGGTGCCACTGACCAGACACCAAATGCAAGAGAGCAAAGGTCCTGCTCTCCCCTGTGTGGGCTGAGGCCATACACTTGGACAAGGGCTTCAGGGAGCATTTAGCTGCCTTCTGAATATCTTATCTGGGGTTTGAAGTTTGTGGGTGCAAAGCACAGCACAGGTCTCCCAGGGAGGAAGGCTACAAAAACTGTGCAGTTTGGTTTGGACTGGCTTTGGGATGTTTTGCAAGTGCTTATGAGCCCAAAGCAGATGCACACTGCACAGGACACTCTAAATTCAATTATTCGCCCAAGAAACTCGATCAAAAGTACTGCAGTTCCTTCTGAACTGCTACCAGTGAGCCTGAGTTAGCTGCTGCCCAGCCCAAGAGCAAAGCTGTTCCCCACATCCCCCAAACTCAAGTCCAGGACTTGTAGGGACAGGATGAGGGATAATGGCTTTAAATTAGAAGGGGGGATATTTCAATTATAAATCAGGAAGTTCTTCACTCTGAGGGTGGTGAGACACTGACACAGGTTGTCCAGGAGGGTTGTGGATGCCCTAACACTGGAGGTGTTCAAGGCCAGGCTAGATGGGGCTTTGAGCAACCTGGTCTAGTGGAAGGTGTCCCTGCCACAGGAGAGGGGTTGGAACTAGATGATCTTTAAGGTGTCTTCCAACCCAAACTGTTCTGTGATTCTATGACTCGAGTGCAGATGCAAGACCTGGTGAAAGGCTAGTGGAGGTGATGGGAACCCCACATCTCATGAGTGCAGGAGGGAGGCCTCACATCCCTTCCAGAATCAGCTTATGGATTTGTCCTTTCCTTCAGCAGCTCCCACCACGGGGTTTTGCCCCTCTGGGTTGAGTGATGATGTCCCTGCATCCCCCCTCTGCCTCCAGTGGCCACCAGCCTGCCCCAGGGAGAGCGGGAGCTGGCAGCAAGAGGAAAAGGATATGGTGCTTCTGGGAGCTGCGGCCGTTTGAAGGCTGCAAAGGGAAATAGGCCAGAGGGTTATCCAATCTCTCGGAGCAGACATTTCCGCCTGGCACGCCCCAGCGACACAGTCGCTCCGCTCCATTAATAAATCACTAATCCCGCCTGCTGTGGCCGCCGTGGGGAGGAAACAGGAGCGGGTGCGAGCGGGGCTGGGAGCGGGGCACGTGTGCCCGTGAGCGCACGGGGAGGGGGGCAGGTCACAACCAGGAGCCCCACAGAGTTCCCCCCCCGGGCAGGCACAGCCCTTCCTCGGTGCGCATGCAAAGGATGCTAAGCAGACACCTTGGCATTGGCTCCCTGCGGTCCTGGTGACCCAGGACCACAAGCTCGTGTGACACAACCTGGACATGGGCAGAAACCTTCCTTCTACCAACCGTCACAAGCTCCGTTCCCCCTTCCCAGCTGCCTCTCTATATTCATAGAAAGCCAGAGCTTTCCAAGGCTTTGAGGCTCTCCAGGACACTGTTTTGGCCCTAAACAATGTGAGCGGCATTGTTCCCTCATGAACACAAGCATGGTTTATACAAGGGCCACTTGGCAGCTTGGCAGTGGGTGAAGTCAGGGCTTTCCAGGCCAGTGCTCAGGGCCAAGGGGCGCAGGCAGCTCTCTGAGTGGGCACTGCTCCCTGAGATTCAGCTTGCCGCGACCTGAGCAGCCATGGGACAGGCTGATGCATCCACAGGTAGCGATTCAGAGCCCAGAACCAGAAATCCAACCCTGGCACTTTCCAACACGCTGGCCTGGCAGCAGTGGAGATTTCAAGAATCCGCCATGAAGGAAGGCGTCCTGGAGCAAACCCTGTGGCTGCTGTGGTGGATCTTCACAGGGTAAACACAGGTGTAACTGCAGCACAGACGTTTGAGCACAGATAACATAGGGCGTCCCGCTGGACCTGACCATGTGCTGCTCCCCATCACGGCACTGTGGGCACTGGCCACGTGAATGACATAGAATCATAGAATGGTTTGGGTTGGAAGGGACCTTTCAAGGTCACCTAGTCCACCCCTCTGCAGGGAGCAGGGAAATCTGCAACTTGAGCAGGTTGCTCCAAGCCCTGGCTAACCTCATCTGCAATGGTTCCAGGGATGGGGCAGCGACCACCTCTCTGGGCAACCTGGGCCAGGATCTTACCACCCTCAGCATCAAAAATTTCTTCCTTCTTTCTCGTCTAAATATCCTCTTTGAGTTCCAAACCATCCCCCTTTGTCCTGCCCCAACAGGCCCTGCTCAAAAGTCCATTCCCATCTTTCCGGCAGGCCCCTTGGAGTCCTGGAAGGCTGCAATAAGGTCTCCCTGGAGCCTTCTCTTCTCCAGGCTAAACAAGCCCAACTCTCCCAGCCTGGCCTCCCAGCAGAGGGCTTCCAGCTGGCCCCATTGCTGGGGCCTCCTCTGGCCCCACTCCACCAGGTCCATGTCTCAGCTGTGCTGAGGACTCCAGAGCTGCCCCAGCACTGCAGGGGGGTCTCCCCAGAGGAGAGCAGAGGGGCAGGATCCCCTCCCTCACCCTGCTGCCCACACTGCTGGGGATGCAGCCCAGGATATAGTTGGCATCTGGGCTATGAGCGCACCCAGATCCCTGGCCCTTTCTCCTTCAGCACGCAATGCAGGGAGCTGCTCTGCACTGCACAAGGTGTCTGGACTAGCAAAGGTCTGGTTTGCAGCCCCTCATCCCTGTGATGAGCTGGGGCACCCAGGGTCCCCCAGGCAGAGCAGGGCACAGCATGGGGCAAGGGCCCACATCGTGCACCCACCCTGGAGTCAGCTTCAGCAGGACACATTTATGTTGGAGCTGGAGGAGCAGCGTGGGCAATGAGCATTGCTTTCTGCTTGGATACATCCTAACCCCTTCCCCGGTGTCATCCACAGTGTCTCAACCCCAGCAGAGCTGGATGTCCCATGGCATCCAGGACTTCCAGCAAAGCCACCAGTTAATGAAGGAGGACAAGGGCTGCCTGGTGTGTCTGCTAAGACCCAGCCGGGATCACTGTGATGCAATGAGCATCAGCCCCACACCTCTCTGATACGTGAAACACTAAATGAAACAAATTCCTGCCACCGTCACCTTTTCCTGTTTTCCTGCTGCAATGGATCATGCTTCCCGCAGTCCTTGACCCCAGGGACCACGCTCGAAAGGATGCAACAAACCACCCCCCTAGCCCGAGGCGCACAGGGCTGGGCTGGGGGCTGCCCCGTGTGCCCTGAGCCCATGGCCTGGCTGTTTGTCCATCTGTGCAGACACAATGGCTGCGCGATGCCTCCTGAGCAGACACGGCTGCCAGCATCCTCTGGGGAGAGGATCCAATAGCCACAGAGCCACAGAACAAAGCAAGGCCCAGCACGGGAAAGCAAAACGGAGCCTTTGATTCAAATCCTTTTTTTTTTTTCGTCTCCGAGAAAGATAACAGGGTTGTCTTCTCACTTGCATTTCCCCACAATCAGAGAATCACAGAATGGCTGAGGTTGGAAGGGACCTCTGGAGATCACTTCATCCAACCCCCCCTGCTCCAGCAAGTCACCCAGAGAAGGGGCCCGGGATCGTGTCCAGGTGGGTTTGGAATCTCTCCAGAGAAGGAGACTCCACAGCCTCTCTGGGCGCCTGGGCCAGGCTTTGGAACCTCATGGCAAAGAAGTTTTTCCTTCGTTCAGATGAACACTCTCCTGAGTTCCAGTTTGTGCCTGTTGCCCCTTGTCCTGTTGCTGGGCACCACTGAAAAGAGTCTGGCCCCATCCTCCTGACCCTCACCCTTTAGCTATTGATCAGCATTGATCAGATTCCCTCCTAGCCTTCTCTTCTCCAGGCTAAGCAGCCCCAGGTCTCTCAGCCTTTCATTGTCACAGAGATGCTCCAGTCCCCTCAGCATCTCTCTAGCCTCCACCAGACTCTGTCCAGTAGTTCCTTGTCTCTCTTGAACTGGGGAGCCCAGCACTGGACACAGTACTCCAGAGGTGGCCTCACTGGGTCAGAGCAGAGGGGAGGAGAACCTCCCTTGACCTGTTGGACACACTTCTTAATGCCCCCCAGATCGCAGCATGATCTGCTCGGCTCCAGCAGACAGAGCCAGGTCTACCAAAGCTCAGGGCCTGTTGCTTTCCCTGCACTTTCTCCACTACTGGCTCCTAAATCCCTGCTCCATATTCCCCCATTGCCCAGACAAGGAGACCTGGCTTCCCAGAATGTCGAGCAGAGGAAGGTGGGATTTCTGTGACAGCAGAGGAAAGCAGCTCTCCCCAGACTCCTGCCGCGGGGCGTGCAGACCTTCACGAACACCACGTGTTTAAGGAAATGTCCCAGCCAGGGCAGGCTGCTGCCTTTCACCTCCTTTGGAAAGGCACCAGCTCCTGTTCCTGCTAGGAAATGATGTATTGTAACTTTTCAAGGTTTCAAAGTGTAAATTAAACATGGATCGACACATTTCACTCTCTTTCGCTTGGGCTGACATGACATTTCGGCTCTGGATTTGTTTCATTTTCCATCTGTTATAGGAGTGTCAATTGTCAGAAATCGCTCCACAGACAATCCAAACCCAGGTCTCCTCCAGCCAGTTCACAACAGGAAATTTCCCCCCCCACACACATCACTGCAGCGAGGACAAGCCGGAGAGCAAGAAGTGTGAGCAGGGCTCTGGGGAGGGGGGAAATACAAGCTCAGTGAGTCCCAGTCTTCTGCCAGTGTCGAGCAGACCCAGCACTTGTGACCATTCTTGCAAAGGGGGACTGGGGCAACCATTTATTTCATAGAATCACAGAATCATTTAGGTTGGAAAAGACCTCTAGGATCACTGAGTCCAGCCTTCATCCCAACATCTCCCTGAGCACTAGACCATATCCTGAAGTGCTACCTCTACTTGTTTCGAGGCCGAAGGGCAGCTTTGGAAGGGCAGGTGTCCTTTTCACCCAACAGTGCCCGGCCAGACCACCCAGCAGCACCAGCCTGTCCTTCAGAGACATCACCAAAACCTCTGCAAAGCGGCCCAGCTCCCAAAAAGTAGACATGAGGACACGCTGTCACACAAATGCTCTGGCCAGCCCTCCGAGACATCCCCGACCACCCATGGCTGAGGGCTTTGCAAAGCCCTGGTTGGCGGAGCTCACCCCTGCTCCCACTTTGCAGCCACAGCCAGATAAAGGTCCCCCCCTCCCATCGTGCTGGGCTCGCGACTCCAGTTACAACACACTTAATCCTTGAGCCGGTTTGACATTGCAGCGCCGGGCTGGTTGTGTGCCCCAGTTGTGAGACAGCGAGGCCCCACTGAGCTCAGAAATGTTAAATACATTGTAATTGGACCCCCGGTGCCTCCACTTTTCTTTAGATGAAGAGGCCCTGGTAAGTGAATTTTCCAGAGCGTTCCCGTAGCGCAGCTGCTTCTCAAACCACCCCAGACAGAAGATTTGGAGGCTCTTCCCCATGTGCCCGTGGCGGCAGCGCCAGCAGAGGTCTGGGTTGGCCACATCAATCGCAAAGTGAAGGAAACCAAATCCACCCGTTCCTGGTTTATCCCAGAAGGAAACGAGAGTGGGGCTAGATAAGAAGTGAACTCCCCGGGGAAGGGAGGGGAGAGCTGTGCACTCCCTGTTCCTACTTTTGCTTTTTAATTCTCTGTACCTTTACTATCGAATCTTCTGCGCAATGCTGCCAGCGTGCAGAGCCCAGGAGGAGATGCGGCAGCACAGCCCAGGGAGCCTCCACCGATAACCAGCAGATTTTAAGTGACCTGCCAACACACATCAACCAGCTGCTGCTGAATGTCACGGATAAGCTACTTCTTGTCCATCCTGGGCAATCAGAGAGAGCAGTGAGTTGGCAACACATCAGCCCTGATGTGCAAAAGGCTGTGTGAGGAGCAGCAAGGACACTTGTCTCTCTGGGTGAGCTGTGATCTGCCTTTGCCTGGTGGGACTGGAGGCTCCTCAGGGCAGGGCTGTCTCAATGCTCCCAGGTGCTATTTTGATATAAAGAGTAGTACTTCCCCCAGCTCCAAAACATTTTTGCTCTTTGCCAATGCAGGTGAGTGCTCCTCTCACAGCTGCTGTCCTCTCTGGAGGGGCTTTGAAGGCCATCGTCATAAAATCAGCAAACTGAGTCAAGAGTCTCTGAAAGATAGACAGGCAAAGGAAACAGATGGAAGGAGAGCCGTGTAACAGCCTTATTTTGCTACCAAATGCTCCAAAACATTCTGAGGACAAACCCAGCAGGAGTGTGAAACATCTCCTCAGCCTCCTGAGGGCTTTAAAAAAGGCTAGCTTGTTCTCCTGAAGTTTCCAGACTCGCATGTCACAGCCAGCGGGTCAAGCTCTTTGGAGACAGTGAGTCAGAAGCTGCTTGCTGGCATCAGGCTGAGTTTCACTGGCTGTGCTGGGGCAGAGCTGCAGGGACAGCAGGTCCAGCAAGCAATGGGAAGCACCCATGTGGGAAGCAGACAAGCTCCAGGCATGTTTCCGAGATGGCTGTTGTGGGCTAGACCTCAGATTTGGTAGCCATCTGCGTTGAAACTGTTTTGATGCTCCTGAAAATCCCAGAGCATCTTACCAGGACTGTGAGCTGCACAGGGCCTGAGCCAGCTCCCCCAACACCCACAGGAGAATCCGTGGCTCCACTGTGGCTATTCATGTCTGGCCATGGGAGGGTAGAACGTGTCTCAAGCCTGGGGTCAGGAGGGAAGGGCTGCCTTGACATGATATGCCGAGGAACTTTAGGGAGGGAGGTGCTCTTGTTGTTTGCCTTCCTTTGAAGTAAAACCCCTTGAAAAGGGAGGAACACCAGAGCCTTCTCCAAACTCACTTAATTAATTCAACTTGTCACATTAACAACATCAAAACAGGGCAACTACAGCAGAGCCTGGGCCTCATCTCACACCCCCCCAGCCAAGAGGTCTCCGCAGAGCTTCCCCCAGAACTTGGGCAGCATGCAAAGGACTCAAGGCACAAGTTGTGCCTTGATGGCATCGTGGGCAATGAGACCAGGTCCCTACCGACCATGCTTTGAGTCTACTGGCAACACGGACTTCACGGAGCACCCTGTGTGTTCTTTACTGTCCTGCTTTCTCCAGCTGGGAAGGCTGGTTTCCCCCCCCGAGTATTTCTATATCCATAAATTTGTGTGTGTCCTTTCCCAGGAGGCTGTTGGGAGGAGCGTAAGGATATCTACTATGGTAACCATAACCCAAGGTCACACCGTTGTCTCACCATGCAAGATTCCAAGCAGCAGCCAGGTCAGAGGGTTGGCTCTTGCTGAGTGGGGCTGAGCCCCCTCACTCCAGGCCCCCCAGCCTCTCATCACCTTCTTCCCAGTGCCTGACTCCAGCTGATAACCTTGGAAAGCTCCCTTTGACCTGGAGGAGCTGGGAAAGGGAAAAAGGTTGACTTTTAACCCCCTGCTGTGCTTCATCCTCCTCCTAAATGTACTGAACTCTCCCCTGCTACCTCCTCTACACCGAACCCATCCACCTCCCTGCTGCTGGAGGGGCTGCTGGAGCTGGAGGCCCTCAGGTTCTCTTGCCAGCCCATCTTACAATGAGGATGAAAGAGCTTCGCTTACAACCAAAACCTCACCTGGACCCACAGTTCCCTCCTCACCCTGGTCCATCACTGTAGGTCAATGGGACCCCAACAGCAGGTTTCTGGTCGTCTGCCTGGTGAGACTCGATCACTCAAGGGGACTCAGGGGGCAGAGCGGTTATGACAGGGCTGCTCAGTGGTTAAACCACAGACCTTGGCCAAGCCATCAACAGGCCCTGACCCTTTCCCCTCCCAGCCTATCTAAAAGGAGTTGGCGAGTGGCCCCATACCCAGCCAGGACCTGGTGATAAGCACAGGGCTTTGATGTAGAGAGAAACAAGTAACATCCCGTGCATGTCCTTATCTCCTTTTTCTTCTATCCCTGGTGTGAATGAGCAATGTGGGAAAATGTGCTTTCCAAAAGGCATCCTTGGAAAGGAGAGGCTGGGCAGGAGGCTGGGGACCCCAAGAGCCATGGGATGAGGGGGACAGTGGCTGCAGCCCAAACCCATGCACAGGGAGGCACTCCAAGCCACCTGCTTGTCACACCAGGCCAGCCACGTCCCCAGGGCCACGCAGGAGCTCAGACACAAAGCTGGGACACACAGGCTGATCAGAGAAGAGTGGTGGGGCCCTGATCCCCCTGCCACTTTCTGCTCTGCTCCAGTGTCTATGGGAGGTTTTCCTTGGATCATTCTCATCAGCTGCACCAGCTGAAGCCTGTTTGTTCACATGGAGGCAGACCTTTGCTGAAGCCCCCAGCGTGGTTGGGATAATAATCTTGTGCTCCGGGAACTGCCCTCGTTATTTGTTATTAATATTGGACGAGGTGTTCCCAGCCCAAAGAATTACCCTAAGAAATCCCAGCCCTGATCCTGCCAGGCACGCCACGGGAGCTGTGCAAAAGCATTTGCCGTGTCTGGGACTAAATATAGACCATGAGGAGGAGGAAGCAAGAGCCAGAGTCGGGAAAGGGAGCGACACACGTGCAGTGCCCTGGGCGGAGCGGGACTGTACGTGCTGTCTGTGCCTGCCTGCACTGCTCTCTCCAGCTCACTTAGGAAGGAAAAGCACACCCCACCGTGGCTGCGCGAGCACTTAGGATCATAGAATCAGTGAATGGTTTGGGTTGGAGGGACCTTTCAAGATCATCTCATCCAACACCCCTGCAGGGAGCAGAGACATCTGCAACTAGAGCAGGTTGCTCAGAGCCCCAGCCAACCTCACCTGCGATGGTTCCAGGGATGAGGCATCAACCACCTCTCTGGGTATCCTGGGCCAGTGAACATGTTAGAACAGTTTGCATTGAAGATCTCCCTGATGGAAAAGCACCCATGACAATTCTCGGTGCCATCCACCAAGGGGACATTGGGACTTTCCAGCAGGAAAACCCTGGAGTGAAGGAGCGTAGGGGCTGGGAGCTGCCCTTCCCATGCCACCGCTCTCCAAAGGGAGAGGCAGCAGGGAGGAAAGGAAAGAGCTGCTGGGAAGAGGTTTTCCCTCCTTTTCTCTGTCTGCGAAAGATTCTGGAAACTGGATATGCTTTTGAGCAGAAAGATCTGTGTATCCCACTTGAGACGGGTCAGGCAGGAGATGGGTCTCCAGGGAATGACCTGTGCTGCTACAGGGCTGCTCAGCCCCTGCCACCCCAGCACAGCTGAGTCCCCACCTCAGGGTCACGCACCACGACATTTGGGTGGCAAAAGGCAGCAGGGAGAGTGCTGGGACTCCAGAGGATTTTTTGCCCAACATCGTTTTAAACCTCAGAAGCACATTTCAGGAAACTTTAGAGAAGAAAATACATAAAGCAAGGAGGAGCAGCATCTCCAGGCGGCAGGAAGGTGGAGTGGGAGAGCCATGCTAGCGAGAGCTGGGCGGTTTAAGAGCAGAGCTTGCTTTGGTTTTACAAATAAGAGATGCAAAGCTTGGAAATGAGTGGAGCTCCCTGCTTGCATGGGTCATGTTGAGGCAGCGGCTTCACAGAGAAAGGGGGAAGGAGGATGGATGCACTAAAAACATTGGAATACTTTGTGCCATGGCTTGCCAATAAAAAGTTTAATCTTGGAGCTGCTAAGTGTTTTGGTTCGCTGTTTTCAGACATGAAACGTGCTTTTGGGAAGCTGTATTTTCCCTGAGAAATTGGTCCCAGCCTAAAAAGAAAGAGAAAAAGCTTTTAAGGGATATTAAACAGCCCCCATGAAAGAAAGGGAGGTTTTCATTTCATAGGGAACATAACATTTGCACAATGAACCAGAAAAGGAAACATGGCAGAGACTCTCTCTTTGGGTCTGAGCTTGCTTGACTTTGTCCTTGTGGTTTTCAGCTCAGCTACAGCATCGAAACACCCGTTTCCCCCCCATTTCTCCCCCTGAGCCCTCAAGTGCAGCCTTGCTGTGGACACAGGCGTGGGACCTTAGAGCCTGGCAGTGCCCGTTGGAGCTGCAGTTGGGTGTGATGATCCCTTTGGGTGCTGCTGGTTCAGAACCTCCCCCAAGCTCCAGCTCCCTGCTGCCGTTGAGGTTATTGCTCTTGCAGGCTGAGCCATGTGGTTCTGTTTATTTGCTCTGTGTGCCAGCAGAGCCCCCGCCTCCAGATACATTCTGTTTGCATATAAGCTGCAAATTTGAGTTTGATTTGGTGGGCTGGAGCTCTGGGGGCCTCTTGGCTGCCTTTGAAATAGTCACTGGGTTTGAAAGGTCTCTGATGCACGGGGCTGTGTGGTCCAGGAGAGGTGCTGGGGTGGGGGGGTGTGGGGAGAAGATGAGGAAAGAGAAAGGAAAACAGGAGGAAAAGTATGGGGAAAATAAAGGAGAAAATCCAGGCAGGAAAGGGAAGGGCAGAGTCAGACTCCTTGGGGCTGCACCCAGCACAGTGCCCATCTTGTGGTGGGGCCATGGGACCTTGCTTGGCTGCAGTGGCACAGCCAGTGCCCAGGTCACAGCAGGCACAACCAGACCCCATCTTTCCACCTCCTTTACCAAGGGAAGTACACGGAGCTCAGCATTCCCAGCCTGACAGTGAACCTCCCTCCCTCGAATCAGCAGAGACAGAGCAGTCTCTGGCCACTCAAGCAAGGCAGTGACCTCCTTGTCTTGTCTTACAGTACAATCTGACAGTGGCTTTTGCAGAGCCCAGCAGCTCCCAGCCCCCTGCTCTCCCCCCAAGCCCGCAGGACCTCCATGCCCTCGCATCCTCCAGCGCGCCCGTCTGAAGCACCCAGCAGGAGGCTGGGAACATTTGGCTGCTCTCCCAAGGAGATTTTCCTTCATAAAACACAAGGAAGGCGGGGGCTTTTCACATGCGGTGGGCACAGCTGAATCCCTTTTCTTGGCAGCCAGCGGGAAGAGAATGGAGGGGGAACAAGAGACGGGCTGGCCCGTGCCCCCTCCAGCGGGACAGCCAGTGCCTTTGTTCAGTTTTTGGAGGCAGACGGAGGATGTTATGGGAGGGGGTTAAAGATATAATGATAGCCCTGAATGTGGTGAAGGAGCAACATGGGGTAGGAAGGCTTTGGGCTGCCAAGGCTGGGGCTGGACAAGGTGTGGTTGGCACTGCTGGTGGCTCTGGGCAAGCTGGGCACAAGGACGCGGCCAAGCTTGTCACCTTGGGCATTTGTAGGGTTGAAGTCTTCCTCTGGGCTTGTCCTGTTGAGCTCGTGGTGGTATTCGCGGGGAAGAGAGGGAGCCCAGCCAGGTCCCCATGCATGGGGCTATGGGGGTCCCACACACCCAGAAGCTCGGGGATCTGGAGGCATCTCAGCTAAGTCTGTGGAGAGCGATGGCCCTGCAGCTGGTTTCTGCAGCCAGGCCCTCAGAGGGGGGTGAGTTTTCCTTGCAAGTGCTGTGAGGAAATGAGTTGGTTTTTTTTAAAAAAATGTAAATAAACCAACACTGCTTTGCACTTCGGTGTTTCCGCTCTGCCTCACGCCAAAAGGCGCTTGGCATGGAGGGGACCCCGCTCCTGCTCCCACACTTGGCTCTGGCTTTCACCCTAGCCCCTCAGTTCCCCCCTGAGGAGCTCTGGAAGGGTGGGGACAGGGACAAGGCCAGGGCCAGGGCCACCAGCAGTCCCAGGACCCTCGGGGGGCAGGGGCAGCCCAAATGCGTGTCACTAGATGGCGGCGCCAGCTCAGAAATGGCCACCTGGGCCCGGATGGGGGGCACCAGCCTGGGGGTCCCCTCTCCTCACAGGGTGGCCTGAGGGACCCCACAGGGCTGCTGGAGGGGCCAGTGCAGCCCCCACGCCCCCCTGGCACCCTGTGTCTCCACAGGAGGCCATGCAGAGCCAGCGCCATGGGGGAAGGAGGCAGTGGTAAAACATCACCCAGGACAGCAGATGGCACGCGGGAGTGGGGAAAGGGGGCCCATGTTGCAACCACCCAGGAGTAAATCAAGACAAACGCATCACCTAGTGAATCATCATAGTATCACAGAATGGTTTGGGTTGGAAGGCACCTTAAAGATCATCTAGTTCCAGACTCTCTGCCATAGTCAGGGACACCTCCCACTAGACCAAGTTCCTTAAAGCCCCAGCCAGCCTGGCCTTGAACACATCCAATGGTGGAGCATCCACAGCTTCCCTGGGCAACCTGTGCCTCCCGTGGTGCCAGTGTCTCACCACCTTCACAGCAGAGAATTTCTTCCTAATACCTAACCTAAATCTACCCTCTTTCAGTTCTAAACCACGAAGTTGGAGGCTTTTCTTTTTCTGCTTGCTGCAGCCTCACCTTACGGGACTATTCCTGCTGGTCAGGACCTCAGCAGCCATATTGTCTTCAGGAGGGCTCCAGCATACTCCTCATGCCTGCACACACTCACCTTTCCTCCTGCTAGCTTTACTTTCTATCTCTCTTTTCTACCCTCGAATCTGAGCCTTTTGCAGCCTGAAGGGCTACTTTGCTCCCAGGCAAGTAGCAACATGAATTCATTAGATGAATCCCAGGGAATTCATCTAACTCCACTTACCAGCACAGGCCATGCTCATCTGCCAGCCGCTGAGTTGCATGTGATGCACATTAAAGTTGCGAGCAAAATACGATCAGTTGGAGAGAGACAGGAAAATAGGCTTTGAGTTAGAAGATACAAGAAGGATTTTCCTGAGGGAGCCCTAAAGCAGAAAGTCAGTATCTTCTGGGTCACGAACAGGCTCACGTGGCAGGATAAAATGCCGCCCTCCTCTTGCCAGACTGGCATATTTTTTAATTCACTACATATTAACAAGGAAAATGTTGTAGAAAGTGAAGTCGACCTGCCTCAGAAAGCCTGTGGGTATGTGATATAACCCTGAAGAGTGGTATGGGGTTGTCCCACAGCTGCCAAGATGATACTGGATGAGGCAGGGCTAAACCTGTCTCTTCCTTGAGGTCTCCTTCCCATTTTACCAGCTGTTGAGCCAATTCGTGTCTTCAGGCTTTCACACCCCTTTAAACAGGCCACTTTGGTGTGTTTGTGACCTCTGCAGCTCTGGGTTCACAGGTCGAGACATTCCCTCCTGCATTAATTCCCGATGAGAGCAGGCTCCACATCACTTAACCAGGATCATCCCTTCCATGCGTTTCCCTCTGCACCTCCCATGTCTTCTAGAAACATTTGGGTTCTCCCTACTGCAATGCAGCAGCAACAAGGAGACAGCTCGCAATCTCCTGGGAGTGGTGTGAGCATGGAAGCCCTCCAGCAGGACATTTGGCACGTGCCCTGTGGTGCATCAGCCTCCCAAAGCCCATCCAGGCTTCCCTTTGTGCAGCTCCTTCTTGCAGGTTTACTACTGAGAGCAGAGAGGAGGTCAGAGAACTGTGTCCCTCTCATTCCCTCCCAAGGAAACCCAGGTGGAGAAATTGAAAGATCTCATTTCATGCCTAGACCACCCTAGGTTGAAGGGTGTGAACCTCCTATGGTGGTCTAACCTATGCTGCAGCACAGCAGAAGAAGGTCCTTTGCAGCGCTGAACCTCCAAGCCTGGGCAGATGCAGGTGAGGAGTGTGGACCCCACCAGGGCAGTGTCCAGGTCCCCCTCCATGCAACCTCATCCATGATTCCCTGGGAGGTACACAAGCCTCGAAAATGGAAAGCAAACGCTGCTCTCAGCAGCACACATCCCCAGTATGGGCTCATGCTGTGATGTTCACGTTCCCAGTATGGCCAGCTCCCTCCAGCACTGGGGCCGGTTACTGGACAGCTCTGCAGCTTTAAGGCACAGCTAGGCCGGGAGCAGGTTGCTCTTCCCAGCCTCCAGTGACCTGCCAGAGTCAACTTAGCTGAGAGTAATTAGTGTGGTTATCAAGGGAAGAGGTGGATTAATGTGGGAAAGTCATTGATGAAGGCAAAGAAGGGCAGATGCTTTCCTGGAGTCCCCAATCAATACAGACCTTGGAGGATGAATGAGGGCTTCAAAGAAAAGCATCAGTGAACAATTGAATGCCTTTAGCTCCCGGATGGCTGCTCTGCCTGAAGCAAGGAGTGAAATCCTGCCCAGGGCACCCCACACACTCTAGCAATTATCCCGTGCTTGTGCCTCTGATGGAGCCTCTGCCCACCAGGCACCTGGGCAAGGGAGGAGGACACTGGTGGGGTGGGATGAAGATGGGCACCTAGGGTGTGGAATTGGCTGTGAATTTGTGAGTTGAAGGGGCTAAGAGCTCCTTCCAAAGCCCTCTTGGACCTCTCTGCACCTCACCTTCCCAACTCAGGAGGGTGAGTGGACACCAGCAGCATGAGTGGGACTATTGGTGACCGCTGGTGTGCAGCGTTCTCTGGGGCAACCACAGCCTTGAACGTGTCCCACACAGGGCAGGAGGCCAAAGAACAATCTATAACCTCAGGTCCATGAGCCTGAGCAGCACCCAGCTCTCCTGCCCCATGCCCATGCCCTGCCCCACGCCATGCACCATGTGTCAGCAGCCGTGCTAATGTCCTCTCCTCCCACTCCATTTTGCTTTCATTGTTTGATGTCAAAAGTGGGTCAGGAAGAGCCTGGAGGAGCTGTTGGGAGGGGAGGGGGGAGCTGCAGGGTCCAGGCTGTGCTGGAGCCCATCGGCAGCACATGCAGGGACACGGTTCCCCGGCCAGCAGTGATGTGGGGCTGGTGGCCACCACGGCTCCTGTGTGCCAACACACCTACCTGCAGTGGACATGTCCCTGTGCCCAAAGCTGACCCCTTCCAAGGCAAAGCCTTGTTGGTCTCTAAGGTGTAGAAATAAGTTTTTTCATTGCACTGAAGGACAAATTGAGGCAAGGAAGCAGCTTGCCCAAAGTCAGCAGCTTTGGTAGGAGGAGAACATGCCAATGCTGCCATACCTGCTGGTGGATGGGTGCTGAGCCACATGGGTGGCTCCTGGCATATGAATTATTGGCCGTGGCCCTCAGCACCATCTGAGCAGCAATTGGTGCCAGAAGAGTATGGCTACATGCGGCCAGTGGAGGCAGGCCCCCGTGGCCCAGATCCTGGAGCATGGCTGAGGGGTGGGAGGAGAAGACAGAGCTGCCTTTGACCCCAGTGCCCACAGGTCTGTGCTGGCAGCAGGACAGGGCAGTGCCCAGCCAGGGCTCACCATGTCCCCGCTCCCTCTGTGCCACCCTCCTGCAGCACCCAGGGCTTTACTCGAAAGCCAAGCATGGTGCGATGGTTCTGTAGAGAGAGAATAAAACCCAAACAAATCAGAGCATGTTTTTTTTGCACTCCCAGCCCAGCTCCCAGCCTCTCCTCTGTCATCCCTGCTGGAATGTGCCTCCAAATTCCTGGCTGGCTCGCTGCGTGCTGCTGCCGGCTTTGCCTCCGATTGTTTGCAGCGATTGCGCTTTTCCCACACTCCAGAATCATGGCTCGGAATCACCCGTGGCTCAGTGCCGGCTCCGGATCACCCCCAGCACAATGTGCAAGCGCAGACTTAGGCGAAGCAGGGATTGGAGAGAGCCGGCAGGGTGAAGTGGGGGCTGCGTGACTTGGTCCTGAGTCACAGCTCAGCCTCTCCTCTGATGCCGGTTCAACACCTGCACCCAGCACCAGGCAAACGCCTGCCTCTGACCCCTTCGCCCCCACGCTGGACATCGCCGTGGGGCTCACGTGGGCTTGACCAAGCAGGGTCTGGGCAGATGCTAGATGAGCAGGATGGAAGGTGAGATGTGCCTGCTGCTCTTTCACGTGTTCCTCATCGCTTCAGCCTCAATCTCTGTTTCAGAGTCCTGGCACAGCCCTACAAACATGGTCACTATTTTAGGTGCGCTTCTTCCCCAATGCAGAGGCTGCAAACACTGGGATTTCTTTGCTTGCTGATGAAGCTTTGGGAGCAGTTTTCCATCTGAACACCTGGACTTCTGCTCCCGTGCAGCCTTTGGAGAGGGAGGTGGGTGGCTGCAGGGATGTGTTTGCCTCCCGCACTTTGTTTTCTCTGGCTAGGGACACATCCCCCTGCCTGGTGTCACTTCCCTGCTCCACACATGCAGGGCACCTGCTGTTTCCATCAGTCTGGACATGCTCCAGACCATGCTTCAGTGCTGGGACACTTGCTAGCAGCAAGATCGCCCAAAAATGGCTGAGACCAGCTGTGGTCGCACAGATCCAATGTCTGTCCCTACTCTGTGAACATCTGATACCTCTAAGCTTGAATATGCCTACTCTCATCATTGCATCAGGAGAGCACCTGGCAGCCATTCCTCCTTTCAATACCCCAGACTGCCCTCATCTGCATCATAAAGTGGGGAAGAAGTCCTAAGGAGAGGTGTTATCTCATGCAGATGTACAGGAGGTGAGGAACCACCTGCAAGTGAGTGGCCCAGACTGACGTGCTGAATCCAGGCTTCTCAAAGCCGAGGCAGCCTCCATCCACTCCCTTTAATGGACTACATATTACACAGTGACTCCATAAAGTAGTTAATCCTTATCTGCAATTCATAAAAGGATAAACTGCCCATGATTAAGAGCGCACTGCGCAAGGCACCCACCTCCGAGGAAGCAGCATCGTGTCCCTGCAGCCCTCTGCGGTCGGCTCCCCCCGAGGAACCACCACCCACATCCCAGGTCCCATGAGCCCTCCAGGACCAGCCAGCCGGGACTTTCCAGAGATCACCCACAGCCTGAGCACCCTCCAGTCTCCTATGTCCCAGCCCAGCTCTAATCTCAGGTCTCAGGGCTCTGATCGTGAACAAACTCACCTGTTATTTGCAAACAATTCACCCACAAGTACTCGACAAACAAAAGCCTGCAGTTAAGCAAATAACAGGAGCCCTCTCCCCCATCACACCGCGTGGTAGACTGACTTCTGTTTGAATTGTTTTATTGCGAAGAGTTTTAAATCACTCTTTTTATTTGAAATGAGGTAAAGGCTAAAGATAGGGGGAAAAAAAATCAGGGGAAGAAGGTCTGGATGGGCGGCTGCCAGGGCTCAGCCCTATCGCTGCTTTTCTCATAGGAAACCCCCATAAAACCGCTGAGAACAGGACACCCGCAGCATCGCCTTCTGTTCTGCTCCTATCGCAAACCAAACATAGTGGAAGGTGGATGTAAACAGTTTCTTCAGCCCGATCAAATCTCCAGATGTCAAATTAGCACACTCAGTTAAGCCGCAGCCCTAATTGTGCCATTTGTCACGCTGGAGCAGGCGGTGGCACAGCGTGTTGTCCCCCCCAGCCCTTGAAGGGAGCTCCCGGCCCCCCATTCCCTGCCAGCCCTGGTGCTGTGAGTGGCTCTGACCCCCCCGAGCTGGCACTGCACCCCATGGGCAGGGGATGAGGCAGGATCCCATGTGAGAGAAGCCCCCGAGGGGCATTTCCCACCCTGGCCTGCCCAAAACCCCAAGTTTGGGGATGGGGAAGAGCTGCAGCATCTTCTCCCCCAAGGTCTCCAGGCCTGACTCCTCCAGCGACGTCTGCTTTCTTTGGGTACCACATCTGCTTCTGGGGCCCCAGCCAGTCGAGAGCCCTTCCTCCTGCTCTGGCCCCTCTCGCTGCCACAGTCCTGCTGTCCCCAGCGCTGTCACATCACCAGAACTCCATGTCCCCTGCTGCTGAGCACCGGCCAGCTCGCTGCATGCACCGGCACACGCATGGCTCAAACCAGGGTCGGTGTCACCCCCGAGTGCTGCTGGCAATCCTTATCAGGTTTTCCCAGTAGCTCCCTCCTTCCCCACACAATGAAGGTCAGGGAGCAGAGGGATATTTGGTTTCTTGCCATCAAAACAACCCCGTTTTGGGTTGGGGTTTTTTGTGTGTTTCCTTCTTCCTGCCCATCAAATCCCAGCTCCCCGTATCCAGCAGCCACAAGACGAGGTGGCCGATGCAGCGTGTGGATGCCGGGTGTATCCAGCAGCCACAAGACGAGGTGGTCAATGCAGCGTGTGGATGTCGGGTCGGGGCAGCCCCACCAGCCACCACTTTGCAGCAGAGCCCCGCGATCTGCCCTGCGCGGATGGGATGCTGCTCACACAGACTCCCACCCGGGCGAGCCGGGAAATGACCAAAACGGGAAATTAACATAGTCAACAAGCCTTTGCAGTTTTGCCTATTATTTTTCTTTGCTGCTTAGAAGGTTGGGGTTTTTTTGAAAGGGCTCAGATGTTTCCAAGGGTGGGAAAGCCCGCCCCAGAGCTAACCCACCGGGACATCCAGGCCCCGGGGAGCAAGAGGATTCTGGTGATTTTGAAATAAAACTATTTTTTCTGCTAGAAAAACAACTACTTGGCTGGCCAAAGACAAATACTCCGAGTGTTTGCTTTTAACACTTTCGGCACCAGCCATCTGTGGCTTTTCATTTAACAAGAGCTTCTCACCTTGCAACACTCCTTGAATGCAGGCTTGCAAGTTTTTTAAATGAACTTGAAATCAAACCATTGATCCTGAAAGAATGCATTTTAGTGTTTGGCTTTGCAAAGAGAAGTTATCTCTGGCCATGAGGGTTTTGCACAAGCCAAACAAGCCTCCTCCTGCCCTCCCTTGGCCACGCTGCCAGCCCTCGAGCTGCCCCCGCGTTGTGCCCAGCTCAGCTCCATCTGTGCAGGAGTGCACGGGGCCAAATCCAGCCTCCTCTGACCCAGGAGTGACAATGTCAAATACTGTTTGCTGCCAGTACGTTTTGTGCACGTAGGCGGTGGAATGAGAGGTCAGAGTGGCCCTATTGGTGTCACTGCTGTTGTCACCTCCGAGAAAGAGGTTGCGCGGGGAGCTCAGCCTTCTTATTAGACAGCAGAGCACCCACACACGAGAAACCCCGTGAGTGATGTGTGTAGGAAACCAGGCCGGTTTCCTGTTTCTGCTCTGCTGCTCCTGGTGCTGCTTCATGCTGTGAGCCCCAGACGAGCCTCAGCTCCCATCCAGCGTGGCACAGCAGTCCCATGGGGCTCATGGCAGCTCTGCCCTCCTGGGGGGCACCAGCAGCCACCCCCACCGTGGTTCCCATGGCTGTGCAGCTCCATCAGGAGTCACTGTGAACTCTTCCTTTCCTTATTGATAAGAGAATGCTCTTGGCCTGCGCTCAAGGTCAAGTTCTCCATGAAAAGGGGGACCTGTCTGGTAGGCCGCACCAATTGACATGACGCTGTCATGCTCCAGGATGGAGGCACAAGCTTCCTCGGGGAGCTGAGGGATGGGACAGCTCCTTGGCTTGGGCATAGCGAGAGGTGAGAAGGATCAGATTCATGGGACTTGTGCTCCTGGTGGCACCAACCATCATGCAGTGATCTCCACAAACTTCTGGTGGCAACATGGCCCAGGCAGGGAACAAGCACTGGGCACTAAATTCCTCAATCTGGCTTGTGGTGGGGAAGGTGAACCCAAGGCATCCCCCTCCCCAGGGCTGCACTGCCCCTTCCCACACCTGAGGCACCATGCCGTGCCACCCCATGACGTGCCACACCATACCATGCCATGCTAAGCCACGCCACATCAAGCCAGCCATGCCAAGGTGTGCCGTGCCATGGTGGACAAGCCCTGGTGCCGGTGATGAGCCTCAAGGAGGAGAAGGGCTGGGGCTCTGCAGGCTAGTGCTCGCCAGGGCTCGGAGAAGGAATCTCAGCTGTTTGTGTTCCAAGCCCTCGGCTGCCGGGGCCGGGAGCACCACGGAGGGTGCGGAGCAGGCTGCCTGGGGTTTCAAAGCTATTGGTTCACAGAGGAGCTGGCAAGGGAGGGGCGAGGGAACAGCCTACCTTGTAATTGTGTTAATTAACCAGGCTCGCTCCGAGCAGGATCCCACACTGAGCACGCCGCGTTAAGGGCTGTGCCATCCATGCCAAAGGCAGGTGCCTCATCATTTCCTATCCTGGCAGTGCCACCATGCCCTCCTGTCCCACTGTCCCAGTGGGAGCACCCAGACAGGCTCCGAAGCCACCTCTGAAGGTGGTTCTCAACCAGCTTCCCCGTCTCCGTCAGACAGCAAGGGTCACATCTGGGACCATGCTGGGTGTGCAATCCTTGGACATGACAGCTTTTGGGAGAGGTGCAGAGCAGTTACACACTGGTTCCTTGCAGGTTGTTGGGAAGGGAAGGCAGGGGAGGGTTCCTGGTGATGCTCAGAGGTATCATCAGGGTCCCTCATCCTGTCAATCAACAGGGCAGCACCAGGCTGCCAGCACGACACTGTGCTTTGCAGGACCAGGCAAAGTGGTGTGTGTGGGATCTGGCCCTCGGGCATTCGCTCAGCCCATGTCGAAGTGACGCAATGGAAAGCGGCAAGCAGGAGCGTGCCTTGCCTCTACTTGCAGCTCTTCCAGCTCTAGGGCTCGATGGTGGAGATAAACGGCCTTGATGGGACGGCAGGACAAGTTCCAACACCGCTTCCCAGCGCCTGCTGCCAGCTTCGGAGCGTGAGAAAATACCGGGCAGGGAGGGAAGGATCAGCATCGCACGGATGTTTAGAGATGATTGATATTTTTATGGTGAAGTTGGGATTTTTGGGTTCCTCCATCCCTCCACGTGGCAGGTTCCTAGGCTCAGGCTTGCATGCACGTGTTCGGCACAGTGTGGCCCACGGGCACTCAGCGATATGCCGGGGGCTGGGCTGCACCCCAGCTTCTTACCCGTACACCCACCGCTGGGTGCAGGCACCCGCTGAGACCTTGCACAGCTCCGTGCACGGCTCCACAGCCCCGGCCCCTTCCCCACGCAGCACCAGTGTTCCTGGCTGAGCCCACAGGCTGGTGGGGATGGACCCTCAAGTCTAGTGAGTTTGGAAGTAAACCAAGCATCACCCATGGGTGTCTATCCACCTCCACGGCCAGGACCCTGGGCCAGGTGCCTGCAGGGAGCAGGGAGCTGCCACCTCCCTGCCCACAGTGCAGCCAGCTCCGGGGACCAGCCACAGGAGAGGGCTCTGGTTAAAGAAGCAGCAGAGACAATGTGTTGCTTCTTAAACAGGCAGTGTAACAACCTTTCCACTCAGCTCCAGGTAACGGTCCCAGAGTGGCCCCACTTTCCCCCACCACTTTGGCTGTCTGCCTTTACAGCCCTAGCACTGGGTGAGAGATTGAATCTGGTGGACAGTATCTCGCAGCTGGCTGGGGAGGACCAAACCCTTCTAGAGATGCTCTAGAACATCACATTCGGCTCCTTTCGCACCAATAAGAAGATAGAAACCAACCAAGATAGAAACCAACCAGCCCTCATCTCCTAGCAGGTTGTGGGACATGTCCGGGCATAAGCCGGCTCCTTGCTGTAGATGATGAGCCACTGCCTGCTCCAGAGATGCTGCCTCCATGGAGGGAATTTGGTGTGGGCAGGAGCTCCAGGACAGGTCCCCAGCAGGGTCCTATGCCCCACAGGATCCCTTGAGAGAGGGAAAAACACAAGAAGCAAGCTCAGCTCTCTGAGAAAGCTCCCTGCCTGCTATTCAGTGCTGCATCCCTTGAGGTTGTCTAGAGGAATTCAGCCTGATTATCATAAAAATAAAGGCCAGAGGAGCCCGGCTCTCTCCCTGCCCTTCTGCAGCACACTGTGGGGTGGGCAGGGCTGCAGTGAGAGGCGCCTGGCTGGTGTGAAATGGCCTGTCCTGCTGGTGCTCCCCAATGAACACACATTTTATTGGGTCCCAGGCCCTCCAAAACCTCTGAGCTCTCCTGCTCTCTGTTTCCAGCCATCACCACTCAAAAGGGAGAAATGTTTAAAGGTACGTGCTCCAGAAGGATGCATGCTTGATCCAAAGCCTAGACATCCTGGAGCATCTTGTCAGCACTTCCACTGGGACATGGGTCAGGAGCAGATGGGTCAGGTCCACTCCTCCCCAGACCTAGGTGCCTTCCCCAGGTGAGGCTGCAGTTGCAAAAAGGGAGTTTTTTCCTCCACAAAGATAAGGCTGAGCTACAGACAGCAAGAATTGACCTAAAAAGGCACAACCTGCTTCAAAATCAATGTCCTTGCAGAGCAGCCACTCAAGGAAG
Source organism: Eurystomus gularis (assembly GCA_013400335.1). Taxonomy (NCBI): domain Eukaryota; kingdom Metazoa; phylum Chordata; class Aves; order Coraciiformes; family Coraciidae; genus Eurystomus; species Eurystomus gularis. The sequence goes on along the minus strand of VZZY01001211.1, from coordinate 36,722 downwards.
GAGAGCCTTCAGCCAGGCATCCCCAACCCCAGCAGCACCTCGGGCAGCCCTTCCACACCACATACGGTTGCTCCAGAAAAGGGGGAGGTAAATCTACCCAGGCAATTGGGTGTTCCATCAATTAATTGGGAACCTGCACGTAATTCCGATCGTGATTCGTGTCTGAGGGTGCGAAAGCAACAACCGCACATCTGAGAAGCAGGGCACGCACTTTTTGCCTCTAGCTCTCCCAGCAGATGCGTGTTTCCGCTCGGGTCCCAGAGGTTTTGCTCTCACCTTCTTATCGGACCTGGGACACGTGTGGTTTTTTGATCGGGAATTGTGCCTGCAGGCGCTCCACCTGCCAGCTCCCCTCCCTGCCGAGGAGGAGGCTCTGCACCGTGGGATTTCTCACCCTGGAGAGCAGCGGGGAAGCGGCTGTGCCCGGGCACGTCCCCAGAGCAGGCAGCGCTTGGCTCCCTCAGGCACCGGGGATGCACGTCTCCATGGCCATGAGCTCACCCCAGCCGCTGATCCCAACTCAGGCCTTTCCTTTTCTCCTCCTCCATCCAGGACCTTGAGGGATGGGGTGTCTCATGGTGGCAGTGGAGAGGAGCCCAAATAGGCGGGTTCTGCCTCTGAGGCTCAGAGCCTCGACAGGGCAGGCCAGTCCCTTACACTGCCCTCAAACATCTGCATGGCCATGATTTAACCCTGCTCTGGTTCCTCTCAAGCCCTTGGACTGTTTCCTCACAGGTCCAAAAGCTGTCGTTGAGGAATGTGACCCTGCAAAGACCTACAACAGGGCTGGAGCAGAGGAAATACTTACATTCAACTTCTAAACCACCTAAGCAAAGTGGTGGACTTGGCAGCATTATGTTTATGGTTGGACTTGATGATCTGGTAGGTCTTCTCCAACCTAAATGATTCTATGATTCTGTAACTTTACAATTCTATGATTTTCAGAGAGCTGATCTGCAGGTACATGAGTGCAACAGCCCGTCTATGTTCTCCATGTGAGTGAGTGATGCCGGCAGCGCCGCAGGGCTTGGCAGGTCCCCCCTGTCCCTGCCACTGCTGTGCTGGCCCGGGGCAAAGGTGTCCACCTGATGCATGAATCCACGCGGAAAACCCCAGCCAGCCATGCCAGGATGAGCAGAGGGGACACTGAGAGCTGCCCTGCATGCGAGCTGTCCCCTGCCCCTGCCTTGTCCTGCTGAAAAAGGGCTCGATGTCACCCCGGCTGAAGTGGGGCTGGGCTGATGTACCTGAGCCAGAGCAATGCCCTGGAACAAAAGGTTGGGAGTTTAATATTACACTAGGAAAACAACTCGCTGGAAACCTGCCACCGTTCATAAATAAACAGGGGACGAGCCCTGACAAGTCTGGCTCATAGCTCCAGTGACACAACCACTCTCGCTTCCCTGTGCCCTTTAAAAAGCGCTGTAAGTGCAGAGGGAGAGCATCCTCCTCCCGCGCTCTCCAGGGCTGGGGATCGCATCCAGCAGCAGCTGCTGCACTGGACAGGAACAGCGGCTTTATCCCAGCGGCCAGCCATGGATCATCCCAGAAAAGCCACGACACTTCATGTCCTGAGTTCTGATGGCCACTTTGCCCATCCCGTGTCCTCTCTGTGCCAGGCACTGAACATGTTGCTGCATGGTGGGAACTGGTCCCCAGGGATGGTGTGGGGTGTCCCTTCCCTGGGGAATACTCTTCCTAAAGCCTCCAGGAGAGCTCAGGGCAGGGAGAAATCCCATCTCTAGGTCACGCTCAGTCCCTACAAGTCTTGACTGACAGCTGCCAATCAACAGATGACACAAAGCAGGCTGGGAATGTTAGTTTGGGTGCATCTGGCCTCCAATGGGAGCCTGGGCCAGACATCTGCCTGCCAGCCTGGAGATAAAAAATGGTGTTTTCATAAAACTGAGATTTGGGGGGAGGGTGCGTGGGGGGGTGACATTTCCAACAAAACTCTTCTCTCGTGCCGGAACAGCAATCATTTTTATCACTTTTTGGCAGCCAACCAGATTTACAACGGCCTTTCACTAAAGAAACAGAGCTTCTGTTTGTTTTTGGGGCATCCACATTCCCAGGGTTTGACAGAAATTACTATTTCCCCCCCCTCTTTTCCTCCAAATGTTGACACAGGAGTGAAACACTGCCTTTGCTGCCAGGTCGCCGACCAAGCTAAGAAAGGCAAATGTGCCACTTTACCCAAGACGTGCCTGGGTTTGCCTGTGCCCCTGGAATTGCTCCAAACTTGGAGCAGCTGCTCTGGCCCAGTTGCACCAGTACCATGTCCCATATGGCCCCAGGGGGCTACTGCAGCCCGGGCACCATCACAGGGAAGGACAAACCCAGAAGAAGCAGCACTGTCATGCCCTCCCTTGCTGCTGTATTGAGCAAGGAATCCAGAGTAAAGAGCCATGGCTGGCCACGGCTTTGCAGGGATCCTCATGGTGGTCACAGCTTTGCAGAGATGCCTGTAGCCATCTCGGTTCCCGTGTACCAGCAGTGCCCAGCCTGGCACAGGGCACAGGTCCTTCTGTAAAGGGGATTCCCCCGTGGGACAGGGGATGAGGAAGGCATGGCCAGGGGGGTTGAGGAGCCTGAGCACTGAGCCATGCCTGGACCCATTTCTGCCCTCAGCACGGTGTCAATCTGCAGACAACCTCAGCAAGACCCACTGGTGAAAGACTCAGCTCTGGGTTTTAATGCACCCGCTTCAGGCAGGGAACCCCAGTTTCTCCCCCCAGCCTCTGCTCACTCCTCCAGCTCTGCAACAGCCTCTTTGCAGGGAGGCTTTGGGGATGCTCATGCCCCTGACACACTGTCCCTAACCTGTCCTACCCCTCCGAGAGCAGGATCCCAGCCCTCGCTGGCAGCAGCCCAACCGAGGGGCCGTGTGGGGTGGTGGGAAAGCAGAGCTGTGTGCACCTGCCCGTGGCCCCAGGGAGGTGAGCGGCTGCGTGGGGGGAAACAGGGGCTAGTGGGGGAGCAGCATCCTCCAGCTGGGAGGGAGGAGGCTGGAGCAGGGACAAGCCGGGGGAAGAGACTGAGTGAACTCGACTGGAGCATGTCCAGAGAAGGGCAATGAAGCTAGAGAAGGGTCTAGAGCACAAGTTCGGTGAGGAGCGGCTGAGGGACCTGGGGTTGTTGAGCCTGGAGAAAAGGAGGCTCAGGGAAGACCTTCTGGCTCTCCATAACTCCCTGAAAGGAGGTTGGAGCCAGGTGGGGTCGGGCTCTTCTCCTAAGGAACAAGCCCTAGAACAAGAGGAAATGGCTTCAAGTTGTGCCAGGGGAGGTTTAGGTTGAACATTAGGAACTGTTTCTTCCCCCAAAGGGTTGTGAAGGGCTGTCCCAGGCTGGGACAGCCTGGTGGAGTCCCCATTCCTGGAGGGGTTTCAAAGCCATGGAGATGTGGTGCTGAGGGCCATGGTTTAGTGGTGACCTGGCAGGGCTGGTTGGATGGCATTGGCTGGACTTGATGATTTGAAAGGTCTCTTCCAACCAAAACGATTCTACGATTCTATGATTCTGTCTCTTGGTCCTTGGGCCAGGGCACAGGGAGGACGGGCCCCTGGGCACCCATTTGACACCATCCCTGCACCGAAGCTGAATCCTGCTGCGAGACAGGTGCTGACAAGAGGCCACGGGCCACCCCAGCATGTCCCTGCATGCCTGCTTGTGTCAGTGTCTCCTTCTACAAGAAACTGGGAGCTGCACCAGCCTCCCAGTCTCCAGCCTGGTGCTTTCATCCCCTGGGGCTGGGTGAAGCACACATCCCATTGCCCGCGGGCACTGGTTTGCTCCTGCATTCCTGCCAGTGCTGTGCATGGTGGTGCTGGACCCATGCAAGGACAAACTTGGAGTCTGGGGTGTGCAGGGCTACCAGCTGGCCCTCAGTGAGATTGTGGGCTTCCATCTCGACTCTTGGGGGCTGATGGTGGCTCTTAGGAGGCTCAGCAGACCCAGTCCAGACCATCTGGGATCTCCCAGCTCTTTGCCCACTGCAGCAAAGCCCCAGTGCTTGGGAAGCTGGAGGCACCCTTCCTCTGGGTAACGTCAGTGCCAGATTCCCAGGAAACTTAAAACAGCAAATCCAGTCCAAGACACGCATCTCCAAGCTCTGTAGCTGGAGGGCACTGGGGGGAGATCAGGGAGAGAAAAGATGAGGGCAATCAAAACCCTTTTTTGCAGCCAAGTGCACATTTTCCCAAATCCCTTGCAACTCTTGCATCAGCGGCTGTAATTACCAGGACTTGCCCTCTCTGCATGTGGCTGCTGTGCTGGATGCTGCCCCGACACTTTGAAGTCACTTCTTTGCAGCAGGGTAAAGCTTCATTAACTCTTTTGGCATGAGCAGGACGACCTTCTTCATCTCCTGGCTCGGGAGCAGCAGGAGCAGCTCCAGCACCTTGGTTGGAGCTCAGCCTCCACTGCTGTAACCACAACTTGATGTGCTGCACATTGATGACCGCTGCCTGGTCCTCCCACAACCATCCCACCACGCTCCTCTCCTGCCACTGGCCAATGAGACATCAGCCCAGCAAGGGCAGCAGCTGGTGTCCCACGCCTGGGCTGTTTGCAAATGGTGACCGTCAGCATGGCAGGGTCCAACACTGCGTGCCCGGATGTGTCAGCAGATGGCAATGTTTCTGTGCTCTGCATATCTCCACAGATCTCTCCTTTCCTGCCCGCAGCCTGCTACTAAACCCTGGCAGCATCAACAAGACACCCCCCACCATTGGGTCCTACTAGAATCCAACCCAGAAAGTCCAGAGCATCATGGTCTGATGATGCTAACACGGCCAAACTTCTCCAGCGCTCTGCTAGCAACATCTCCCAGGGTTTCTCCTCTACCCATGCCCAGGACATGGCCATCTCATCCTCTCCGTTGTAGCATTGCTGTTTCTGTTCTCAGCCCTGGCCAGGAAGGGCAGAGGCAATGACAAAAATAGCCACAAACTCTTCAACGAAGCCTTTTCAGACACTTGGGTGTGGTGCAACTTTTGGGAAGAGATCAGGGGTTGGCTTTTTCCATCCAGCTCTGCTCCCCTGCACTGGCTCAGCTTGGCTGCGCCGAGGAGCTTGGGAGCACCAAGGCAAGGGGCTGGGAATGGAGGAGGTGGAAGAAGGCTGTCCCAGTGATGGCTTTAGTAAAATGTCAGCCAAAACATCCCTGTGGGGAGCTCGAAATGCCAGGTCTGAACGGCAGCAAGTCAGGGGTCGGTGCTTTCTGTCCCTCTCACCCTTCTCCAGCAAAAGCCATCCGGCGCAGCCTGCCTCGCTCACAGCGGGATAGTTCTATTTCCGAGACTTCCTCTTTGGGTGAGATTTATGAAGGTCTGATCACGGCAATTAGGAACTGGGAATGACCAAGCGAGGCTGCCCCGGAGGGGTAAAAATAGCCCTGGGTAGTGACTCAATGGCTTGTGGTGTACAGAGCCCTGAGGCTGTGGAGCAATAGGGCAAGAGGAAGTGGCCTCAAGTTGCAGCAGGGAAGGTTTAGGTTGAATATTTAGAAAAATTTATTCCCCCAAAGGGCTGTCAAGGGCTGGCCCAGGCTGCCCAGGGCAGCGGTGGAGTCCCCATCTCTGGAGGGATTTCAAAGTTGTGGAGATGCGGTGCTGAGGGCCATGGTTTAGTGGTGCCCTGGCACTGCTGGGTTAATGGTTGGACTTGATGACCTTAAAGGTCTCTTCCAACGAAAATGATTCTATGGTTCAATGAGACACTCTAGGCTGGCGATGCTGCCACTGCCCCATGCCACCCACATCCTGCAGATGTGTCAGGAACCTGCTCTAACTGGTTAGCCACGTGGGAAGGTGCTGCGGGCATCAAGCCCCGAGATGGGGCAGTTGCCATGATGGGGCTGCTCCAGCCACTGCCTGGCTCTCTCAAGCTGATGCCCCTTTGCAGGTTTCCACTTGCCCTGCAGGAGCTGGGGCAGGAGCTCGGCCCTGAGCATGGCCACGTTGCTGGAGTCAGCTTTTGCCAGCTCCCAGCAGCAGGCACAGCCTGTCCATGGCACCCATGGGATGGGGGCTGCTTTCCAAGGAGCCTTACACCCTGCTGGGGGAAGGCATCACGGCACTGAGCACCCGGGAGAAGCCAGGAGGGACACTGGGAACATTTAGGGATTACATTTTATCTCCTGGTATAAAAGCCTGCACCCCAGCAGCCCTGTCACTCCCTGCCTGTGAGCTGGGACTGGAGGGGGACCAGACCTTTCGTGCTGGTGCAGCACCAAAGCACGTCCCTGCCACATCTCTGTGCCATTCCCTTTCTCTGTCTAATCCCATCAGGTAATGACCTTTGCCGATGCAAAGCCCCGAGCAGTTGGGCACACACAGCTCAGTTGTGTGTCAACCCCGCTGAGCAGAAGTGTCTGCTGGGGGTAGGTGGTTGCTGCAGGGTAACTTGTGCTTCCTCTGAGCAAGCTAAAAATAGATGGTACAGCACAAAGAAACAAGGTGCTGGGTGCACCTCTGAAGGTGCAGTGCAGGGGAAAGGAAGATCTCGACACAGCTTCTGGGTAGGTGTTGCAAGAACAGCTTAATTCAATGCAACATGTGCTCCAGTTTCGGGACTCCTTTTTGTTTGCACAGGAGATTTGCACTTGAAAAGCCACTGTCAAATTTGCATGCGCAAACACGTACATCGTTGTCAGTCCAGAAACAGAAAGGATGTCTTCTGGCTTCCAGAGCAATCCTGCTTCCTATTGCATACCTGGCAGCACCAGGCTGCTCCTCCCAAGCTGTCCCAAAGCATTCGGTGATGGCAACTCCACTGTCAGCACGTGTGCTGAACCCACAGCCCATCGCGGAGCAGGCAGCTCTGCCCTGCCCGGTGACTGATGACCGTCTGCTGAGACTTCCCAGAAAGAAGTAAGCATCTTTCCAATGGAAGGAGTTTGATTCTGATGACACAGCCCCAACAGCTCATACCATCCATTGCTAAAGGGGCTTTGACCATGAACTCCCAGTCTGGAGCCTGACTTTGCCTTCCTGATTTAGGAAAAGCAGTGATGCCAGTTCGAGCCAGTTCCTCCAGGTACAAGTCTCGGGACAAGGCGGGAAACAGGATCAGCTCAGTGCACATCATCCCGGAGCAGAGCAGAGTGGGTCCCCAGCAAAGTCTTTCTCTCCTTTGATAACACCAGCCCTCCCGCACAGCAAGCTGTTCCCTCGCGTGGCTACACGTCCCCAGCCGAGCCACCAAGCACACACAGCAGCGGCCGCGCCGGTGCCAACTTGTATTTAAAGCCGAATCCTCGGTGGCTTAAGGGACATGTGTGGTCTGAGCATCACTTCAATCCACCCCCGCGGGGGCTCGCTCCCAGCACACGCAGTTGAGAGGCTGCACAGGGCGAGCAGTGCTGTGCCAGGGCTTACCCGGAGCATTGCTGGCCGGGATGGACATGCAGAGGGGAACCAGCTTTAGTGTCCTTTACCTGGCCAGGGTTTCCCCCAGGGGAAACTTGGGTTGTATTTGTGCAGCGTGGAGCTGGTTTTGCAGAGCAAGGCCAGGTCCCAATCCTAGAATCATAGAATCCTAGAATCATAGAGTCCTAGGATCAGAATGGTTTAGGTTGGAAGGGACCTTTAAAACTCATCTAGTCCAACCTCCCTGCACTGAGAAGGGCTGTCATCAACTAGAACAGGTTGCTCAGAGCCCCGGCCAACCTGTTTCCCTTCCAGGGATGGGGCATCAACCACCTCTCTTGGCAACCTGGGCCAGGCTCTCACCACCTTCACTGTCAAAAATGTCTTCCTTCTTTCTAGTCAGAATCTTCCTCTTTTACTTTAAAACCATCACCCCTTGTCCTGTCACAACAGGCCCTGCATGGTGCCAGAGGGGGAACAGGGGAAACCACAACCTTGGCCAGCCCCGAAACACCCCGCTGCCCTGGCTGCCACCCACCAGTCCAGCCACATCCAGCCTCATGCACAGGGAGATTTACTCCTTGTCCTTTTGGTCAAAGACAGTACAGAAAGCTGGCCAAAGCCAGCGAGGATTCGTGCCAAGAGCTGGTCCTCTCCCACTCACCGCTGGAAGAGTTATCAGGACAGGAGTGAAATCTGGAGCCGGGCCGAGGTGGGAGAGGTGTGGGAATACAGACAAGGCAGGGTTATTTCCCCTGCGCTGCGGAGAAGTGAGGCAGGAAAGACACACAAATAGACATAATTGAGGCTAAATGTCTTAGGTTTTTGAATCAACACGCACCACTGAGAGCACAATCAAAGGCTCTTTAGTAGTTTATTGACTTATGCTGAAGTAAAATTATCTGCGAGTATTTATCACGCCCACACCCACCCACACCCCTTCCTATTAGGTAACTGAGTCCTTCCAGATCGCTCAGCTGCCCAGTGCTGCACACTGGTGGGAGGACGATGGGACGTGGGATGGGGAGCTCCATGTGAGAACCAGCCTTGCACAGGTGAGGTGTGATCAGCACCCACAAGGATGCATGTTTGCTGCAGGTCAGCGGATGTGGCCAGATCCTGCTGCTCTGAAATTCAGACCAGATCCAAACACAGCTCCAGACATATCCCCAAAGGGTTGGTGGTTCTGCAGGTCTCATGGTTGTAGGGGATGAGGACATTCCTTGCTCCATCTGCAAGCCAGGGAGGCTTGGATGGGTCAGTAGCACCATCGCATCCATCACAACCCAACCCAGGAGCGCAGAGAGACTCCCACAGAGCAAAGGGAGACAGTAAAAAGCACCTGGGCTTTGCATTCATCAGCCCATGACATCCCAGCGTGGTGCTCCCAGGTTTCCCCTTCCTGCCTGAGCTCAGCTGAGCTTGAGCAAACTCATGGCAGGGGTGGCCCTTCCTACAGCCCCAGTGACGCTTCAGCCTCGGCTTTCCAGGCAGAAAGGGGAAGGCAGCGGCGAGAGGCGCAGCCACCGGGCCCTGAGTTCAGGCTCGGTTTCAAGAGGCACGTGCAGCTTTTCTGCGCTTGCAAAACTTCCCCCTCCCTCCTCTTACGAAAGCCCCTCCACTTGCAAAACAGCAGGGGTTTGGGAACATGCAAAGAAAAAAAAAAACCTTTGTAAAGAAGAAACCCCACTTACGGTTTCAGGCTTGCAATGGGAGTGAGCACTGAGCTCTGATTTCACCACTATGCCCGCAGCAAGGGCAGCCCCTGCCTCAGTTTCCCCTGCCGAGGAGCTGGGTGGGTGCTGGGGGAGCAGCCGGTGCCGTGGGGCTCCCCCCGGCAGGCTCCCAGCCGTGCTCCCGCTTCTGTGCTGGCACTTGGCCCTGGCCTGGGGGCTCGGAAAAACCCTTCCTCCCCACTACGCTGCAGATTCAAAATGCTGATTTTTATTACTGACAAACGAGGGTTGGAGGAGGCCGATCTTGACCCTGCGTCCTTGGAAAGCACCACTTGGAAAGCATCCTGGGAGCATCCCCAGCACCCCTGGGATGCACGTGAGCCCGTCGCCCCGGCTCAGCTCGCTGGGTCCGTCAGGGAGACAAACACCCCGTTCCCTGGCACAGCCACACTCCTGCTCCCTGAGGATCCCCCAAAATATAGGAATAGTCTTGCTGTGGTCCCTGGAAGCCCACACCTGTCCCCACCCAGCCACCTCCTCACATGCTGGGGACAGCCCGGGTTGCCCCAACCAAGCACCAGAGGTGGACCCAGGCTCTTCTGTTCTCACCAAGGTCTAGTTGTTACTGTGGGGAAAGTAAAATAATGGGAGGTTTGGCCCCAGTGTTGGGTTCCTTGGCCCTCACCCAGCCCATCTTCCAAAACAAACATCCCCCCAGTGCCCGCAAGGGGAAGAGACCTTCTGCTGCTGCAGAAAAAACACACAAAGAGAACCAAAGCCACAACCAAACAGGAACACATGCCACTAAAATGGGTCAAGCTCCCACATGAGGAAAGGTGAATCACTGGGAGATGAATCTTCTCCAGTGGGAGGCCCCAGGGCCGGGCACAGCCCTCCCATGGGGCATCTCCGCACTTCAAGGTGCTACTGGGGCACACCAGCCAACGTGGGTTGGTAGAAGGGGTTTTACAGCCCAAGGACTCATCCCTGGGCACTAAGGACAAAATGTGGGGCAGAGCAGAGCCAGAGGGATACCCTAAAAGGAACACAGCAGCCATACAGCCCCTGGATGCTTCCAAGCATGGGGAGAGGCACAGGGTCCAGCCTGACACATAAGGGTGGTGGGGATCATGGACACACAAAGCCCCCAGGCTGGGAAATGGGGCACTTTCCCCCTCGCTTGCCCCGGCCCTATCGCACAGAGCCAGAGCTGCTCTGCGCATGGGAAACTCTGAGTGTGAGAGCGATAGCAACCGAGGGGAGATACGGCCCTGGCTTCCTGCAGGCAGACACAGCCCTCCACCCCACACCGGTGAGGGGAAGCTGTGGTTCACCAGCCCCAAAGCCCCTCTGGCTCACAGCTCATCTCCTCACCCAGCATCAAATTAGCCTGATTAGGACCAGGACTTTGCACAGGGATAGATCAAGCCATGGTCTGTATGTGGCCAAGATGAGGGAATGCTTCTCCTGGGCTGACCTTAGCCCTCAAAAAGGAGGAAAGCTGGTGGTGGCCCCATCTCACTTCAACGCCTTCAAGGCCAGCCTCGGATGGAGGGCATCCATCAGCCAGGACTCCAGGCTTCCCTTAAAACTATGTTTAGACGTGCCCATAACCACGCTTCTCACGTGCGCTGCAAAGCTGAGCGATTCAGGAGCCAGCGAACCACTGCCAGAATACCATAAACACCCAGTGCAGCTGCCTCATGTCCCACTGGGGAGGGGGTTTGGCCCTAAAGTCACCAAAAATCTCACGGTGCTGAGCAGTGATGCCTGAAACACTCCTCCCCACCACTGCCCAAGCCAAGCAGTGGGAAAAGCTTGTGAGTCCAAGAGCGTGCACACACGCGGGTGTGCATGCGAGAACAGGGGTGGGCACACCGGGGGACATGGCTCGGGCCAGGCAGGAGGTCAGTGCCTGGGTTGAGCCCTGCCGTGTGCAGGCTGTGAAGTCGAGGGGCTGGGAAGGGGCAGGGGATGGATGCCGGCGTCGTCCCCAGTGACAAACTCAGCCCTGGGAACAATCGCCAGCAGCTTGGGTTGGGCGGCCGTGAATTATGGACCAACGCAGCCGGTCCCCGCGGCAGAAGGCATTGCTTGGGTTCAGCCCCCGCATCTGCCTCCCCAGGGCTCCCCAGGGATGGCCAGCCCTGGGAACCGGCATTTGGCGGGGGGGAGCGCAGCCATCCCAGGATGGGACCTGCGTCCTCAGCTCTGCCCTGGCAGCCCAACTTCCATGCTCTGCGGTGAAGAGCAGTGGCCGTACCACCCTGCAGAGCCATCCCAGAGCTGCTCGTGCTCTCACCAGAGCTCACAGGCTGGGATATAAATCCATCCACCCTATAAATCCATCAGCCTTCCCGTTTTTACTGGGAAAACAACTGGGAAGGGGATGTCATTATTAAAGTCACCCGAGTGCTGGGATCAGCTTGGAGGAGGCTTGGGGCGAGATGAAAACACTGCTGCACAAGGGCTCCCAAAACATGCAGAATTCATCCCCATTGTGTAGGATTCATCCCTATCACAGTGCCAGGGTGGCCCATCGAGGTGATGCTCATCCTGCCACAGTCATAGAATCATAGAATTGTTTGGGTTGGAAGAGACCTTTAAGGCCATCAAGTCCAACCGTTAACCCAGCACTGCCAGCTCACTGCTAACCCATGGCCCTCAGCACCACGTCTCCATGGCTTCCAAAATCCTCCAGGGATGGGAGCAGCCTGGCACAGCCCTTGACTACGCTTTTGGGAAAGAAATTTTTTCTAATTTCCAACCTAAACCTCCCCTGGTGCAACTTGAGGCCATTTCCTCAGTCCCACAGGTCTGAGCGTGGACGTTGCCATGCCGGTTTACAACAGGATAAACCTCACCAGCCCCAAGGATAGACCTGGAGAGCCCCACTCGAGCCAGCTGGGGACAATCTCTGAGTGAGGAAGATGTTGGGGGGGGCAGGAAAACACAAGGCAGGGAAATGCGGCAGCACTGGGAAAAGTCTGCTTTTTTTTTTTTTTAGTTCTTTTACTATTGTTGGGGGGTTTTTGTTCTTTTTTTTTTTTTTTCGGAAGGTGCCTGGGAAAGGAAGCGATTGTTTGGAGCAGATCTTGATGGCTCCAGGCCCCTCTTTGGGGAGATAACCAGGCGCAGCCCCTCTGGAGCAGCCAGCCCCAGCCCGGCCCCGGTGGGAAACATCCTGCTGCAGCCGGGCAGCAAGAGGGGGGCCAAGTGGTTCCAGCCCCAAAACCCATCACCCCTGGAGCTGATGAGACTTGGAAAGGGGGTGTGTGAGGGCTGTGGGGTGCTCTGACATCGCCACCCCCACGGCTGCTATCCCTATGGTGGCTCAGAGCCATGTCCCCATCTCAGCCATGTCTGCTTGGGGCTATTTTGGGGCTAAGCAGGAATTAGGAAGCTTTAGCTCCTTTCTGATGCTGTTGCCAAAAATCTTGGCTAATTTAATTAGGGACTCTGTCATCTCTGGAGCCGTTACCCCCCCTCTCCAGCGCTGATTTGCAATATCCACATCTTAAATTCCACTGTTCTGGACCTCTCTTCCACCTCCCGCCATCTCTCACGGCTTGAGCTGGAGATTAGGGAACAGGAGAGGGGTTTGGGGCCTTGCTGTCTGTCAGGAGATAGGGCCAGGTTTGCTCTGAGGAGGGAATTATTCTGGGTATGAATTATGTCATTTTCCTCTCCGGAAACGGCGCATGCTCCCGGGTGTCACAGCTGGCGAGGCCGAGGGAGAGGCTCCCTCCCCGGCACGTCCCAGCTCCCTGACTTCTCCTGGTCCCCAAACCATGAGGAGAACAACGGGAGCAGTCTTGGGGTGAAGGAAAATGAGCTGTGGCTCCTCTCCCCAGTCCTCACCCCAGCTGCTTGCTGTGTGGGAAGGATGTGGCCACGGTGGTGCTGGAGCCATGCTGGAGCCCATGGGCTCAGCTGTGCACGGGGCACTGAGAGCTGGGGCTGAAATCCAGGCTGCAAACTAGTTGGATTTGCGGGATGGATCAAAGACATGCAAGCCCCTCTCCCAGCACCGCAGGGAGCGCCCACCGGGGTCTGGGCTCTGCGGCACGTGGAGCATCCCAAGAATCAGAGCAAATGGTGGGGGGCTGCGTCCCCCTGCCCTTGGAGGGGTGGTTAAAGATAGTAACGGGGAGAAAGAGCTCTCGGAGGGGATGGGAGCATCTGCCCCGCAACCGGCTCCGCAGCCAGTTGGCAGCAGGTGGCCAAGCCGAGCCGGGTTGGATTGGGGTCCAACACCCCACATCCTCACCAGCACCCCACAAACCCCACCGTGTGCTGCATGACCGACAGCCCCCAGCCTCACTCCTCATCCTGGCCCTTGGCAGATGCTGTCAAAGGGAGCATTTAGGGCCGCGCTGGCACCCTTGGCAGGCGCCGGGGCGGGTGGCCGGGCCAGCTGCTGCCGCTGGCGCCGGAGCCACGGCGCGGGCTGCGGGGCAGGTGGACGGCTGGCTCGGACGCCTTGCTCCCCACAAAGGCTCCCCTTTCTCCGAGGGCAGAGTCGGATCTGAATGAATCCGTCTGATTTATTTGGCGTCGTTTCCTCAAATGGTGTATCCGTGCCGCCTTTCCCCCTCCCGCCCCTGGCACAGCCCCGCAGCGGGTGAGGCTTCCTCCGGAGAGGATGGTGCACCCAGCTCTGTGGGATCCCCCCTGCGTGGCCATGTGGAAGGGGGAAGGGGACACCTGAGCATTTCTGGGGAGAGGCCAAGATGCCGGGCACGTCATGTGTGCAAGGAGCAAACTGCTGCTGGGACCTGCTCCGGCGGCTCACGTTTACCCCTAAGGACTTCCAAAATGCGCTGTGCAAACCTCCCCTTGTGCGGTGCCAGGCTCTGGGCATGCAGAGGGAGAAGCACAGCAAAGCCCCGCTCTATCCCTGCAGGCAGCAGGATCACATCCTGCCCAGCACAGCACCCTGACCCTGGCAGCGCCCGGGAGCCAGGCTCCTCCCGGGACCTGGGGCTCTGCAGCAGAGCTGGGGCCCAGACATGAAAAAGTTTTCCTTCCTTGTATAATCCAAGCACAATATCAATTAAAAACCGCTCTGTTACAAAATGCAAATGATCCTGGCGTGCCGACGCAGACAGAGGGAGTCTCCCCGTCTCTGCCGGTGAGGGCCCAGCTCTCCTCATTTCACTATCTCGCTCTCTCGGAAATCTTAATTAAATTCTCCTTTGATTTGGGCATGCTCCTGCTCCTGCTGGGGCGTGCAAGCCTCCCCCTGAGCATCCATCTCCCTCCTCCTGCTCGGGGGAGCACCCCACAGCCACAGACCTTGGAAGAAACCCCCCCAAATGGTGGGTTCCCATGTCCATGCAAAACACGGAGACGTGACCCGGCGCACGGAGCAGGTGTCAGCCACACGTGGCAAAGCGGGGACCCATAATGGAGAAACCTTTGCCTTCTCATCTCTTGAGGGTGACTGGGGGCTAGTTGGAGGTGCCTCCTCCTCCAACCTCCTGCCAAAAGGAAGCTTTTGGCATTTTCCACCTGGGCTGGCATCCCCCTGGCCAGCCACGCACTTGGCTGCATGTCCGTGTCTCTGCTTAACACTAAAAAAAAGAGAAATACCAGTCCCAATAAGATGTTTTGGCTCATGGCAGGCTCTTTGCATGCCCTTTGACAGCCAAAAGGCCAACCACGCTTATCAGAGACGCCTTCCCAGAGCATCCTCTCAGACCGGCTGCCTTCTACTGCGTGGGGCTCTCCCAGGGCAGCCCCCCCACGACACGCTGCCCGCGGGGGGGTTTCCAGCCCCGCCGGACGAGCAGCCGGAGGACGAAGCCATGCGGGTTCCTGACAGCTCACAGATGGGGCAGAGCAGCAAAGTAGGACAGCTTGGGCAGGCAGCTCTGCCTCTCCGGCCCCATTGTCCCCTTTTCTTGGGCGAGCCCCAGCGCGAGGAGGACGCGCGGTGCTCAGCATCACGCCGGCGGGTTACCATGGCATTTCCCTGCCAACACCAGTTGCCTGGGCCCTCCGTGCCTGCTGCCGCCTGAGCATCGCTCGCTCGGCACAGCCAAGCTCCTGCCCGCTCCCTCCCCTCCTGCCTTTCTTCTGAGCTGGTGGACGAGCAGCCGTTGGGGAAGGAAGCGGTGGGGAGGAATACATTGACCCCGTGTCAGCTGCGCAGGCACGGCTGGAGATGTTCCAAGGATGCACTTCACCTGCCCAGTGCAACGTTCAAGTGGGACTTTCCTACGTGGGTAACTTGGACCGTGCACGGGATCACCTTGTTTGCTGCTAATTTGCTATTTTGTTCCTGCTGCTATGGCAAATATTTGTGTGGGGTATGTGTGGAGAAGTTCCTCCTTTGTTCCGCAGCCTCTCCCTTTGCCAGTCCCTGCAGCAAAAGCAGTCTGGGCTGACTGTTGATGCAAAGTGGTTTGGCAAGAAAGGTCCCGTCTCTCCCCAAAAGCTCCATCAGTGATGGGCTCAGGACGGCACAAGGCTCCACTTCCCACCTCTCCCTCTCTGCCTGGGCCAAAGGGAAGAGGGACAGAGCAGGGAAGACAAAGTCTGTCATGGAGGAATTTGGAGCCAAGTTTGCAAAAGATTTCAGGCACACAGTTTTGCAGACCCCACTGTGGCAGAGCCAGAGGAGCTCCTGCCTCCCAAGGCACTAGAGTGAACAGTTCAAAGGCTCTGTGCTGGAAGCCTTGAGGAGAAACTGAGCCTGAGAAACCCACAAGTTCCAGGTCATGGCACATGGGCTTGCTGGAGCCACTGCCCGGTCCCAAGGACCCGTCCCTCCTGCTGGGAATAAAGACCTCATGGAAAATCAGGGCTGTCAGTGGAAGCTGAGCTGCCCTGTAGCCCTGCACAGCCCCCCCGGGCTCACCTCCAGCCCCGCTGCGGTGCAGGGAGGTGTCGGAGGGATGCAGGGATGGCTGGGAGCATTTGCACACCCTGGTTCACCCCGTGCTCCTCGCAGAGCCCCGAAACGAGGGCAAACACGATGCCAAATCCAGCCCTGAAGACAGAAACCGAAATTCATTTGCTTTGTTAATTAGTTAATTACACGGGAGATAAACAACAGAGAGCGTCTCCTGGGTCCTTTCAGTCAGTTGGATGTTAAGATACCTCCAGACTCTGAGCCCAGCAGATCGGTTTTGGGGTGCCTCATGCAAGGGCCCCCTCCTTCTCCAGGCACTGCTGTTGAGCTGGGCAGTCCCCCCGGCTCGACCCCCACCCAGCTCCCACCAGCCACAACCAGGAAAAGAATTTGGCCTCCAGGGCAGCATTAATTATGATTGCTCCTCACCAGTGGATGAGGTTCCACCGTGAGCTTTGCAAACAAACACCCACCTCCCCAGCCCTGGGCCGTGGGGTCTGGGACACACCATCCCAGTGTCCCCACATCCACCTGCCACCCCATCCTGCAGCACCGAGACATGGCACGGCAAAGGGCGGCTGGGGAGCAGTGCTTCTTCCCCACACCCTCCCGCCATGGGGATGTGCCCGGGCATATTCCCCATCACTAAAATGCAGCCACCCAAAAGCTCACTCGCCTGGAGTTCAAATGTGCAGAGATGTCCCAGGGCGTGTGGAGAGGAGACCGGACACATCACCCACACATGGGGTCCTCGTCCTCTGGAGCACTAGAAACTCTTTGGGGTTGGAAAGGAAGGGTCCCAGCTGGGCTAACCCCTGCCAGCCCCCCCCGGCACAGCCAGGCCTCCCCATCCTCCTAAACCCACCCCAGAGGTGCGTGGGCAGGGGGTGGTTTGGTGCCGGAGGTCCCTGAGCCGGGCTGACCACCACGTTTCCGCAGACAGGCTGGTTTCACGGCGCGGGCAGGTTTCCAGCTGGGGCCCAGCCAAAACCAACCCATTCGTTACAGTCCGGATCTCAGACTGGGCTTTACAGCAGCCGCAGTCCCAGGGCAGAGAGGAGAGGTGCCCAAGCCCAGCCAACCAACAGTTCCTGCCCTCCCCGGCCCCCATCACCCATGTCCCTCCAGCGCCAGCCATCTCCAGAGCTGTGGTGCCAGAGCTCTGGTGGGAGAGCCCAGCAGGCATGGGCGGCTGAATCCTGCTCAGCAAAGCACCAGCACCAGGGATTTTGGGGCTAGCGAGGCCCCTTCTTCCCAGGCAGCCCCTCCTCCTCGTCCCATGGGAGCCACTCTTGGTGGGGCAGCCAGTCGGCTGCGGTTCTGGCTCTGGGATGACTTTACTGGCATGGTGGTGAATGGTTCAGCTGGTCTCTGCCACATAGCCGTCTGGGCTCGTGTTGATGTAGCGATGGGAGACAATTCCTGGCTCCTAACAGCCAGGCTTCTCCCAGGAAAGCTTCGTGTTAGAGGCGTGGCAGGAGCTCCTGACCCTCTGGGGCCAAACCGCAGCCAGGAATGGTGGCAGCAGAGAAAGATCAAGAAAGGTTCAGGATGGAACTGGGGGGATGAGCAGGAAAGACATCTCGAACCACTCCTCTGCTGGGATCCCTATGGTTAAAACTGAGCATCTTTGGCAGAGATAGGCTGGTTGCTCAAGAGACTCCCCGGCCGTGGGGAGGCTCGGGGGGGGCGGTGGTGAGCCGTGGGCGTGTGGGAAGGCAGCTTAAATTACCCCAACGGCCTCCCCATAGCCAAGACTTTGGAAAGACTCTCTGGAGGCTGGGAAGGGTCCCAGCCAGGCTTGACCTCACATCAGTGATGCTTTGGAGCGCAGACGCTCTCTGTTTGGGGTTCATGCAGAAACACCACCGCAGCCAGCCTGGCGTGGGACGGGGATGTGGTGATGGAGGGCAGCAGAACCGGCGGCGGTCACACCGGCACGAGCAGCGCCCGGCTCGCTGCCCCGGCTCTGGGATGGCTCCAACTGGAGCGTGAGCGGCTCGGCACCCCGTTGCTGTGCCGGCAGCCGGCTCCGCCAAGGGCAGCATGCTCCAGCCAGGGGGGTGCGTGCTGGGCACGGCAGTGGGGATGGGGACAAAGGCACCAGCACCCCGGCTTCCATCCCACAGCCCGCCCACAGAGCAGGGCCACAGGGACAGCTCGGCTCGCCCCCTTCTCCCTTTTTTCAGTTGTGGATTTTGTGCATGGAAAGGATAGTAGTGGCCCCCAAAAGTTGGATTTCCTCTGTGCCGTCCCCCCTCCCCGCTCACAGCAGCGCGAGTTGAATTTAATGCTGTTAGTCAGGCAGTGCCTGGCTGGCTGTGCCGCTCTGCAAGCTGATGGGGAAACCAATTGAGGGCAAAATTGCTGCAAACAATTGTCCTTTTGTCCCTTTCTCCGGGGTCTGTCTGCCAAGGTTAGTGGAGCTGAATAAAACTCACTTGAGCTGCAACTCACACAACATACCAAGGGCTCCTTTCGGGGCTCGGCGGGGTGGGAGGAGGGGGAGCGGGAGGGGATGGCGAGGGGAGGACGTTCCAGTGTATGCCCAGCACCAACCTGCCAGGCACTGGGATGCGGCGGTGGGCTGGGGAGCATCCTCCCAGCCCCAGCTTGGACCTCACAGTCCATGGCCAACCACCAGTGCAACCGAGCTGCTGGAAATGGGGCTGCACTGGGACCGAGACATGGCTCTGCTCCACCCTGGGCACCCCAAAACGGGCAGTGCCGCCTGCCTGAGGGGCTCAGTGGGGTCATGGCTCCTCTCGCACGCATCCCCTGCCCAGTGCCAACCCCAGAGCAGTTTGTCCGGTCCATCCTCATGCTCTAAGCAGCCTCAGCAGAAATCATCCCTCCGTGCCCATGGGCTGCCCAGGCAAATCCCTGTAAAACACACGGAAACCGATGCCTCCTCCGAATAAATAATAGCACGCTTGTTTGATTTCCTGAGCACAATAATTAAAAGCCCGGGGGCAGGAGGCATTGTCTGAACGCCCCTGGGACCCAGCTCCCTCAGCTGACTCTTTACATTCCCCCAGTTATTCTTTGCATCCTTTTTTTAGCTTCCCCATTGGCGAATGAAAAATAAAAGCACTTTTTTTCCATCAATCTGGCTTTGTTACTGGAAGCTGATGCCTGAAAAGAACTTCTGTGGGGTGTTTTTCATGAGTAATGAGCACTTCTATTCCTGCTGCCCAAACATGTATGTGCTTTCCCATGGGGATGCCCCTCGCTTCCTCTGCCTCTGCTCCCCCAGTTTTGTCCTGGGAGATTTCTTGCCTTATCTGTGTGACATGTTAAGGCATGGCGGGAGCCATTTCTCCCTTTCCATGCCACGTTGCATGTCTTTATGTATTTCCTCGCATGGCAGGTGGTGCAACATGGCCTTGGTGGGATGGGATCAGCAGGCTCAAGGCCCAGGTGATGGGCTGCTGGGCTTCTAGGCTAGCAGATCTTCTCCAGCCCCATGGGACACAGCAAGGGAGGAGGCAGCATCTCCGGGATGGCAGGAGCAGAGGGTCAACCTTGCTGGCACTTGACACATCTCTTCAGTGCTCCTCTGCAGTGAAGAGCCCCAGTCTGGAGACCCTTTTCCCTGCTCTTCATTGGTCAGAGGGGCCGTGGGTGATGCAATGATGTGATGGAAAGATGCAACATGCAAGAAAAATAAAGCAAAATGGCACCAAAGGGGGGTTGGGCACTTCATTATTATCATTCCTGCATTTGTTTGCAAAGCTGTGCTGGGCAAAATCCAATTTCTGGGACCTTCCAGAAGCTGGTTTTCTAGGAACCCCAGCAGCTGTGGGAAGGGCGAGGGACAGGCAGGCTGGTGGCAGCTCTCTCACCCTGACGGGGAGGGTTTCCTCGCCATTATGGGGCAGGTTTCAGTTCCTCTCCCTAGAGCAGAGCAGGACTGCTCCCCACCTGCACCTGGGGGGGTGACACATTCCCACCCCGGGGGCTGGGGTCACACGGGGTGCAGGGGCCGAGCAGGGGAGAGGGGCTGCTCCAGCTCCTGGGATGAGTGTTCCCAAAGGTGACACCTCTGTGGGTATTTTTAATGCCCCTCAGAGGCTCCACTTTGCTGATGGATGTAAAATCTCTCACCTGCCTGCGAAGAGCAGCTGGGACAGCCACAGCCCCCCCCTCCATGTCCCCACTGTCCCAACATGGGCGGTGGTACCGGCACAACAGCCCATGGACTCAACAGCCCATGGGCACAACAGCTCCGGCCCCGCCACCTCCGTGGACACCTTGTTTGCACTAAAATACAAGTGAGATGAGACCAAGGCCTCACACCAGCACCATGCTCGGAGCTGTACCCCCCATCATCCCCAAAAAACTTACAGCATCCCCAGAACAAACCACCAAGAAAGAGCAGCAGCAAGTGGTGGGAGGGCATCAGAGCAGGAGCACCACAAAGTGTCAGGATGTCCCATCGCCAGACCACCACCTAAGAGATATTTTGCCTTTCCCATTTTTAGCTTTGCTGGAAAACCAGCAAACACCCCCAAAGCATGAGGAGAGGGGAAAAGCTTGAAAATGAATCAACCAGATGCCAAAGTTTGCAGCCTACAGCGCTGGTAAGACCACAGCATGCATGGCACCATCAGCCCCAACGTGGTGATTCGATGCATGTGCAGAGCAAACCCCTCAAAATTCCAAACCAGGCACCTGGTTTGGCACTTGGTTTAGTGAGCTGGAAACTGGAGGGGCCCGTGGCAGCTGGTGGCAGAGGGATGACGCCCGAGCAGAGGGCATTGCCCAGCTCAGCCGCGCTCCCTTCAGCTGAGATGTGATTCAGACCCAGAGTGCTTTTAGTTTACAATTGCCAAACGCAAAAAAAAAAATTAAAAGACCCAAACTATTTCTTTGTATCCCCTTTTTGGCAAGTTTTGCTCTGAAAAACCTCCGAGCGTTGTAGGATTGTTGTCTTTTTCCAACCCGGAGGCTGCCTGGTGATTCGAACCATCAATGCAAGCTGCTGCCCCGGCCACAGCGAAATGAGGAGCTTTCAGCAGCCTGAACGTGGCGTTGGGAGGTTGCCATCAAACGCTGGTTAAAAAAACACAGCAGAGAGAAAAAACAAAACAAAGGCAAGAGTACAAACAGACAGGGCTTGGGATCAGACCGAAGGAAAAAAAAAAAGATGAACTATATTTACTCTGCCTGAGATACTTCACTGCTTTCGCTTCTGTGCGCAGTTATTTATTCACCAGATCCCAGGAAGCGCTTGCAGGCTGCAGCTCCCAGCAAGTCACCAGAGCTGCCATGGCCACCACCATGATCTTATTCCCCATAGTTCCCACCCATGTTGGGACCAGGGACACCCCAAGGACCCTCTCCTGGTAGGACCCAATGCCCATGGCACGGCCAAGGAGAGTGGCAAGGATAGACATCGCCAGGAGACCTCCAGGACATCCCTCCACGAGGGTCCAGCCTTTCCACCAGCCCCAGATCACACCCTGTGCCCCAGAGCAGGCTCCTGAGTGGGCTGAGATGTGAATCCAGCCAGCTTGAGTTTTGCAAGGCAAGCAGAGAGGAGCTCAGACCCACCACACCAACCCCAGGCCTCTGCCCAACAAGTGTGTCCAGGCTGCTCCTGAAAACAGGATGGGAGCGAAGGCTGATGGCTGGCAACACATTATTTTTATTATTATTTTTCTGCTGAAATGCCTCCTACCTGGGCTTGGGGTTTCCTTACCGACCTCAAGCAAGTCCCTGGCAGAGCTCTCACCCCACTTTGAGAGCAGCAGGTGGGGAATGATTTGAAATGCAAAATCTCCCTCACTTTCAGATGCTCTTAACACATCAGTCAGGCCAGCAGTGAAAGTGTGTTGCAGCCCGCCGAGCGCTTCACACCGAGGTGTGCAGCACACCACCACCACCAACACCACCACCATCACCATCTCCACCACCATCACTACCACCACCAACACCATCACCATCTCCACCACCATCATTACCACCACCAGCACCACCACCACCAGTGTCGCCAGCAGCCCTGAAAAACCCCACAGGTGCCCCCAGTCCAGGGCTGGCTGGAGGCTGCAGAAAGGTTTCCTTTGACTCTCCACTGCTTTCCAGGAGCCTCAGCATCAGCGCAGGGTTTCTGCCGGCTGGGAGCCCACGGCTGGCAGGGCTCAGCACTCCCACGTGCCTCCACGCAGGGTCATTTTTCTAGCATTTATTTTCTTTCCACTCATCCGGTACGGTTGTTGTGACACTACAGTCAGCAAGTATCATTAAACAGTAGGAAACGTGAGGTTTCACTGCTTCAGTGAGATTCGGCTGATAAAAAGAGGAAGACAGAAACCCTCTTTGAGAGGCTGTGAAGTCCTGTCATGTCCCCCCAGGGACATCCCCACACCCCCTGCTTCCTCAGATTCCCCAGGTCTGGGTCCAACCCACAGCTGCAGCCCCACCGGAGGTGGAGGGATGTGCCGATGGTCAGCCTCAAATATTAGGAGGCATCGCTGCTTTCCTGTCATCCCAATCCTAGAGATGGACTTGGTCTCTGCTGCCATCTCAGGGTGCCTGCAGGACTCAGGCTGGGGGCGGCACCTGGAACCCCCAAAGTCTTGATAAAACCCATGGGCTTGCTCTCACTGGCGGTGGTGGCCATGCAATACTCATCGCCAGCACAGCCCAAGGAGCCTGTTTCAGCTCCTTTATCTGATGGGACATTTTGAGGGAACAATGTCCACCATGGCAGAGCTGGGGCAAACAATGGGCGCGGGGAGGCGGACGGCTGGGTGGCTGGGCTGCGGGACCCCGGGCGCCCCGGCCCGCAGGAAATCCTTTTATTTTTCACTTGTGAACTGAAACAAACACAAGCTCCTGTTTATTTCCTGGTCGATTGTATTTTGGAGGATGGAGGTGGCTTCCCCACGCCGGGCAACTTAACTCCTCCTGCGCTGGCTGCGATTGTCCCC
>VZZY01001211.1:0-13829 GCA_013400335.1 Eurystomus gularis | reverse complement strand
TGTGGGGGGCCCCCCCCCCCCCCCGCCTCTGCTGATTTATGTTTAATTTGAAAACCTGGGGGTCATAAATAACACGTGTTGGCGTGGGAAGTCTGGGAAGTGGGAAGTCGGCCGAGGCTGGGGAGCTTGGAGAGGTGGCTGGAGGGTGCAGGGCTGTAGCTGCTGCTGGAGGAGTTGTGGAGCATCCCTGGGGCTGCTCCACACCAACAGCACCAAGCAGCCACCACCACAGCCCAGTGGGATGCCCTGCTCCAAAATGGAATGGAAACAGGGCTCTGATGCAGCACTGGCTCAGCACAGAGCTGCTGGGCAGGATTTGTCCTTCCTCTCTCCATCCCCCTGCACCTCTCCCCACCATCCCCAGCCCGGAATGTCACCATCCCTCGGGCTTGGGTCTGGCATTGCCCTGCATCTCCAGCCACCGAGCCCTGTCCTGCAAGGGAGAGCAGCTCCCACGGCGAGGCTGAAGGTTTGCCGACCTCAGGCTTTTCTCACAGCTTCCCCGTCACATCCTCTCCTGCTCCCACGTCTGCTGTTCACAGGCGCTGCTCTCTTGGCTCTCGGCCCCGGGGCCTGTGCCTGGGTGGAAACAGCATCCAGATGGAGCTATTTTTTCACATTTTTTGGGGGGGAGGGGAGGAAGGTTTGGGAAAAAGCTGCCGGGATGAGGAAAGCAGAGGAAAGGAGCAGATTTGCAAGGGGGCTGGTTAGCACGGCCCTGGTTCTGCGGGGTACTCCTGCAAACAGGGGGCTCGGCGGGGAAACTGAGGCACGGAGCATCCCACCCAGGGCAGCGTCCTGGCTGACGGTGAAGTCTTTAACTCCTGCCCCATCCCTGCGAGGGTCCAATCGTGGTGATGGTGTGGTCCGGGTCTCATGTCCATCAGTGGGGATCAGCTGCCTGGACAGGGAGTTTAGTGTTATGGACAGAGCCTGAACTCGGTTCTTGCTCATCCAGAGGCTGGAGGGGGAGGAAAAGCCCCTCCGCCCCCTCATCCTTAAATCGCATCCATAGAAAACTCTTGAAACCCCACCATTGTGTTAGAGGATAAACATTTATTGAATATTTCCTGTTTGGCACAAACACTCTTTGACTCCTCTATGGTCTTTTTCTTCTCCTGCCTTTAAATGAGAATTATTTGAGCTGAATGTAAAGGAAAAGTATCCCGAGAGCGCGGAGCCCCTGGGAGCAGGGAGCGAAGGAGAGCCCACGTGTGTGCCATGCCTGCTTGCTGTTAGCTATTAATTTCTGTCTCCTGAGGTCTGACATGAGCAATGCATTATGCAAAGGTTGTGGGAATATTTCAGACGCTGCATCCCGGGAGAACTACAATTTCAGTTTTACAGGGTTTGGGGTATTTTTTTTCCCCCTTTCTTTCAAATGTGTTATTTCACTGAGATGTAACAGAGGTTACGTCTTACACAGGAGAGGGAAGGACAAGCTGGGTCTGGCTGGGGTGGTCAAGGGCTCGCCCCACAGCTCAGCCTGGCCCCCAGAGCCCTCTGAGATGGGCACCCACGGGATGGAGGAGCAGTGGTCAGACCCCGCTTGCATGCTTGGGTAGAGACAAAACCCGTGGGGCTGGACAAGGGCTGAAAGCGGGGCTGAAGGCTTGTGGTGTGGCAGGGAAAGGAGCGCCGGGGAACACGCTGGGTTTTGGGCCAGCACTTGGCATTCCCTGGGCTGGGGAAAGCCTTGCAAAACAGCAGCTTTTCCAGCAGACATGTCTTGCAACAGATGCTGGCTGCAGGCACCGCTCTGTTCATCGCTGCTCCTTGGAACATGTTACTGAGGAACCTCTGGGGCTGGAGCTGGGGAAGGTGGGGGGGCCACAGGGCCACCCTGTCCCATGCCACTGGGAGCCCAGAGGGAGAGAAAGGGCTTGGGGTGGCATGAAGCTGAACAGGACTTGGTCCAGGCTCAGTCTAATTCTGGCCCAGGCACAATCAAAAGGGGTTTATTTTTAGGCTCCAGACTATCGCTTTGGGGGACTGAATGGAAAAATGTATATTTAGCCTCTTCGGTGATTTGCTTAGAAAAATAAGCTCCTGTCACCGCTGTGAGCAGTGATTTGTGCCAGCCCTGCCCTCGCCAGCGCCATCGGGCCGCCAGGCAGCCGAGCGAAGCCGGCAGACATGGTCCCACGGCACGGATGGAGGCTGATGGGCCTGGCTCGCTTGGGCAGCGCTGAGCCGGGACCTGCCTTGTGGGCTTGCTTCTTTTTTGCTTCTCAAAATGTCCTGCAGACTTTGCCCTTGCTGTACAAATCCAGATGTTGGAGGGCAGCGTCGGGCACATCCCTGCTGCACCCACGGGCATCCCACCTGGGACCAGCACCGTGCCCATGCCCATGGACCAGCACAGAGAGACACAGTCACTTAGGTCCTGCTGCAAGGACCTGGTTGTTGTAGCACCTGTGGGAAGTTCTGAGGTCTCTTTGGCGTGAAAGAGGCGCAGGAACGTGCGGCAGAGATGGTATTTCCTCCCTGAAATGCAGGTGAGAGCCAGAAGAGCAGAGCGTTATGGAGCTGTTCACGCTATAAATACATGAGATACACAGGAACCCGGGGCCTGTCGCTATTTTTGCCTGCAGGAAGCCCGGATGAGAAGGGAGCATCCCTCCCTCCCCAGCATGTCGCTGGCAGCGGGACATGCCCAGGACCAGGGCTGCTGGGCTGGGCATGTCCTGCCCTGTGCCGGTTCCAAGAGCTTCTCAAAGGCAAGAACAGGCACAGGGCCGGTGCTACCCCATTCTCCATCACTCTTGCAGGGCAACGAGCAGCTGCCAAAGAGCTGCCATCCCTCAGCTGGGGCTCTGAAAGAGGGTGTGTGGTCCCTCTGCCAGGCTACTGGAAGTGGCTTGTCTCAGGATGATGTCCAAAGAAGGGCAATGAAGCTGGTGAAGCTTCTAGGGCACAGGTCTTGCGAGGAGTGGCTGAGGGACATGGAGTTGTGGAGCCTGGAGAAAAGGAGGCCCAGGGGAGACCTTCTCACTCACAACAACTCCCTGAAAGGAGATTGGAGCCAGGTAGGGTCGGGCTCTTCTCCCAAGGAAGAAGTGACAGAACAAGAGGAAAGGGGCACAAGTTGGAGGTTTAGGTTGGACATGAGGAAAAATTTCTTTGCTGAAAGGCTTGTGAAGGGCTGTCCCAGGCTGCCCAGGGCAGTGGTGGAGTCCCCATCCCTGGAGGGGTTTCCAAGCCATGGAGATGTGGTGCTGAGGGACATGGGTTAGTGGTGCCCTGACAGTGCTGGGTTAACGGTTGGACTTGATGATCTTAAAGGTCTCTTCCAACCCAAACAATTCTATGACTCAGTGAATTGCCTGGGATAAGAGCCTGTGTCTGGAGAAGCCCAGAACCTTGAGCCCCTGCAGTGGCTCATGCTCCCCAGTAGCAGCTGGCCAGGCGGCTGAAGGAAAAGCCGTGTCATCTTCCCCAGGATTGATATCAGCTCCACATCCTGCAGAGATCTCTGCTGACGGATGACCTGCTCAACTCACACACGGGAAAGAGCATCGGCTTTACTGGCACTGGATCAGGCCCGTGGAGCGTGCACGGCCAGTGCAGGATGCTGCGAGAGCTGCCACGCTCCTCGCTGCCTGCACTGAAGACAATCTGGAGCAGCTCTGGCTCCTGATATGTGTCCTTACCCCACTCGCAGCTCTCTGGCAGGGCTGTGTTGCTGCAGGGTCACCAACACTCCTGCGTGAAGCTCACCAGTGAGCCAAAATACAAGCCACATGGAGGGGATTAAAGGCACTTGGTCCTGAGAGGGATGAGCGAGAACAGGACCATGCTTGGAGCTGCCTCCTCCTCTGATCAGGTCTCGGGAAGCTTTCTCCATCCACACTCATCTGTCCCAATTTCCTCGTTGCTCAGCTATCTCTTGGCTGGCAGAAGAAGCCAAAAGCAGTAATTGCATGAAACCAGTGATGGCAAATCACCAGCAGCAGCATCACTGTGTTATCACAGGTGTTATCAGCACCTTCAGACAGTGCCTGGCTGTCTGTGCATCCTCTCACCTCTGGAAAGTGGAACCCAGCAACATTTCTTGGTCCAAAAAGACTTAAGGCAGAGACCCGTCTCTGCCAGATATTCGCCTGGTGTATCTTTGAGTGTGTGTGTTCGTGCACTTGTAGAGAAAG
The DNA here is from genome assembly GCA_013400335.1 of Eurystomus gularis. NCBI lineage: Eukaryota > Metazoa > Chordata > Aves > Coraciiformes > Coraciidae > Eurystomus > Eurystomus gularis. The sequence continues at coordinate 9,681 of VZZY01001211.1, read as the reverse complement.
CACATTTTGCAACAGGCAAATGGGAATAAAGTATTCCAAGAATGTCTCTGGAACAGAGTAATCTTGGGGAATTTGACAGCCAAGGTCACCAACAGCTTTCTCTCCTTGTTTGCTCAGCACAGAGCCGGGTCTGGGCCCCGCACGGGCAGGGTCCCACGGGTGGGGAGGGGGGCTGGTCCCCAGCCCCCCAGCTGTGTGCTCTGGGATCTGTGTCCAAGAGCAGCAATAGCTTCAGGATGTGGCTGGGACCCAGAGCTCCCACCTCACCCTTGCAGGAGGAACTCTGCCTGGGGAGCATCTCTCCTCTGAGTCCCGGCGTGACCTGCTGGGGCACGCTCCCTCTCCGGCATTCAGCAAAAGAAAAGAAGCAGGAAGAAAAAAAAAGTCAGCTCCTCGTGATGTAGCCTCATAATTACCTGTTATTCTCATATCGAGGTAATTAACAATTAGGCAGCTGTCTGAATCACATGCAGAGGAACAATTATTTCGTTATTAATGGACTCTTTTTAACAGGTCCTATTTTCCCAGATGTTTTTTTTCCCCCCTTGTGCTCTCGTGAATTATCCTAGCAATTAAACCTGCACCAGAAAGAGGGAGGAGTAGTCCTAATATTTACTGAACCTTGCAAAGCATCACATTTCTCAGCTTATGAACCTGTCACAAGTCATCGGGGGGCTCCGGCGGTGATGGGGAGCCCGTAACCCAACACCCTCCTCTGTCACCTGCACAGATCTGCTGGCTCTGCCCCGCCGCTGCCAGGGAGCTTATTCATTTCACGGGTACCGCTGCAGATAAAAGCTATTACTTACAGTCAGTTACATATTTCCGTTGGCAAACCTCCTCCCTTAAGTGCAGGTTTGAAAACATCCCGCTCAGCAAACCGAAGCCGCACAAGCTCAAGCCAAGCAGCTCTCGTGCGGGTGCTGCTCCCCCCGCGCCCGCCCGGATGCCCCAGCGGGGCTGTGCTGGGCGTCACCCCAGGATGCCTGAGCTTTGGGGAGCAGGAACAGCCCGGCTGGACCCTTCTCCTTCATGTTCCTTAAAGGGCACCTCACAGGAGGCACCCAGGGCTGCTGCCAGCTGACCCCGGGAGTGCTGCGTGGTGGGGATGTGCTCCTTGGGCACCGTGCTTTGCTCCCACACCATGTGAAGAGACACATTAATAATTCCTGAACACTGTCCCGGGGACCCTGGCTGGGCACCGGAGCTGCCACGGGCTGATGGGCCCCACAGCAGTGATGGTGGGTGGAGGGCAGCAGGCACGCAGGGGCTAATCCCTCTCCAGGGAAAATTTCATTTTGATTTCCCCATCTTTTGAGTTTGGCTGATGCTCTAAAGCAAGAGGGTTTGACTCCTAAACACTTGAGTTCAGGATTTTTGTAGGAGGGAGATTTTTGGGGTTTGCTTTCATCGGTTTGTGACTGGTCCAGCTCTGCAGTTTGTGTTTTCCACAGGCAGCCAAGGCTGAGCCCCCAGCACCTGCTCCGCTCCCATTTGTTTTTTCCAGGCACAGAGTTGGAGATTTCACTGAAAAACAGGAACTTTGCAGGACAGCAGCTGCTCCGAGGCGGTGAATCAGCTCGTCCCGCTGACACCCAGCCGAGCCGTGCCAGGGCCGTGCTCCCGTGCCCAGTGTCCCACGCGCTTGGGACCCCGAGGTAGCAGCACGTGCCACCAGCGCGGCGGGCAGCGACCACCCGCGTGGCACCAGCGAGGGGTCTGCGGCTGCTGCCCCGTCCCCGCTGCCAGCACAGAGGTCAGCAGGCCACGGCCAGGCGCGGATGGCTAATGCCTTTTGTCCCAGCCTGACTTTTCCCCTCCTAGCAGGATTAGGGTGGGATGACCGGGCAAGGAGGCCCCTAATCCTATTACCGCACCCTGGTGCAGCCCCGTTGGGCAGCCCTGGGAACCAGCCTCTCTGCGAGGCACTGAGGAGGCAGCGGGCGAAGGAGCAGCCTGCAACGCCCTGCGCTGCTGCTGCAAAACCAGGCGCAACCGCTGTCCCGCTAGCTCCGTCACCACCAGTTTTGCCAAAGCCATTTTGCTCTGCGCTCGCAGAGCTCTGGGCACGATGCCCTGGCATGTGTGGGCAGCAGGAGATGCCCTGAGCCCTGCAGCCCCCGCCGGCAGGACTCAGCCCCCCACGGCCACGCACCCGGCGGTGTTTGGAGCAGGTGGTCCCGAGCCCTTTTGGCTCATTTGGCTCATTTGGCTCATTTGCCACATTTCTCCGTGGGGTTGCAGCTGAGAGGGCAGCAAAACTTCTCCTGCCTGGAGAGCGAGTTGTTTTTCTCCCTCGACAGTTGCAAGGAGCTGTGTTTGTCTTTCTCTCTTTTCCTGTTTATTCGCTGCCATCAGGACGCGCTTTGATGTGTTTTTGCTGCTGGATGTCCATGGGAGCATCAGCCCACGGGCACCCGCAGCTCCCTGCTCGCTGCAGCAGGGACCATGGCTCTGGACGCAGCAGCTCCCACCACACCAGGGCCTCAGCAGAGCCCGTGTGCTGCCGCGGCACGGCTCGGCGAGGTGCCAGGGCAAGAGGGAACGAACACACCACTACCCTCGGCAGCGCCTACGCTCCAAAGTCCAGGCAGCAGTGATCCCTGCCTGGCCATGCCTGGGGCTGGGAGGGGGGAGCTGGTGATGGCATGGGCATCCCACTGGGCAGCACCACCTCATCCCCATGTCCCCATCTCACCAGTGGGTCCAGGGGTGCACAGATCCCCTCCCACGCTCCCCGCTTCCTCCCTGGCTGTGAGTCTCACCGCTCTGTGCAAGAGACGCTGCATTTGAAAGGTCACCAGGCTTTGAAGTCGGCGGCTCAGGGTGGCAGGGGAGGGCTCACACCTTGCTGGCATCTCTTTGCTGGCCGGTTCCCAGCCTGCCACCCGCTCCGGCCCGTGCCACAGGGAGGGGTGCTGCTGGTGGGGGGTACGGCACACAGCCCGGCCCGTGCCACCGGCCCTGTGCCTGCACCGCGGCCAGGGAGCAGCGGGACCGGCACTATGTGTGGGGATGGGGGGAAGTCCCATGGGCCAGCTGGGACCCCGAGGGGGGACAGCCCAAGCAAGACCCCCCCATCCCACCAAGGGAGGCAGCGGGCAGCAACACTCGCCAAGCAGAAGGGCCTGGGACCCCACAAAGGGACAGAGGATAGTGGCAGCACAGGGGTTTTCCATTAATAATAAATCACTCGCCTACAGCTGCCGTTGGGCAGAGGTTGGGGAATGGGCCCTGGGGCTTCTCCAAACCCTTTGGCACCAGGAAAGAACTCTCCATGGGAGCCACCGCAGTACAAGTCTGGGGACCCCATGTAGCCTGGCACGAGGGATGTGCTGGGTATGACAGGGGTTTTCCTGGGGCTCCTGACAGTACCCAGGCATGGTTTTGGGGGGATCCTCCCTCCCTGGCATGGAGCCTGCTGCGATGGGGCACCCCATGATAAAGCAGGAGGCTCCAGGGAGGCAGCCGGTGCCCCAGAGCCTCTCATCTCCGAGCGGAAACAGCATCTTTCAGCCAATTTCTCCTGGTTCCCATCTTCATGTGCCTGGCTTTGATTCGCGACCGAGCCCTGTGATAATGTGGCTGCCTGGGAAGGAAGGGAGTAGAAGGAACTGACTATTATGCTTGGCCCCTTTCCAGGAGGTGTTTTTGCTGGGAGGCACCAAGGTCAGAGCTGGGTGGGAAGCGTTCCCCGACAGCAGCCCTTGCACATGTGGCCGGCCATGGTGGGGGGACGCAGGACCCCCCACACCACCCCGGCAGTGCGGTTGCCATCCTGGGTGCCCTCAGCCCAGAACGCCCTTCATCGGCACAGAAGATGCGCGGTGCCCTCTGCACAGGTTTTGGAGGGGAAAGAGCTGTTTCGCAGCCGCTCTCTGAGGTGAAACATCTCCAAATCTTCCCCTTTCCATGCGGAAGGAAAGAGGGGGTGGTGGGTGGGAGCGCCCGCGAACAGAGCAAGCAGCAAGAGCTGGGATGTGGAGAGCACATTTTTACCCTCTTTTGGTAATCGCTTAAGAATTTCAGCTGGCTTCAGCCTGGCGCAGGAGCTCCCAAGTCCCAAATCCCATTGCTGTGAGAACAGAGCTGGCACTGAACTGCCCCTGAAACTATCTGCTGGCATCGGTGGCATCCCAGGACACTGCCATCCAGCCCCCCGAGGCCAGTGCAGCGAGAAGGGGCAAGCCCGGGTCTCCGGGAGCAACTTCTCCCAAAAAACCTGCCCAAAAACCTGCATGGAGCGAGTGTCCGCGTGGCATGACGTTTTTCTTGAGTGCTTGCCCTGGGAGAGGCAAATCCCAGCGGCGCGGAGCTGGGTGAAACTGCGGGGATGCCAGCGCAACTCAGATGTGCTTGGCATCGCGCGGCGGTCCAGAAACCCAGTATCAGGTTCATGCCCAGGCTTGTATGCAGAGAATCACACTTGAGTTTTCACTGCTGCAAGCAATGGTTTTCAATTATTTAATGTAAATATCGGAAAAGGTCTGATCCTGGCCCCTCCATGCGCTCCGGTGAGGAATTTCTTTGCTGTGATGATGAAAAGTCCCGTGTGCCTCAGCAGGAAAAGAAGGAATGGAAGAAAAAAGCAAAGAAACAGATGGTTTTGAAGAAGATGCCCATGAAACACAGGGTGCAAACGTGCTGTATGGTCCCAGGGCTGGGGGAAAGGCTGGGTTGGGGTCATCGCCAGTGTCCTCACCATGGGCAAGAGCTGGAGGCTGCAGAGCCACCCCTCACCCTGAGCTGGGTGCCTGTGACACCCCAAGGAGCTGCCACAGTGAGGGAGAGGATGGGGACACACGGGGTCTGCAACACCTGGGGTCAAGGAAGGGTAAGAACAAGCATGGAGGGGACAGGGACAAGCGGCACCAGGGGTCCCACGCCCCAAGCCAGCCCACGCAGGTGGGTGCACCCACACCCCGGCACCCACAAGGGATGGGACAAACTTGGGACCAGGCCCATTGTCACCCGCAACTCCATCAACCCCATCGGCCTCTGTTTACACAACAGCAAATGTTTCGGTTGTTTTATGGAGGCGGATAAGAGCAGTGCAGGAGCCCGCGAGGCCGGGGCCGGGCTGAGAGATGCCTGCCCAACACCTGCTCTCCCTCCACAGCCCATAAAGGCATTTTATTTTAAACATGACACAGATTTTATAGCGCAATAGAGCAGCAGCACCTTTCACCCAGGTACAAACAGTGCGGGGAAATCTGCTCCTCGGGGACATCTCCCCGCCTGTCGCTAATCCCATGGATGAGTTACTAAACTGACTTCATACACAAAGAAACAATGGCCAGAAGGAACCTTGCAATTAAAACCAGTTTCAGCAGCCCACGAGGAGGAAAACCCTGTGGGTGCCAAGCCTGGGTGCAGCTGCCATGCCAGGGCAGTGACATGGATGGCACCAACCTGTGCCCTTGGGCACGGAGGGCTGGCTGTTTTCTGTCCCATCCCAAGTCCCATCCTAACCCTGGACATGGTGGTGGGACCTATCCATGGGGGAAAGCCATCCTCCATGGACACGTGCTGCCGGATGTGCTGCCACCACCGCTGTGCCAGAGGGATGGTGCGATCAGTGTGGTTTATCCTATGGCCATCCATTCACAATCCTCCACTCAGCTATTTAAGAAAAAAAAAGGAAAATCAGGATTTAGACCCTTCTTGCAAATCCCGCCTCATTTCTCCAGTGCCCCGGGGGATCGCAACTTAATCCCATTATGGGGCAGTTTTGGCTGGGATAGTTTTACATCGCAGACTCCGTGACCAGCTGTATTTATATCTGCTCAGACTTTGCAGGACACTCTACCCACCTCGATTCCCGCTTGGTTACTGAAAACTGCTTTTTTTTGAGAGCATGAGCGAGGGTGCAGGCTCGTGGAGCAGCGCGGGGAGGGCGAACGCTCCAAAAAGCAGCCGGAGGAGGAGGGCCGAAGCACGGCGGGGAGAGCAGGAGAGATCCAGTTTGATGTCTGCCTTATCAGTCCAGTTTTTATTGCACTGAGTGTGTAAGAGCAAAATATTGATTGTGATGATAAAGAGATGAAAGTATCAAGAAGGAATAGGCACACTAGTTACTCAGGCGATTGGAAGCCGCGTTGGTTGTATTTAACAGGCATTTGCCATTAAAAAAAAAAAACGCCTGTTTTTATTTAAATAGCCTAGGGCAAATTTCTCACTAAACCAACTTTCCCACGCCAGCCCAGTGCTCTAACTCTGGTTTTTGGCAAATTTTTTCCTGAGCTGTCAAGGCAAAATATATATAAGAATGCTGGTCTCACTTAGGTTTTTTTCCAGCCCCTGGAGACATGAAAATAATTTACAGATGTGCATTACCTGTTTATATTTGTATTAAGTTTTGCTTAACGGACATAATTTTCTTAGCTTGCAGTAACAAAAAAATATTCCCAGAGTTTCACTCATTTAATTTTAACTTATTAAAACTTTTAAACATGTGTGGAGGTTTTATGTTTTTAAATCACTAATCACATGGACAGTTGCCAAGGTTTCTATTAAAGCCTTTTATGAATGCTATTTTTAAGAGTACCTAAAATCCCATTATTTTTAACCCCTGAAGACCACTCAAAAGTAAAAAGTTGCTCTGGATTTATGTCATATTCACCTCTTATTGCAAAAAGATTTATGCTGAACGCTGACTTTTCCCTTCCTCACGTTTTTCTTTCACTGGTAGGAGTCTCTGGGGGAGGCATTTGGGAGAAGGAAACTTGAGGAGGTTCTCGGTGAGGCTCTTGCACCAGATCCCCCTGTACCAGGGGGAGGATAGCACCAGATTAAAGCGAGGCTTCTCCCAGCAGCGCTTGGCTGGAGAAGTCATCTTCATGCCAAGATGCTCGCGCTCACATCCTGCCTGTGGGAAACCACCGAGGAGCCCTTTACGTCCCCCCCAGCAAAAGCTCCCCCAGCGCAGAGCAGCCCCACCGCTGCAGGGTCCTGGCAGCCCCCGGGTGATGGCAATCAACAGATGTATTTGTCCTTTGGTGTGCAGGGGGTGAGGTGGCACAGCACGCGTGGGGGTGTTGGTGTTTATCCACAGCCTTGCCCCCGGCCGCCATGGGCAGACCCTCCCCACCGCAGAGGAAATCCGGGGCCAGGGCTCACACAGGGCTTCCCACACACTCTTTGAGCCCTGAGCTCATGGGTGTCCAGCAGCCCGAGAGCAGCCGGTGCCAGGGACAGCCGGTTATCCAGCAGTGCCACTGGATCTCTGCTGGGTATCTCCACCAGCCGCTCCTACCACCGCATCCTGTACGGCAGCTGGCATCACCACCCCTCTGTCTCCAGATGACACGGGCACAGCAGGGACCACGACAGCCCCATGGACACCCACGATGGGCTGGCAGGGCAGGGGGGGCTCCAGTTTCAGGCAACAAGTCCCCGAGCGCAGCTAAGCTGAACACACGGTGTTTTCTGCACGTGGAGAACAAGCCCGGGCAAAGCTATGGCTGGTATTTCCAGGCAGGTAGAGCTGAGATGCTCACTGGGCTCTGATGGGCAGGGAGAAAGGGAGAAGATGGAGTAAAAGGGAGCAGAAGTCTTCATCTCCAAGGAAGCCTGAGTGGTGGAAACCTCAGGCTGTCCTGGCAGAAGCCTTCCCTCTGGCTGGGGCTGAAGATGGTGATACTGTCATGGTCGCACAGTGATGTTGCTCAGCCAGGGTGGAAGCAAGGTCCACATCCCACTGCCCGGCTGCTGCCATCCTACTCCTGTCTGCAGAGAGGATAACACGGGGAGAGCACCCACTTCCCTGCCGAGGGTAGAAAGTGAGGGTGAAGAGGCACTGCAGCCTCGCGTCCTTTGGCGTCTGTGATTCACTTTTGAAACGCAGCGATGGCCTGGCCTTGCTCCTGCTCCACCGCGATGGAGCGAGCCAAGCGGCATCTCCCCGGGATGCTTTAAGGTTTCAGAGGGGCCAAACGCTCCCAGCGGCACCGTGCTCTGCTCAGAGCCCCAACTCCCCGACCCGGGTCAGGGCACGGTTTTAGAGCCCAAAGTGACGAATGCAGGAGGAGCAGGGCAGGAGGGGAGAGCGCGGGAGCGAGGTACCGCTGCAGGGCTCGCTCCTTTGATCTGAGCAGCAGACTCTGCCCTTGGTTTGTTTAATTGTTTCACACTTGCTCTGGAAATAATTTACAACAGGAAGCAGTGGGATAACAGTGGGCCTGGCATGGGATGGGATGAGCCTGGGGGCTGGCGGAGAGGTGCCCTGTGATGAGAGACATAGATGACAGCGGTGTCACCTCCTTCCCATTAACCCGTTGCCGACCCTCGCTCCTCTTCCTCTTTCCCAAGCGTTCAGCCAAAGGCCGGCAGCTGGGCCCGCACATCCCCATATTGGGGAGCTGTAGAAGAGCCATCCCACGGCCTCCAACAGATCCAGGAGCCCAGTGGGATTGAGTGTCCCTGTCCCCAGGGGCTGTTGGTACCCCAAATTCTCTGTACTCCCAGCTTTTGCCCCCCCATTTGCAGACCCCGTGGCACAGCACAGTGGTGGCAGGCACCGGGCTGCTGTGGCATGACGTTGTGGTGAGCCTTGCTGTGCAGGGTTGGCCCCTTCCCCCCGAGGAAGCATCACTCGTTCACAGCCTCACACGAGCTGTTTCTGGTACTCTGTGGGTACAGCCACTGAGCACCCTGCTACAGGTACAGCCCTCAGGAGACACCAGCAACCACCAGTTTAAGTGCTTAAGCCCATTCTCAGGGCCTGGCTGGGTTTGGGGTGGGATGTTCCCACGCTCCCATCCCACAGGCTCTGGGCAGGTTGGTGCTGGGCTCAGCCTTGGCAGGGTGATGGCTGGGGGCTGGAGTGGGACTCGGGATACAGGGATGGGGGTGTGGATACCCTTCTTTGAGGGTACCAGAGCCTGGCCCAGGCTGCCCAGAGAGGTTGTGGAGTCTCCTTCTCTGGAGAGACTCCAGACCCATGTGGACATGATCCTGGGCATCCTGCTCTGGGTGACCTGCTGGAGCCAGGAGGGTTGGATGAGATGATCTCCAGAGGTCCCTTCCAGCAGTCCGGGATTCTGTGACCCACAGGCAGTGCTGCCTGCACGGGAAGCCTACTAACATCTAGGGGTTGTTGGGCTGCCTCCCAGGTTTGGCTTCCCTTCTCCTAATGTATTTGTTTATTTGTGGATGCGGCGCATGGGGCTGGCCGGGGCTCTGCCTGCGAGTTCATTAGTTCACAGCACAAACCAAAATAACATCCAAGCCCAGCTCCACGCGGAGCTGCCTGCACGTTACGGAGAAGGTGGGTAGGAGGTAGCTTGGCGAACCAGCACGTACCTGCGTCATGGTGCAGGTCAGAGGGTGAAGCCCACCCCGTGCCCCCAGCACAACCTGTGACCCTCAGGAGATGCTCAGCCCGAGCCCTGGTCCCCCTCCCCAGTGCAACTGTCCACGTACAGCCACTCCATTCCCGTGTGTCCACAGAGTTCGTGTGCCCAGGGTCCCTGCACGGACACGCTGTGAGTCAGGCTGGGGACCTGGGTCTTCCTGTGACCCCTGAGCGGGTGCTGCAGCCCCAGGGGGCTGTGTAAGGGGGGGGGCTGTGTCTCTGCATTGGGGGGGCTGTGCAGGGGATGTGCTGAGGTTGGTTAAGGGGGCTGCACTGGGCTGGGAGGGGGCTGCACTGGGACTATGGGGGGAACTGCACTGGGATTA
>VZZY01001210.1:0-10141 GCA_013400335.1 Eurystomus gularis | reverse complement strand
ATTTTGCTCTGCTGAGGAGGGAGAGGGAAGAAGGCAGGGGGAGTGATAGAGCAGCTTGGTGGGCACCTGGCGCTCAGCCAAGGTTAACCCACCACAATTATACAAGAAGAACAATATATGAACAATTTTTTTTATTCCTGTAACTGCTTAATTTTTGAAATTAAGCCAATGAGGTTTTTTTATCAGACTCCACTTTGTACTGTTAATGTACAACTATCAGAACAAAATTAAAGGGTGGTGGTATAAATAGATGTGGCGCTTTGAGACATGGTCTAGGGGTTAGGGAGACGTTCGATGAAGGTTTTACTAGATGATCCTACAGGTCTTTTCCAACCTAAATGATTCTGTGATTCTGAAATTTTGCCAAGCAGACACACTGATTTAATTTATAATCAAAACCCTAAACACCATGGTTGAATGGTAAATTTCAATGATAAAGCGATCTAGTGAAATATATGCACAATTTTATTTTCTTTAAGAACAAGTATCTTATTTTTAGCTGCATTTGTCCTTGTTTTCAGTCGATTTCAACAGATACTTTAAATTAAGTACCTGTAGTATTATTACAGAAATAATAGCACAATGAAAATACATTCTCTTACAATCTGTGAAAATACAATCCATAACAAGCATTAAATACCTTTCATGCAAAGTTATTTATTCAAATAATTCATACTATAAACGTTGACTACTGTTGATTTTTACTGAGTATTATTAAAGGCGGCATGGGGGAAACATTACAAAGAAACAAAGATATTACAGCATTTGGTGACTCGCCTGTGGTAAACAGAGCATGTATTTTCCTCTCTCCAGACATGGAATTATCTTTTCTCTTTTTTTTGCCAAAGGCAGCTTACTGCACAGATCCACAAAGTATAGGAAAGGATTCTAGTGAATAGTCTGTGCAACTGGGATTTAAAAAATAAATTTAGATGTCTACAACTGAGCTAGTCAGCCAGCTCTCCATATAGTCATCTGTGGAGATGCACATATTTTTAAGCAAACCTCGCCTCATGATAAAGTGGGTGTCTATATCTAGTTGGATGAATCGTGTAGCGAAAGTGTATAGCTGAACAATGTCCACGGTATAGGCTTCTACAGTTAGTTGCAATTAATTCCATTCTGAGAGTCATCAGAATGATTAATTAGAGCATTAGTATGCATCAGGCTATACAAAATGGTTAATTTAAAATAATATATTTATCCTTGCAACAACTTCCTGTGTGTTTCATGAAGTGGCATAAATGAGACAATTTCTCAGCCGTACAACTGATGTTCGTTCGTTCCCATGCTGAGGTAATTTTTTATGGAAACTCCTTTTCAAGGTCACAACACCCTTCTCTTTTTACTAAATTCAAGACTTTTAGGGGAACTTCTACATTTTTGTCAAAATTATTATAAATATTAGTCTGCCATGAGATATTTCTGGTTATTCCATTCATTGGATTATTACTTAAACTAAATACACTGATCGTGTTTGCTGGCATTTCACTGGTTCTGTTTCACTGTTTACAGTGGTTTAGATACAGAAAGAACAAATATCTAATACATACACTCCCAGTTCATATTCTATTTTGATAGTGTGTTTTGTTATAATGAAGGAATGTTTTTTCCTTTGGGGAAAACAGCTTTTATGAGGTTTGACAAAGCCAAGTACTGGGTCATTCACTTCTGTCAAAACAACCCCATGCAACATTACAGGCTTGGGGAGGAGTGGCTGGAAAGCTGCCTAGCGAAAAGGACCTGGGGGTGCTGGTCAACAGCCGACTGAACATGAGCCAGCAGTGTGCCCAGGTGGCCAAGAAGGCCAACAGCATCCTGGCCTGTATCAGAAATGGTGTGACCAGTAGGAGTAGGGAGGTGATTGTGGCCCTGTACTCAGCACTCGTGAGACCACACCTTGAGTACTGTGTCCAGTTTTGGGCGCCACAGTACAAGAAGGACATTGAGGTGTTGGAGCTGGACCAGAGAAGGACAACGAGGCTGGTGAGGGGTCTGGAAAGCATGTCTTATGAAGAGCGGCTGAGGGAACTGGAGCTCTTTAGTTTGGAGAAGAGGAGACTGAGACCTTATTGCTCTCTGCAACTACCTAAAAGGAGGTTGTGGTGAGGCTGGTGTTGGTCTCTTCTCCCAAATTACTAATGACAGGATGAGGGGAAATGGCCTCAAGTTGCATCAGGGGAGGTGTAGATTAGATATGAGGAAGAAATTCTTTACTGAAAGAGTGGTTGGGCACTGGAATAGACTGCCCAGGGAGGTGGTGGAGTCACCATCCCTGGAGGTGTTTAAAAAAACGAGTAGATATAGCACTTGAGGCTATGGTCTAGTGTCTAGAGAGATGTTAGGATGATGGTTGGACTTGATGATACTGTTGGTCCTTTCCAACCATAATGATTCTATGATTCTATGCTACACAAAAGAAAACCTTCCCCAACATTAATAAGGCATTAACAAACAGGAATACAAAAACATTTTGGCAGAGAAGCACCACTGATATATGTCATAAATTTCTCAGGGAAGCATCCTTGTAGTCTGAGAGGTAATTAGGATAGGTAACAGTCTGAAGGAAGGAAACAGCATTATTTAAATAATTGAAAATGTTAAAAATCAGTAGTACGCAATGCTCCAGTGAACTAGAGTTTGTCAGCCTCCTTTGTCTCCAAAACTCTAGAATGACTTGGGTTTCAATCAAGATAATTTTTAAATTCTTTTTTACAGTGTTTACATTATAAGTCATGTTCTAAAGTGAAACATACAGTATTGTAAGGTAAACACAGTCTTTAAGTTAGAAAGAAAACATGGATATTCAAAAGTAAATTTACTTGTACTTTTTTAATATTCTCTGGAAAGGGAATGTTAAAGGATTACTGCTTTTTATAAAATGCTTGTTACATTTTGTTCTCTCTCCATTGTTTTATCTGTGTAATATTTCCAGGTTGAAAGTCCAGTCTTTAACTATCCATCTCATCTTTGTGAATGCAGAGGGACTCTGAACTAGAGAACTATATTGAAGAATCACTTAAGAATAATGAACTCCTTAATTTTGATCTAAAATATATTCATTTGTTCAGTTAATTTTTGAGCAGGTGGTTAACTTAAAAATATATCATGCCTTATTTCTAAATTTTGTCAAACTTCACTCAGAAACACAGCTTGCAGTAGCAGTGAGGCTATTCACTGACTTTGGTGTCTGCAGAGTTTCTTTCACATATTCACATACCTGTATTCAGACTGCAATTGCTTTTGCATAGTAGTTTTTTCCCCTTTAATGTGTTCCCCAGAGGTTCTACCACTGTCACTGATGGGCTCAGCTTTGGCCAGCAGCATGTCCATCTTCGATACTGCTGGCATTGGCTCTGTCAGACATGGGGGAAGCTTCTGGCATCTTCTCACAGAATCCACNAGATATAGGTACAAAGATGGGGGAAAACACAATAAATGCAATATAATACAAAACCAAAGGTTGGATGGCTTCGGATTCACTGGAGGATGAGGAGTGGTGAGAAGATGGCTCCTGGCCGCATGGAAGGGTCAGCTCCAAGCTTGTCTTCCTCCCACGCTGGAGACCACTTCCTGCCTCCAGTATCCAGTGTGGACAGGAAGGGGGAGGGAATAACTGCTTCCCCCTTGGGACCCTCAGGGTGTCCAACCCCTGCCTGTCCTGGTCCCAAACCTCAAACCATAACCCCACCCGTTACCAAAACCATGCCATGCAAACCCTATGCATTAGAAAATTATTTTCCAAAGGTCAAAACAGCATTAAGAAAAATAAAACATTTATTTTCTATGATCAGAAGTAAATGTTGTGATCTAGAAGAACCTAAGCTGGAATTTCATACCTCTAGTAACAATAAATAATCTTAGGGATATATCTGCTGAAATATGAAGTAGCCTTTGTCTTACAGAATTGTGGCAATGAAATCCACCGAGACCAAGCAAAAATGTGAATAAGAGTCAGGCCAAGCCTCAAAGATCCTAAAAAGTCTGTAATGTTATTCCCAACAAGCATTTTAATGAGAAAAAACCACCACAAAATTACTTTCAAACTCACTGTAGATGTATGCCAGAATAGCTGCCTTTAAGTACTATTGTCAATAACAGGGCTAGTGCTTGCATTTTTCCAGATGTGAAATGTCTACTATTGTATTATTACTTTTTGAGATAAAGTATGTGGAATTATTAATGGGGTTGAGCTGCCTACTGGTTTAAACCACAACATATAGTCAGGCTTCAGAGCACAGTAACTAAAGCATTTATGATAGACTTGTCACTTGGAATTCTAATTTTGCTCCCTCTTGACTCCTTGAACTGTCTTCAAAATATTAAAATTACAAGTTACTATCAAAAGGCATATACTGGAGAAAAAAGTTGCCAACAAATAGCTCTGTCTCACAGTCTAGTCTGCCAAAATTTCTCCTACATTCAGTGTCATTTGGCCTGAATAAATAATATTGTAAAGATGTAAGAAGAGACAAAACAATCTTTAAAGGAGCATAAATTACTGAAAATGGGTAATCTAAAATTACCAGATGAATGAATAAAAGATATTACAGTTGTAAATATGCAATTAAAACTACTTGATTTGCAGCTGTCTTGATAATTTCCAAATAAGCATCTGAAGACTCTCTAACATATTACCATATCAATAGGAATAAAATTATATGTTCTTTCTCTGTGTAAACTTGTTTGTTACATGGCAATCCAGTTTCACATTCATTATCCTAGCTTTAGTTTTTAAGTTTTGTATGTACTTTTAAGTTCAATTCCTTACATGGAATTTTCCATGACAAAGCTAGAGTAAATATTTTAAATAAAGCAAATATAATTTCCTGTAGATATATAAATATGTAGGTAGACCAAGTGACAGATAGATCTATCGATCAAAGGACAATGAAGTGGTATTAGACTTCCCTAAAATTTGAAATGTCTGTCTAGTTAATGTTTTTGTCAGCAGTAAGTTACAAAGTTATTATTAATGAGATATTCAAATGGAAGTTATAAGATGGAATAATGTAATTCTTTAGAATGTTTAAAAAATATATATTTTTTTAGGACTTTGATTAAAGTCCTAGAGAGATCGATAAGAGCAGCAACAACATATTTTGATTAAAATCAGGAAGAAATAAAATTGTTACTAGAACATGCACATTGGCAGCAAAGAAAATGAAAAACTTGGCTGAGACAAAAGCAACATGAAGAAAGATGGTAAGCAAGGTTAAAGTCACTGAAAAACAGACTGGATTTTAGTAACATCCAGATAAAATCTGTAACATACAGATGAAAATGATATCCTAACACGTTGAAATAGATACAGAAAGCTGTACTGACACTCCTACATCAAAGTAGATATGTAACTGTGCTAGTTTTGGCTAATTTTCTGTATAGTAGGCAGTATGCTTTGGATTTGTGCTGAAAACAGTGTTGATAATTCAAGGAATTTTTGTTGTTGCTGAGCAGTGCTTACACAGAGTCAAGGCCTTTTCTGTCTCTCATTCCACTCCACCACTGAATAGGCTGGGATGCACAAATGTTGGGAAGGAACACACTTGGAACAGCTGACCCCAACTGATCAATGGGATATTTTGCATCATATGGCATCGTGCTCAGCAATAAAACTAGGGGGAGAGGTTAGAGGAGGGAGCACTGCTCAGGGGCTGGTGGGACCTCAGCTGGTAGGTGATAAGCAATTGTTTTCCATCACTTGTCTTTCTTGGGTTTTATTTCTATCTCTTTGCTATTTTCCTCTTCATTAAAATTTATTATTATTGTATTCTTATTTTTTTTAATTACAAAACTTTTTATCTCAACTCATAATTTTTCTCACTTTCACTCTTCTGATACTGTCCCCCCAATCCCACTTGGTGGGGAGCACGTATTGTTAATAAATTAGGTGGGAGGGGAGTAAGCAAGTGGATGTGTGGTGCTTAGTTGCCATCTGGAGTTAACTACGACAGTAACCCACGCATCCATTTCCTGTTTGCAATATTCTGTCTTTTGGAGATAATTTGCTGGCTTGGAACTCTGCATACTATGAAACATGAAAGCTGAGTACCTTAATTATGGAAAATAACCTTGATTTTTTTACTCTTTAGTAATCTAACAGCACCTGAAGAATTAATTGATAAAGTAAAATTTCATAGTTACTGTCCTGGTTTGGCCAGGACAGGGTTAATTTTGTGTGGAGCCAGGTAATTCTATACCATGCTGACGTCATGCCCCGGGGCCAGTTCTAGGGAGGGGCCAGTTCCATTGGGGGCGGTTCAGTTGGAGCTCAGTTCGCTTTGAACTTCACTCGGGTTCGGTCCCTCGCTGTTGTTCTCTGGTATTGTTTTTTTTATATTGCTCTTTTCTTACTGTTAATATTGTTCTTGTTAACTGCAAAGTGCCCATTATATGTTATTTTCTTTTATATATGTATATATATTAGACCTTCCTTATCTCAACTCAAAAAGGCACTTTTAAACCTTTTATTTCTTCCCTGTCCGCGGCCCGCGGCAGAGGGGAGGGGGTGGGGAGAAGCAGCTGGCCGTGTGGCTCGGCTACCCGGCAGCTCTTACTGAACCAACACAGTTACTATGAAAAATCCAGTTGTTCAGGTGATCAAAATTATACATGTATTAGAGAAAATATGTAAGTAAAAATATAAATAATGATAAATTTGATCTATATTTGTATCTGATATGAAGACAGAAATATAATTGTTCATTTTCATATGCAAGTTTCTGTGCTTAGAGTTTGCAAAAAAATTTGCAAATCTCTAATTCTTTTCTTGATCATCATAAACAATAGTGTGCTTTAAAAAATATTATAGATTGATATGTGAACAAGTTTGTTTCCATATTAAAGGTTACGTGTGGTGTGTGAGTCTTCTCTTGCTTGATACAACACTGAAAGCAAGATAATGAAAGTAAAGTGATGAAACTATACAACAGCAAGAGTACACAAGGATATAATAATGCTGGTATTGAAAGTCAACTTTTTCCCTTTAACTATCAAATCTTGAATGTCCATATGAATATACCAACAATTATAGATCTGAATAGTCCAACAATTTGAAATTAAAAGTCTAAAAAGTGATTCAAATAGTTGAACTATTTCAATCATAATTTTAAAGACATCTCCAAACTTCTTTGAATCCACTGGCTGTAATGTTTTCTCAGCAGTAGAAAAAATGAAAATATCATTCAAATTCCCCCAAGTTGTTAAAAAAAAGACACTTTGTCTCCTTTTTTTTTTCCAAAAATGTTCCTTTTGCCAGAAATAGGAAAGCAATGTAAAAACTTATTTATAAGGCTTGTTAATAGTTAATTTTCAGAATTTTAAGTTATGAGCTAAATTTTGATTTATACCTCTTTCTGTTAATAGAATTATCCACTGTAACACAAAGTGGGAAAATCAGACAAAATTTGAAGTTTTCATTCTCTGCTTTCAGTTTTGATGGATTGTAATTAACATCATTATTGATTAATTAATTGAATTCCATGTATACAATGAATAATGTTTGGAAACACATAATTAGAATTCAGATGTATTACCTGAGTATTCTTAGAATCTAATAATCTGAAGAAGAAAGGACATTTTAATTCCCCAGTTAGGAAGACAGTGATATCCCACACTAAGGAGATGTTAATGAGAAGATAACAACCAAGGACATTTCGGTTTTGATTAGAGATAGTTTTCATTCAGTAATCTCAAAAGGTCTTATTTCTGTAGCACTGAATAATATCTTTTGATTCAGCATCACAAATATAGAACTGTAGAAAAATCTGTCCAAACTAGCAATGCTGCATTGAAACATCAAAATTTACCTCTTAGTCAATGAAACATGTTGCATTATAGAATACATAAACCTCAATAATACTAAGCTGATACGTATTTTATATTGAGTCTGACCTCCAAATTTGCCTTAACTGTTTATCTTGCCTACTAAAGAAAAAGAGAGTCTGAGGATGTATATGAGGTGCATTTCTCCCAGCAATCTTGGGAAAATATTGCTATTGTAAGCAATAGTCAAATTCCATATCAACTTTTTAATCACTGCCATGAAATGGTAAAAGTTAGAGCTTAAAGTGAAGTTAGCTAGTCCAGAGAAAAGTTGTTTCTTTTCTTTTTTTCTTTTCTGTTTCCCCCATAAACTAGGGTCTAAGCTATACATGAACCTAGTACCACCTTTCCTTCAAAGTTATATTATATTAAATACCAGTAATTTATATTGCCACACATCATAAGGTCAAAGAAGTACTAAATATATTGCAATATGAGTCTATGAATAACTGTATTGTATCACGGCAAATACCTAGAACTGTTAGTGAAAATTAATTAAAATATTTATATATGTAGCTGAATATAACTTTTTAGAAGTAACAATACTTTGATACACATTGTCATGTACAGTAAGACTTCTTTATACAGGATCACTGTATTAATTTTCAGCAAGAATAAAAGAATCTTTAAATTGTTCAGTGGTTATGGGCAGAGTTCAAGCTTCCTAGTTTTTTAAGAAGTTAAATGTAGTGATTTTTAATTTCATCCAGAAATACACATTCACAGTGTGCACATGCTCGCACACCTTTGTTGTGGCTCAGGAAGACAGAGGCAGAACAGGAGCAAAATATTTATATTAATCATCTTATCTACTAAATATATTCAGAATCCTCATTTCAGAATATTCAAGAATTCTGTGTTTGATCTGTTTTTGAACATGACTATTACATATGTTAAATTACTGACTCCAGCCTAGGTATATTTTCTATTATCTTTTCCAACTTCCTTACGAGATCATAAAAACCTGAAGACAGTGTAATTATGAAACCATTGTAGCACAGCATGATAAGGGTTTATCTTTAACCAGAAAGAGCTAGGACAGAGCATCCTTCATCCACAATGTGTCTGAGTCTTCCATTAGATATCTATACCTTTATTCACAAAATACAAATGTTCAGCCTGATGTTCTATGGATCATATTTTAAGATCATCAGTATTTTAACATCATGTTTTGCAGTACTTTTTTCTTCTTACTATTATCCTTTTGTCTTCTTTTTTTTCTTCTTATTCCCCCTCCCCTTGTCCCACCTCTGCTCCTTCCAACAACTGTAGTGACCTCCTAGGAGGACAAGCATTTTTGCATAATTTATCTCAGTAATTGCCAGCCATACAAAGTAATGGTTGTGTAATAAACTACCAGTTGTGAAATGAAAGGGTTAAGTGACTTGCCTACTGTGATGCAGAAGCTCTCCTACAGAGGAAGGGATTGAATTTATATATTCTATATCTTTTCAGGAAGGTTTCATCTAAATTATTTTCTAATAGCACATACTTCCTTGTATGTAATCAACAATTTCATCTTGACATATTTACATTTGTTTGAGTTCTCATTTTATTTCAAGGTTAAAAAAAGTAAAAGGTAGCTGGCTAACAGGTGAAAACCTTCTAGTTTAGCTGCTGAAGACTAAGTAACTTTTCTTTCTCAGCAACAGGACTAGAAGCCTCTTGCCACTAGCCCCCGTTGAACACTTTGTCTTTCATTTAGACAAACAGAAAGATGCAGTGAACCTGACTGGAAGACTGTTGTACTTTGAGGAGTTAATGATGCACATAACAACTGACCTAAGCAGTCTTGTGCTGTGCTGTGCTGCATTGCACATATCACTTGACCTCCTGGACTGTGCTGTGCTGCACATATTCCTTCACAGAATATGAATGCGGCTAGCTGATGGCAGTGGAAGAGCCTGGAGGCTGCATGCACTTGGTGCCAGTGATAATTCCACTGGCCTATCTTTGCCTTTGTACTGAAGTGAAGCAACATCTCCTATAAACTTCCTTTTCTACCACAGTTCTTTTCAGAAGATCTTATAAAATTTCTGAAGACCACAATACCCACAGATGTTACCATGAACAGGGCCTGTGCAGCATGCCATGGCTGTACTAGAGGCCCATCTAATGCTGTATCAACTCAGGGTTTCCAGCATTAGAAGGGGTATAACATTTTAAAACTGTCTATTACCTTTTCTAGAAAGTTAACAAAATACTAGTCTTTTTTGATAGTTTCTTCCTTTCTTGTGGCACACGAAAGAACCAGCCCCTGTTGGTGCAAAACAGAAGAGGAGAGAGACAGGTAAACCATTTGTTTCCTAAATCTAGC
>VZZY01001209.1:0-30051 GCA_013400335.1 Eurystomus gularis | reverse complement strand
ATAGTTACAGGTAAGTACATTAACACAAAACCCAATGAAGTTTTTTAAGGCTTGATTATTATTTTTAAAGAAAAACAAAACCCCAGACACCAGTGTTTATATGATTGTTACATTTGTCCTGTTCCTTGACTAAGTCATGAGGTTTTAAATGTTGATTGATTTAATTCAAATTTTACAGGAGTGGAGGTCTCAAGCTGATTTCTCTTGGACTTTGTGGAAGTAGACAGCTGGATACGGAAGAGGTTATACCATGGCTCTAGCTGAGAGAAGTAGTAAGGTGAGATTGTTAAACATCAGAGAATCCTAATAGGACCCCCAATCTTGTAATTGAATAAGTATGAAACCAGGTTCATTAGTTTCGCTGCCTGTGAAATAACTTGTTTAGTAGGGAGTGTTTTTAGTCTAATGCTTACATTTTGACTTGAGGATAACTACTGTAAGGGTTGGTTGTCTGCCAGCTTCCATTTCAAAGATTTTCTTATTGAAGTTCAGTTTTGAATCTGTGAAAATATGTTCTATTGAGTTGGCAATAAACCATCTGATTTTCATATTTCTAGCTACTTTGCTAGAGAGTGGGAGAAATTGTTAGCATTTTGATAGCTGCAGATTTTTATTTAAACCTCAATCTGAGTTAAAGATGCAGGAAAAGTTTTTTGGGAAGTTTTGTGTGTGGGGAAAAAAAAGGCAATGAGAGGTAAGACCTTCAAAACGAGGTTTGAATATGAATGTTTAAGTTCAATTTTGTTTCCTTAAATGCCAAATTAACTGGTAAGCAGGAGTTTAGCACAAGTAAGCTGAACTCTTGAGTTCTCTCCCCTTCCCACTCTTCCCCTTCTGACTCATTCCTAGGATTGCTGAACATATGCAGCTTACATCCAAACATTTTATCACCAGTTTTTATGACTCCGGTCAAAATATTTAACAGGACATTTTATTTACCACTAAGAGTACATCCAACCCAAATGTTTCATTTCAGCCTGTAAAGCTTTGTTCCTTTGTTGTAATTACGGTATTGATTGATCATGCTCAAAGTAATTACAGTAACTAAATTGTCCTGTATGTCAATCTGAGCTTTGCTAAACAGGAAACTGTTAAAAGGGAGAAGGTAAAAGTCCAAAGCCATGGCAACATAACTTTCTATTAGAGCTGTTTCTTGCTGCAACATGAAGGAATATGCCAAAAGTAAGATAAATGAGGCATGTTCCTCTTGTCAATATTCTGTGCTGACCAGCTGATTTCTAATGTAGCTGGAAAAGTTACAGATTTTGGCTTTGCCAGTTTTAACAGACCGTATAGTAGTGTCTATTTCAAGTGCTGCTTGCAAGATTTCTCACCTGAGAACATGAATACCACTGATTTTTTCAGAGCAGTTTTTTATTATTGCACTGTTGAAAATCACTTTCTTCAAGCATACTGATAATGTGAATTCAGAAATCTGTTGATTGCTACAGCAAACTCTTTTCAAAAAAGCCTGAAGAATTTAAGAAGTAATCTGTAATGTAACTTCAGGAGAATTACAGGGTAATTTTGCTAATTTTAATACAAATATATAATCTTGTCTCTTTAATTTTAGGTATGCTTGGCAGTGACAATGGGCTATTTATTTGCGTCAGATACTCTTATATGAAAAGATCACATTTCCAAAGAGTTTAAATATTATTTCATCTTCTGAAACAGAATGGCAGGCTTCAAACGCGGATATGATGGAAAAATTGCAGGATTGTATGACTTGGATAAAACTTTGGGCAGAGGCCATTTCGCTGTGGTCAAACTTGCTCGGCATGTCTTCACAGGTGAAAAAGTAGCAGTGAAAGTAATTGACAAGACCAAACTAGATGCTCTAGCCACTGGACATCTTTTTCAGGAAGTTAGATGCATGAAACTAGTGCAGCATCCTAATATAGTACGGCTGTATGAAGTGATTGACACTCAGACTAAGCTTTATCTTATCTTAGAGCTAGGTGATGGAGGAGATATGTTTGATTATATCATGAAACATGAAGAAGGACTGAATGAAGATCTGGCAAAAAAATATTTTGCTCAAATAGTTCATGCTATATCCTACTGCCATAAACTGCATGTAGTTCATAGAGACTTAAAACCAGAGAATGTTGTCTTCTTTGAAAAACAAGGACTAGTGAAATTGACTGATTTTGGCTTCAGCAACAAATTTCAGCCTGGAAAGAAGCTCACCACAAGCTGTGGATCTCTTGCATATTCTGCTCCTGAAATTTTACTTGGGGATGAATATGATGCACCAGCAGTAGGTATGTCCTCTTTGAATTCAACCAGTAATCTAAACTTAAATACAGTTATGTTGTACCACTCTGTTTTCCGTTTCAAAATTACGTATGTGGAAGCCAGCTAATTGGCAAAAAAATGGTATTATAACCTGTATGAGTTACAGATGAGTTAATGCTAGAGAGCAGCTCTGTTTGAAGGAGATACTCAACCATTCTCAAAAATTCTTACAAGTTCTTTTTGTATGAAATGATGCAATTGTATATGTTGTAATTAACTTTTCTATTAATAATGATGTGAATGCAGTGTGTATATTTATACTCGCTTTGTTAGAGGACCCCTTTTCAGAAAAGTGCCTGGTTTTAATTTAATATAACTGTTGCCTCCCCACACAAAAGACCCTAACCAATTTATTTGCTCACTTTAGCCATGTAAGAATGACATTGTGAGGCTAGGCTGCTTATGTCCTGCTGCAAAGTGGTAGTAATACATTTTTGGTAAGTAACCAACTTGGCTAGTGAAGGATGAGACAGGAATTAAGGAAGACTTTAACTCCCTTTTACCCTTCTCTGTTGTTTTCTTGTCCAAGAGCTGAAAGTAGGGAAGGGGTTTCAAGTTACTCTCAATGTTTTAAAAGGTAAGAGAATTAGTAATGTGTAAATTAGTATTCATGTTTCTAGCAGGAAAGTGGAGCATGCTAGACAGACTGCTACAGTTAATTATTTTTCTCTGTTAGTTCTACTGCATTTGCTATTAGAAGTAACTTAATGTTTTATTCAAAGAGCTGTAAATGTTGATAGAGTCACCGAATAATGTCTTGTAGTCATAGAGATTGCTTGTATTTGTTCGTTGAGGTAGAACTCACACGCCTAAATTTGTTGGAGAAGTATAATTCCAAGCAATGCTTCAAAAATAGTAGTCAACATGCTTCTTGTTCTTGTATGCCCAGTATCTGATACTCTTACTGTCTTAGTAACACCTGTGAAGTCTCTCAACATGCCTCTGTGTGTGTTTTTCTAGTGGTTATACTAGTGGCTGAAGTCACGGTTTAAGCCTGACTTGTCCAACTTTTTGCTAATTTACCTGAGTTAATCAGTTAATTTTGTATGCTGCAGATTGAACTAAAATTATTGCATTATTTTAAATATTTTTAGCTAGTAGATATGGTCTTTGCTTAAATATTTGAATGTCATTTCGTGATTTCTAACTTTGAATAGGTATTTTACTGTGGGCTTTCTGGACTTCAAAGTACTTTCTCAAGTGTGCTACAATTTGGAATTTTATCTGTCTGTGCTATTTGTGGTTTTGCAAATCCATGTTGATGCTACAGTGATGCTTGACAAAGTGATTTCTATTTAGAGTTAAATGTTTTAGATGAGTCGGTTCTGGTTTTGAGTGGCAACCTAGAGATCCTAACTTCTGAGTTGTCCTGTGTTCTATGTCTTTTTACTTTGAGAATTTTCTGACGCATGAGTGTGACTGCAGTGGCCTCTGAAACTAGGTGGAAAAGTGCATTAGTTAAATATTCTATATGGTGCCTTATCTGAATTATTTCTTGACAATTAGAGTAGCAGTCAAAATTTGGAGGATGAGAAAAAAAATGCAGTCTTGATATTGCTGCCTGATCCAGCTGAAGATGTTTTTAAGAAAGAAGGTTTACAGGGATTGATGGCAGGGGCAGGATGGGACATTAGGAGTGTTATGACCAGATGGTCCAAACTGAATTACAAAGCTAACAAAGCGCACTTTGGACCTCTTAATGATAAATACGTGAATGGTGGCATCATGTAAAATGTTTCTTAGAGGACATTGTAAGCAACTAGGTAGGTAAACTTATGAATAGTACTAGAAGAAAATGGGTTAAATGGATTCATACAGGAGGATGTCTGGCTAATATAGACTGAATTGATGTGAGCAGTAGAGAAACTAGAAAAAAAAATGTCTAGCTGATGTTTAAGGATGCCTCTGAGAATATATAAATACACCTCGGTGGTTAGTTTTTGATTACGTATTCCCCAGTATTCTGTCTGTTACTGGATATTAGAAATTCTCCTATCCTAGCTGACAGATTGCAGTGCTTGTATTCTGATTTTTTTTTTTTTTAGTGGCATAGTTTTCATCACTTGTGTAATGTGTAATGCACTACAAAAATCTCTAAAGTACTATCAGTACAATAATTACAGAATAAAAATATCAATTTACTATGAGTTGCCAGTAAGATAAAGACCTTGAAGAGTCTGGATTTTCTGTTTCTAACTGTGGGTTAAGGTTGCTAAATATGACTTACTTAAGTATTTTAAATGCAAAGATTGTAGGAAAAAGGGCTTCTTTCCCCCAAATAGTCTTACATGTAGAATCTTAAAAGAATATGTTTAGGAGATTTATCACTAACCTTGTGTAAACCTTTCTTACCCTTTAAAGATAAACTTTCATGCTAAGATGATGTCATACTGGTGGACTAGAAGCACGTATAAATTCAGCAGTCTCTTCTTTCAAATTAGTAATGATAGGATGAGGGGAAATGGCCTCAAGTTGCGTCAGGGGAGGTTTAGATTAGATATTAGGAAGAAATTCTTCACTGAGAAGGTATTTAGGCACTGGAATAGACTGCCCAGGGAGGTGGTGGAGTCACCATCCCTGGAGGTGTTTAAAGAATGAATAGATGCAGTGCTTGAGGATATGGTGTAGTGGTTAGAGAGATGCTAGGAGAAAGGTTGGACTTGATGACCCTGGAGGTCCTTTCCAACCATAACGATTCTGTGATTCTGTGATTTTTTAAAAGAGAGATTACACTAGTTACATTTTGATGCTAGTAATGTGCAAGGTATATATATAGCATGAAATAGTGGTGAAGTGCTATGAACTTACTCATCTGTTGGCTGAATAGGTTTATTAATATTGCAGTAATAATGACTGACAATGGCAAATATTTTTTGCTGGTTAGGATGAAATTACGTTATAGCTGAACCAATCTAAAAACTACTTGCTTAAGAGAAAGGAGGTTGTGCTTTCTCCAGTGTCCTACATGGTAGTCCCTCTTTGTGAACATCTGAGTGCTTGAAAACCAGCTCAATTTACTAAAATGTCAAATTAAAAACAATTGCCCTGCTTATACTCTGTGCTTTTTAAGACAAAGATGTACATTTACATTAATTATAATATTTTAAAATCCCACATCTTTTTTTGTTTATCCAAAATTGTTTCTAGATTTGCAAAAATGATTGCAAGAAAAATTGATCAAGGTACATTATGGGTTTTTTGCTAGAGACCTTTACCATAAATGTGGCTTTTCTGGTGTCTTATGAATAATATTAGAATGAATATATAAAGGAAAAGACTTTTCAGCTCTTTGAAGCAAGAAAATGTAATGTTCAGGTCAAGTCTTTTATTAAGTTACATACTTAATAAATGTCATTGAAAAGATTGCTTTATGAAAAGGCAACTTTCAGCTGGTTTAGGGATTAATTTCCCCTTTCTGAAGCTACTGAAAAGTTTTCACACTTGAAAAGAGACTAGTTAATTTAGATCTCTCATTTCCTTTTGTTTAAGGCTGTAGTTAAAATGATGCAAGAGGAATATTGGGCAATGATCATAAGTTCCCAGGGCTTTTCAAAAAGCTGAGTGAGATAGATAATGAGAAGTTCTGTTGCTTGTTGTTTCCAATGTTTTTTTCACACATAATAAAAATTTGTTCCAGTTGGAGGAAAGTGAGAGGACTGTTGTACATTAAGTTCATATCATAAATTAAATGACATATTCTTTTACATCAGAAGGTTCTGTCTAGAGCAGTGGTATAATCCAGCGAACTTCAGCAGTATTCAAAAGTGGATAATTACAGATGAGAAAGAATAAAGCATGCTTCTGGTAATACTTTTTTTTCCTTTGTTACTCTATGAGTATCAACAGACTGAATCACTAAATAAATAGAAATCACTGCTTACCAGGTGATAAAGTTTAATTACAGTTCTTCAGATTAGTTGATTTTTTCAGAGGAATTAACTGCTTGGCATCTCAGCAAAGTATTAAGTGCTATGTAGGCTACAGTAATACTAGAAGACATTGACACTTCTGATAGGCTTTTATTATTGTAGTCAGGTGTCCTGGTTTGGCCAGGACAGGGTTAATTTTGTGTGGAGCCAGGTAATTCTATACCATGCTGACGTCATGCCCCGGGGCCAGCCCCGGGGAGGGGCCAGTTCCGTTGGGGGCGGTTCAGTTGGAGCTCAGTTCGCCTTGAACTTCGCTCGGGTTCGGTCCCTCGCTGTTGTTCTCTGGTGTTTTTTTTTTTTATTGCTCTTTTCTTACTGTTAATATTGTTCTTGTTAACTGCAAAGTTCCCATTATATGCTATTTTCTTTTATATATGTATATATATTAAACCTTCCTTATCTCAACTCAAAAAGGCACTTTTAAACCTTTTATTTTTCTTCTTCCCTGTCTGCGGCCCGCGGCAGAGGGGAGGGAGCGGGGAGAAGCAGCCGGCCGCTTGGCTCGGCTACCCCACAGCTCTTACTAAACCAACACATCAGGTATACTGTGTGTGATTTTTGTAGATGCATAGAAACATTTGCAGAGTAAATTCATCCTTCTAGGGATAAAAAATGGGAAAATTCAGATTTTCAGAGTGGGATTGTCTATTTAGCACAGTTGAGCGCAGGCCTCTAGAATGGTACTGTAATACACAAATAACCTAGGTACCATCGCAGTTATTTAGCGTTGCAGTCTGTCGTCACAGCAACACCAAGAGAACAGTGCCAAGATGTTCCTCATAAAAGGCATGACTAATAAAATTACTGTTACTATAGCTCAGTGTGATTCCACTGTCACTTTGTAGACCAAATCCAACTTGGTGCCTTCTTGGAAGTTGCAGAGGCCAACCACTTGGGTAACAATCACTGTTTTAGTAGTTAGATGCTTGCTTTCTTGCAGAACACAGACCTCTATATCTTCTACCAAAATGGTAAGATAGTAATGAATGTATGTTTACAAACATACATGTTCAAGTTTTGCATTCATGTGTAAAGCTGTACTAAGATGTTAACTTCTATAAATAAAGTACAAATTGTACAGCTAACACCCTTAGGAAAAGATAGGCTAAGATATGAAGGACTTCTTAAAATACCAGGAGCAAATTGTCATTATTTATATGCAATAGAAGACCAAAAACATTGCAATGAAACATACACATAAGCTGTAGGTGCTGTATAGGCTTTGTCCAATGATTTTGAGAACATGTTTTACAGACAGGAAAAAACTCCTGCACTTAACTAGTGTTGTTTTTTTTATCCTGGCTAATTAGTTTTTGGAATAGTGGTATTGGAATTAATGCAGAAAATGTTGGGTTTGGGTTTTTTTTAATGTAGATTCAGTAACTTCTGAATTGATTAGAGTAAAACAGGCTATTTTGGAATAAAGGTAGTGAGTGGCATGTGTTCAGTAAGATCTTTCAATAGTGGTGTTTTTTGTCAAAATATCCTTACTGAATTTTGAGATGCAGTAGTTACTGAAAAATTAAGAACGACTGTTTGTCTGTATTTTAATAGTTTTATGAACCAGCAAAACCCATGCTGCTGTTTTCAGGAAAAAATATGTACTAGTTGCCAGATGGAATGAAAATAAGAATCACTTCCAAATATAAGACTAATTACTGCTGATCATGTCTGAGTCAATTAAAATAGCATATATAAACCAGACTGTTTCATCACAAATAAGCTAATTATGACAAGTTGCCAAATGTAATTGACTATTTATAGGGGTTTGAGGGGTTTTTGTTTGTTTGTTTTTGAGGAATGGGGAAAGGAAAAGATTTCTTTGAATTCTCTTGTCTACTATGTGTTCTAATAGTTTGCTTGCGAGCCTGGTGAGGAGATATTCCACTTTACCCTCAACCCTTCTTCTTTTTAGGAGGCGGGTCGGACCTCTGTGCTCCGACCGCGACAAATAGCAACTTTAATTGGATTTGTAGTGCTTTAAAACAAGGAGAAAACCCAATTCTGCCTGTTAATTTGAAAATGTTAGCATTCATTGTGGATGATCTCTTCCTCAGCCTTCTGCGAGGGAAAAATAAATCCCATTTTACAGAGACAAAAAAAAAAAAAAAAGCTGAATTAACAAACAGTGGCATCTCTGAAAACTAGAGAGGTCAGTACACAAGTTTATTCAAAGCCTTTTTCATTATGATTTCATCATCATCATGTCATGTTAAAGGATGGAAGAATAATTCAGTCAGCTAAAAATTCAGTATCTTCTTCAAATTTTACAACTGGTCCAGTTTGAGCATCTTCCAGATTTGCCAGCAGTCTGTGCACGTTGTAGTGTAAAAATACTTGTGATACATAGAAATGCTGAAGTCATTAACATAGTTGCTCTATACTGCCTTGCTACTGGCTTTTTATGCAGATGATGCAATTTTAAGATTAGAGCTTAAACAGGGATGGAAATGCTTTTTTCTTGTTCTCCTTTTGAAGCACAAATATATCAACAATGTAACAGTCACCATTCAAACAATTCAGTAGTATGGTGCCCGCTTTTATCTTTTTATACTGTAATTTTTCATTACTGTTTCTAACAGAAGTCTCATTTTATGGACTGTTTGATTAGTCATATGACTTTTTTTTTTACTCTTAAACTGTTTTAGTTCTTCAGACAATGTGAAACTATGCTATAAATTTGAGTATTTACTCTGTTTTCTATAGCCTGTGCTGTGAACAGGATCTTAAATTTCAACTTGTAAGGTAAGTTATCAGCCTGTACTTACTCGTGAGCCAAAAGAAGGCTCTGCACCCAAATTCCAATTCAAGTAAAGTAGTTTATGATGGGGTTTTACATCAGAGTTCAAACAGCAGTCTTCTGTTTACTTACCCAGTTGCTGCCTAGCCCTGAACATGCCTAGAGTGCAGAGATGCTGATGATCTTTACATTAGATTTTTCCAGTTTAGCTCTGCATAAAAAAACTTGATATTGAAGTGCTGATGCCTTGAAAGATACTCAACCCTTCTTGTCAACAGATTTCTATTGATTGGGTTTTCTCCCACAAATCTGCTCTGAAGAGGTTGTAGTAGCAGTGGTGTTGACATTTTCTTTAATAGATAGTGGTTAGAGTAATTGTCCATGATGCTGGAAACTGGGGTCAATTTTCCATCCTTCGTTTATCCACAATCCGATACCTCTGCAATGGCAAAATAACATGTAAACGTTTTTGTCATCTCCAGAGAGGTTGATTTGTTTTTTTTTTAATTAAGTAGCTTCTAGTAGAAGATAACTATAATGTTCAGCTGTTACACATTTCTCATTGCAGTGTTTACTATAAAACCTGACTACATTTACTCAATATTACAAACCACTTCTGAAGAAGCAGACTTTTTGTAGAAAGATCAAGCTTATCAACTGAGCAATATGCACTATGTTAACTGTTAAGCAGTTCTACATTAAAGTTAGAAGGAAAAAAATCTTTTTCCCATCGAAGTCTGAAATAAACAACTTTAATAAGCAGACTCAAATTACATTATATAGTTAAATGCAAGTGTGTCTATTCCAAAATGAGTATGGAGTTTTAGCTGCTTAAAATCACAAATTCACATAGCATATATAAAGTGTGACAAGCATCTGATTTCTGAGGAATGGTGGAAATTTGAGCAAATCTTAAGCTATAAGGATCCTCCATGCCACATAAATTACAACTTTTTTCTGAAGTCTCTAGTACTTATTTTGGGAGTAAATCAGGAATTTTAGAAAGCAATAAATGGCTAATGAAATGGTGAACCCCAGCTCTGTGGTTAAGCAGATGAATACAAATATCCTTTGTGCAGTGTATAAACTTGAATATAACAGATGTTCAACTGTCCTGTGTTTAGGACAGGTGTAGCATAGAAAGCTAATGATGTAGTTTTGTTGCTCTGGCAGTGACCTTATATTGTATGAGGAAGTTGCGTATACACAGCCCTGGTTGTCATGGTTCTGGGAACCCTGCTTGAACAATCCTTTCCTGATCAACATTACATAATGGTTTTTACAACAATAAAATATTCTCTACTGCAGCTAGTTACTAGTCCTTTTAAAAGTCCTAATCTCTCTTGTTATAGCAATGGCAGTTTCAAGTGACAAACACCCAATTTAAAGGCTAAATAGCATCTTGAGACCTTCATTGTGCTTTTGAAAGAGATCTTTATTTTTGGCCACTGCAGTATACAAGTGTGCCTTCCGTCACTGTAATTGTTTGAAGTGTTACAAGTTATAAGCATGCTAAATACATGCAGCATGTCAGGCCTAAATTCTACTTTTCCACCAATTTTCTGGAGAGAGCAAATTATGTGACCCTTAGAGGGAAGGAGAGAAGTAAGCAGTTTCTGTAAAACCTTCAACTGCTAATTACTAAGAGTAGTAAAAGACTTGAAATTGTGAAAATTAAATTCTTGTTTAAATCTGCTAAACAGGAACTTCTGTTGTCTGTTCTGGAAACTTATTTTGCCGAGAGATTTGCCAGTAAAAATCTTGATTTTTATTATGTACAGTGTTGTATGTCTTAAAATGCCAATGTGAAATCTTGTGGTAGATTGGGAAGGGCAAGATACTGTTGTTACTGTATTATTTTGTTTAGGATTGCACTGTTGGCTGAATAATTGTTGTAGTTTGAAATACAATTTCAAATTAATCTACTTTGAAAATTTGTTTAATGTTTCCTGGTTTCTGTCAGCTTTTTTTACCGCTTCAAATACAGTGGAAAGGATAGTAAGTATGAAGGGTGTGAGAAGTGAAAAATAATTGTAGTACATAGCTGAATTGAGACAACTCTGTGCTGCTGGTTTAAATGGAGCATTCAAGTTCTGTATGTTCATACCATCAAAATTATTTTAGTTCTTGCTGTACTGCATCATACTTTCATTTTCTCAAACACCTACAATGTGCTGCTATGTGGGCTCTTCTAAAATGCTTCACACTGAAAGGATACATAAAGTATTTTATTGTGGGTGGAGTATTGACCAGAATATTAGCATAGATTGTATCACAATATATTTAGGCAAAGTTAAAAATCTAGGAGGGCATTGATGTAAAAAAGATGACTGTTAGTAGAAATGCATTAATTCACGTTTTATGTGCTTGCAAAAAATGAGTTCTTACAATGTGCTGTGTGGTGAGAGAA
Source organism: Eurystomus gularis (assembly GCA_013400335.1). NCBI lineage: Eukaryota > Metazoa > Chordata > Aves > Coraciiformes > Coraciidae > Eurystomus > Eurystomus gularis. Next base: position 18,671 of record VZZY01001209.1, on the reverse strand, counting down.
AGAATGCACCAATTTATTTATTTATTTGTTTTTTCCAACCTAAATAGTAGGAGAAAGGTGTAAGTAGCTTTATAACATTAAAGGTGTACCTCTCAGGTGAAACTCCACCTGTCTTGTGAGGCTTTTAAAAATCCTATATTCTATAACATTCAGCTTTCTGGCATCAGGCTATCAAAGTATTAATGCTCTTATTTAATCTTAAACACGTAAATAGTCATGTTGAATCTGCAGGTATATATGATATGGGGTATTGGCCTCAAAATGCTCAGTACCTCCAGGATTGAGGCCCTAGTGAGCATAATAGAAATCAAATAATAGCCGAGTTAATAGCATGCACTTACAAATTAGAGGTCTAAAGAAAATTGCTGTGTCATGTTTCTGTTCCTCTGTCAACTAAACCATACAAAGAATGCAATGTAACTAGCAAAATGAGTAATTGTTCTAGGGATGAATGTGTGTGATTTATATTATTAAATAAAATTGTATCCATCCTTTAGCTTTAAGTGTGTATCAAGTATTTTGAGTAGGCCACAGGTAACTGGGCAGGTAACTTAGTGTGGTTCCCTCTTGTAAGCTCTTCTAGGGTGGAACTGGTGTGCTCTGCTTCTTATGACCACTGCTAAGCTGCTCTACTCTTCCCTCATTTCTTGCAGTTCAGCTATTTGTTTGGTTTTAATGGGTACCGATTTGTGAAATACTAGGGTGTAGGACCCAACATTGCCACTGAAATTTCCAGTATGGACTTGTGGCTGAAGATTAAGAGCATGAGCATATATAGGAGATTTTTATGCACTATAAAATATTTCTCAATATTTAAGCTTTCTGTATTGAATGCAGTGAGACTGAAATATTTTCTATTGAAGAGTTTGCCTAGAAAAGATTTGAACTAAATATTAGCTTTTACAGTAAGTAGATAACAACTAAAGAGCTTCATGTCCAGCAGTATTCTTTTTCATTTTTTGGTATGTTTTTTCACTGGGGAAGAAGAAAGTTGTCAAATGTTTTTTTTATTTTACACAGGCAAGAGTTAGAAGGAAACAAGAAGACTCCCATGGTGTAGTAGAGATCACTGTTAATTGTTCCGTTTGAATATTTTAAAAATACATAACATCACCTACTTTGTAGTATGATTGGTGTAAGAAGCAAGTTTCACCCAAATTACTTACTTCATTATTTACCATAAGAAGTAGAAAATAATTTAAAGTAACACTACTGAAGGAAAACCATATCTAGTCCAGTCTCATGGAAATAAGTGACTTCTGTTGTAATTTCTCTGCTTCATAGAGTAACATATAAACAATATTGAGAATGGCTAGTTCAGAAAAGAATATGCTTTGAATACGAATACAAATCTCTTTAATAATCTGTGCTGACCTGTGAAGAAATTGGTAATGGATTCTTCGTCTTCTGAGTGATGAGATTATCATCAGCTTTATGTAACACTTTGCTGTCAAAGATGTTCTGCATCTCAAGCTGTTATGCATCCTTGAAGTCATGAATAACAATTCTTTTCCTCCAAAATTATAAAAGCTGTCAAACAATGGAACTACCGTATTTTTCACTTCAGTGGAGTTGCAGATTCCATAAGTAATGCTCACAGTAATGAATGCACTAATAACCCCAGTATCAATCTCAAGAATATTTAACAGCTCTGATGATAATTGTCTGTTTCCTTAACAGTTATTTTAAAATATATACTATTTATTTACAGATATATGGAGTTTAGGGGTCATCCTATTCATGTTGGTTTGTGGACAGCCACCATTTCAAGAAGCAAATGACAGTGAAACTCTGACTATGATAATGGACTGCAAATACACAGTGCCACCTCATGTGTCCAAAGAATGTAGAGAGTAAGTAGAGTATTAAAGAACTTGGAAGCATTCATAGAAGTGGATTCTCATTACCCGTGGGAGTTCCCCGTACCATATTATCAGTGTGGAATATTCCTTGCCTGTTAATAAGATACTATGCTTACTGCTTTTGCTTAGTTGTTAGTATTTCCTCACATTGATTGAGTAGTTTCTTGGGCACCAGTATTTCTTTTTTGTTTTTGTTTTTGGTTTTTTTCACTTATTCTTTGTCTCTTCTTACTAAAGGTTAATCTCATTATATGTTTTTACCAATAGGTTTTTTCCACACTTGTGTGAAACTTAATTTATAGAATGCATGACAGCCAAGACACATAAAAGAAAGATACATTGTGTAAAATCAAAATAATTTGAAGAAGCTGCTCACCGGTAACTGGCTTGAGCCACTTCTCTTGCTGGACAAATTACAAGGTGTTGCTGAGAATATTTTGTGGCAGCAGTTAAAAATGTAATGATTCCTATAGATTTCTGTTCAAAATACAAGTTGTCAAAACTCAACGACATCACAACAAGTTTTGCATATCTCATTCTGAAATTACAACCTCAAATAGATATTCTGGGCAATCTAGGAAGAATATTCTGTCTGCAAATAACATGCCATGGGGGAATCACAGCTCATTTTGATGTGGTGTTTTTCTGCAGTGTTCACTGCAGCATTTTGATATATTCCAATATTTCCTTATTGGTTAATGAGCTCTTCAGTCCTTTTAATATATACCCCAGTTGCATCACTTAACCTAGCCAAACATTGTAAAATAGTTTCTTGAATCTGTGATAGAGTATCTTTTCATTTTCACTATGAAAGTCCAAATGCCTTTATAAATGCTTGAAAAACGCATTTGGCCCAGTCAAAACTAGAGGAGCATCTAGGATTCTGTTTTTGAGAACATGAAATTTGTTACAGTTGTGATCATAATGACCATTCCTCTCTTCACCTGTCATCTGTGTGGTCCAGGAATCTAATGCATAACATGATGCCATAGCTGGTTTTCACATCTTGTCATTATTGTCTAGCATTTCCAGAAACATGGAAAAGCTGCTATCAGTGCTCTCAACAGCTTGACGAGCTTTACATACAGGAAGAGGTTTAAAAGAGAGCTTTTACTAGGGAATTGTATTCAATAAATCTCTTGAGATGCTGTATGCTGTGCTGAGGCCAGGAAATCTTGTTTGTTGGTTTTGGGGTTTTTTTCAGCCTTTCACCTAATATATTGGCTCATTCTATTAAAGACTCATGTAGATCTGCTTTTTCCACGTGATGCATCAACAATGTACGATCAGTTACCAAGTGCTCTAGGTTAGGTTTTCTTAGGGAAAAGACTCTACGAATGTTTAAACTTCCTGCTTATAGTGAAAGTGTTCTTGCTTATTCATCTTATAGAAGATAAGACATAGAAAATTATATTTCTATTATTTTACAGACCAGCCTGTAGGACACCTGTGACAGTTGCCTTATAAGACCTATTAAAAACAAACAAATCAGAAAAAACAGGTTAACAATCTAAGCATAATAAATGAAAACTGCAGTGTTTATGATATTTTATAGTTTTAATAACTAAATTGTTTCAGTTCAGTAATATTTGGGATGTCTGACAGTAAGTAATTTACTGTAGAAACTTGTAAAGATCTATGTGGACTGATGGCAGAAATTTCTTCCTAATGTTGCTCTTACGAATGGCTCCTTTAAGCATGTGAACACATTTTGTTTAGATTTATTTTTTTTATTCACAGTCTAATTACACGGATGTTGCAGAGAGACCCAAAGCGAAGGGCATCTTTGGAAGAGATTGAAAACCATGCATGGCTCCAAGGAGTTGACCCATCTCCTGCAACAAAGTACAATATTCCTCTTGTGTCATATAAAAATCTATCTGAGGAGGAACACAACAGCATAATACAACGCATGGTTCTTGGTGATATTGCAGACAGAGATACCATAGTAGAGTAAGTTGGCAGTTTTTTATATGCAGTTTTTGTGCATCTGTCTTTTTTTTTTTTATTAAAGAATGTAATGAGAACCAGTGTCGCAATGTCAAGCCATTCTGTTAATAAAATATTACAATTTTACTCCATGATAGGATATTCTAGGATAAGAAATACTTTAAGTAGATACAACCTTAGGAAAAAGTTCTAGAAAATGTGTTGGAACAGTGTTTGATTCCTGTGGTAGTTTTCCATCTTGAGCAAACTTAACAGTTTTAAAATCCGTGCTTTTACCTGTGCTTCGTACCTCATGCATATTTGGAGGTGATAAAATTATATCATTTTTCCCTTAGTACATTTCCTGAATGTTTGTTAATTTAAAATGATTCCTTTTATCTATGTAATGCAAAACAGTAGTTGTCATTGAGTGAGATTGCTAGAAGGCTACATAGTTTTTCCTAATAGATTAAAACCACCACTTTTCTAAAATATTCACTAAATCAAAAGAGGAATTGAAATTGTTTCTTTCTATTTGTGTTTAAGCTGGAAAAACTGTTACTGTCGTACCATTTGGTGGGGAGGGGGACATAAGCAGGGTGTGTGGAGAAGCAGCAGTCTTGCTTCTTGAGCTTTTAGCTGCAAAGCAGTGACGTCCTTTCTTTAAGAATGTCTGAATGATGCTTACTGGCTTGTGAATGTAATTTTACTGTATACTTAATGTGACAGCAGTAAAATAATGAAAGTTTTTCCTCTGGTGGATGGATAAACAAATATTACTAATTTGTGGTTGTATGTGCCAGTGGGAAAGCCCACCATTGGTACATAACACTAACGAAATAGAATTTTATCATTTAAAGAATGTTCAGTTCCTTAATTTTTTGAATTATATTCAGAAAATGTCCTCATCCAACTATAGTTGAAATTACTAGACTTGTTGACTCTTTATTGTTAATAAAACCAAGACATGCTTGTCAAAACACCAAAAATACACAGTTCTGCTTTCAGGTGCTGTTCCTGATACGAGGAGTATAGCAAGTTGTGAGAGATGCACATCCAGTCTTTAGAAAACTGTTGATGTATGGTTTTATTTCATGCTTTGTACTTTCTTCAGGGCATTGGAAACTAACAAGTACAATCACATCACAGCTACTTACTTCTTGCTAGCTGAAAGAATTCTGCGAGAAAAACAAGAGAAAGAAATTCAGACCAGATCTGCAAGCCCTAGTAACATTAAAGCTCAGTTCAGGTGAGAATTTAGGAATCTATATTTTTAGCCTGGCTTAATGAAAATATTACGGAATTGCTCAAGTACTCTCAAGAAAAAAACAAAACCAACAGAAAAATACTTACTAATTGCAAATTTTAAATGTCTTTTAAAGTGCTGTGGACCCTTCAGAAGCTCTTAAAATTCCTACCATCTTCAATTCCTACAAACTTCAGTTTGAAGTCTGTATCTGAAGTAGTAAGTTTTCACATCTTCTATGAAAGGGCATGTTCATTGACCTTCAGTTCTCATACAAATTGTGTATGGAAAAAAAATTACTTGCATAGTCCATAAATGTGTTGATGGGGAATTAGTTACAAATGAGAAATCACTCTGAATTTGGTATTATGTTCTTAGCTTTGATTTTTCATGTGCTGAACATCTCCTAAATCAAGCTTGGAGCAAATGTCTGTAAGTTATGTTCTTCTTAATATCAGTTGATATGCCTGTTGTCTAAGGAAAACTGTTGAATGACTTGCTTAATCACCCATTTAAAGATACTGCAATAGATATTTTTTTTTTTTTCCAGTTTGACAAAAACACAATTAAAAAAAAATCTTATAGTAAGGTTCCCTGAGATTTTTTTCAAAGCTTCTGCTCGTGACACAGTAAAACTAAAGGGGGAAGTGGGGTTCTAGCATCTAGATGGTACTGGCATGTTCAACCAGTCCATTTGCTCTGCAACCGTTTAGCAAAGCATTCCATGTTTTCAGGTATAGCAGCATATGCTTTTAAAAAAACTCAAGTGAAACAGACACAAGGCAAATAGTATAGTTTCTATCTGCACATTGATATTGGAGGATACATGTTCTGAAGAGGGTTTTTTCTTAAACGTTTTGTTTTTAATTTCCAGAGTTAAGCATTAAGAATATGACTAGGGATCTGCTGATATTGAAAACAAACTGTATTGACCCATCTTGACAATCTTTCCTGTGAAGCTGGAGGTTGTGCTGAGCCATTTCCATCAATTTTTGTTCTTAACCTCCAGTCTCTTCAAAAGTTGCCATTTAGGTTTTGGCAAAATATTATTGGTAACTATGATTAGCAATAATAACAATTAAAAATAACAAATTCTCTCTCATAATGAGAGAAGAATATTAAGTGCTTGAGCTGCTTATCTTCAGTGTTGTTAATCTGTTGGATTTAGAGAAAAAAAATAGCTTGTTCGTTCCAAAGGTTTCTTTGTGCAACTTTTCATGCAAGGTCACGTGTGAAATCATTTAATAGGAATGATAATGGGGACATAAATGCTATAGTGTCCAGGTGCATATCCATATTTTCTGTGGCCTAATTGATAAAAGCCAGATAAGACTACTTCAAGCTAGTAAAAATGGACACTTCTTATAAATTAAGGGCATGCTCTTTGGAAAATACATTAAAAGATGCATTATCTCCACTGATTGTTATCTTGAATTTAGGCTGAGACCAAAATCTCAGCCAAAAGCCTCCAAAAAGGCTTTTAGAGGAGTCTCTTCTAAATACCATTCCCTCTACCTGATAATGAGTTCTTTATCTCTGAACCTTACAGTGGTTCTCAATGTCTCCAAATGACTGATGTGTACTAGAGTAGACTGAAATTTTGTTGCTGCGCTTAAGTGACCCTTGAGGGAAAGACCTTCAATGTAGGAAATTTTATCTTATGTTGCCTGGTTAAAAGTACTTTAGAAGAGTTATTGTTGCAGGCAACTAAGGGTTGCCTACAAAACTTAAAATGGTCTGAAGCTTGGTGTTACAGAGCTTACCTTTCTTCAAGGGTAATACTGTAACTTACACTCTGCAGTTCTGTCCTAATGGATCACCCTCTTATGTCAATTTCTTTTGATGCTTTTCTTAGATTTATTTTTTAAATGTGTCTAAACTAAGTATTAGTTGTAAAACAAATTTACTTTAGAGAAAAACTTTTGAGTTTACCTTCAAATGAAATTATAAAACTACAAAGTCTGCTTTTAAATTGTTTTGTTTTCTGTGTCAGTCACTCTTTCAGTAGAAGCACTGCTCCAGTTATGAGGAACTGGAACAAACAAGTTCACTGAATCTAAATCTTGATTTGAATTTGTAAAGTTGAGCAGGGTAGTTGAAGCCTGCCTTATGAGTATGAATTCTCTTTTCATAACAAGGTAATCTACATAAACTCAGGAACCCTTGCCCTTAATGGTCCCAGGTAGCTATTCCTTCCCTTCATGATGGTTCTAAGTTCAAAGTGTTTATATGGAATGACCTCATGGAAAAGACAACAAAGTAGTGCATTTCTTTGATTTTGAGACTTCAAAAGATTTTTTTTTTTTTTAAAGAAGCAAACAAAAAAGCTTGCTTGCAACCTGGAGATTCTCTGCCCCACTCCCCTCAGGCCTACTGAGATTAATAGGTGGGGAGGAAGGGAAAGGGTGCAAAGATGGCCTACTATGAGACACAAACATACCTCAGTGAGGAGGTTTACTGCCTGGAAACTACAGTACTATTAGATACTGTACTTATCCTTTGTGATGGACACAATTCTTTCCTTTTTATGCTGACATACCAGTCTGTTCTTAAAGCATGGTAAATTCTTGAAAGATTTAGATCTTAATTTTCTGTCACTTTTGTAGTTTCTATGTTTCTAATTTATTTAAGTCCTATTTGTTAATCACAGACAGTTGTTTGTGTTTAAAATACTCAGCATAGCACAAGTCATCAGAAAACTAGGTCAGTGGTTCCCAGCATTTCTGGAGTCAGCTGGGGCCTAAGGGAGGATGCCAGTCTGAAACCAAGGAGAACTACAGCGTAGGCTCCACTTCTTGTATGGACAGCTTGGGCCAGATCTGCTGGTAGTGTGGCTGCCCAGGAAGAGCTGCCCACTGGAGGGGAAACTGGTGACAGGGCATCAGGAGTTCCCAATTCCCAGCAAGTCAGGAAGGAGCCAGTGTGGCTTCTCCCAGGGAATGCACTACACAGGATTACATGGGTGTGCTGGCAGGCAGGTCCCACTGTTAGAAGATCCTGGCAGATTTTTCTGTCACTGGTTTGTTAAGCAAAACTGAAGCTAGCACTTCAAAACAAAGTCTGTATTTTAGGCTTGATGAGTCTAATGGTGACTTTAATGAAGTACTCTTTCAAAGTTCATGCAGTTGGGAATGTAGTTGTCAATTATTACTTGTGTAGACAGGCATCCCACACTTCAGGATCCTTTTCTATCCAGCCATTACAGAAGGTGCCTTGAGCAAATGCAGTCCTAGTGCAGGTGCTTCTGTAACTTTAAACACTTTAAAAGAACATGTTTAGATTAAGAATATCAAAGAGATGTCTGAGCTTTCCTTGTTTCTTCAGCTTGACCTCTTAACACAGCAGAGATCACAAAGTTGATACGATGCTTCTGGCTTCATATGCAGGCTGTTCAAGCAGATATCTGGGGTCACACCTGGTGTGAAACATTATTTGGTTCCTCTCCTGCTTTCCTCCTATTCCTTGTTTCTAAACTGGGCTACACAGTAATGCAGCCCTTTCTTTTGGCATACCCGAAGTATCACTAGGAATGTCTTGTAGTGTGCCATTCATATGTGAACAGAGGTTTCTACTACAGCTTTTCATGCAGTATGCTAGAGTATTTTAGTTCTGTAAAGTTAAGTGATTGGCAAACATTTTAAAATTAAAGATAATTCTTACTCAGCTTAGAAAAAATTTTATCTCCCCAAGAAATGTGGGGCTTATGCTGAGTAATGCAATTGAAGAATTATTCAGTATTAAGGTGTTGGTCTGTAGTTGTTGGTCTTTTGGATTACACTTTCAACATGAAGAGGAAAGGCTGAATCTTTGTTCTTAATTCATCCTGTGTGCATTATACTATATTAGGATTTAAAGTAAAACACAAATAATTAGATACTATCTTAGACACTGGAGGCAAGACATCAGCTGCTAACTGTAAAGGAGATTTACACTCAAGTGTTATTTTCATTTTGATTTGAGCTAATGCTAGTATACAGTCTTTAACTTGGATTTACAGTTTATTGAAGTGTCATTCTTAAGCAGCTTGAGTCCTGAATTCATGCAGCTGTATTATTCCAGTTGCTCATCTAAAGACAAATAAATGTGTGGTCTCAATTCATGTGCATTTAAAATTAAAGGAGATTTTGTAGCATAGACTTTGATCTGAATGAGACTTACTGAAAATGAGTGTTTCTTCTGACTCAAATTTTCAGTCTGTCATGTTAACTCTAACCTAATTTTTGTGTTAAGAATACTGGGAAGAAAGTAACAGAATCTTCAGATTAAAAGTAGTTTGCAATACTATCTTATTTAAATTGTGTTTGAATAAGCTTGTATCTTCCTCTAGGTACTGGTAGTGCTATACCTACTTCAGATTATTTTCTTTGAGATGTGATTACTTAAAATTTTTTATCACTTTGTTTTCTTAGAGCAGTGAAATCTTAATATTTCAATTGACAGTAACCAACATAATTTCTAAACTATACTTTTGCATATATGATGTTCCTTTCACATAACAGCATTTCTAATGCAATGCACATTCTTTGAGAATGTTTCCTTTTCTTCAGTTAGTACAGTTATTTACAAACATGCCCTCAGCAGGCCAATTTGTGTGGCAGCACTTGTGCTTCTCTTGTGCACATCTTATATATTATTATGTGTTCCGAAATGCTTGCCATGATCTAACTTTTCTTTTATTCTTTATAATTGTGTATGCAGGCAGTCATGGCCAACAAAAATCGATGTACCACAAGATCTGGAGGATGACCTTACAGCTTCTCCTCTCTCCCATACAACTGTTCCTCAGTCACCAGCTCGCACAGCTGAGAATGTTCTCAATGGCCACAGAAGCAAGGCCCTTGGCGATTCAGCAAAGAAAGAAGATACCTCTGAATTAACTGGACCAGCACTTTCAGCAGTCCCATCAGTGAGCTTAAAACCCACTACAAGTGGCCGGAAGTGCTTGTTCAGAGTAGAAGAAGATGAAGAGGAGGATGAAGAAGATAAGAAACCTGTATCTCTTTCTACTCAAGTTGTTCTGCGCCGTAAGCCTTCAGTTACAAATCGCCTTACTTCAAGAAAGAGTGCACCAGTTCTCAATCAAATATTTGAGGAGGGTGAGTCAGATGACGAGTTTGACATGGATGAGAACTTACCCCCAAAGCTTAGCAGGTTAAAAATGAATATTGCATCACCTAGCACAGTGCACAAACGCTATCACAGGAGGAAAAGCCAGGGACGGGGCTCTAGTTGTAGTAGCTCAGAAACAAGTGATGATGACTCAGAAAGTAGGAGACGCCTAGACAAAGATAGTGGGTTTACTTACTCCTGGCATAGGCGGGATAGCAGCGAAGGGCCACCTGGCAGCCAAGGAGATGGTGGTGGACAAAGCAAACCAAGTAATGGAAATGGAGGGGTAGACAAAACGAGCCCCAGTGACAACAACAAAGGTGGGGGGAGTCCCTCCGGTAGCTCTGGTGGTAGCACCAACACTTCAGGTTCTACTCGGAGATGTGCTGGATCCGGAAACTCAATGCAGCTATCATCTAGAAGTGCAGGGGAACTCGTTGAAAGCCTGAAGTTAATGAGCCTTTGCCTAGGTTCACAGATTCATGGCAACACTAAATACATTATTGATCCTCAGAACAGTCTGTCCTTTTCCAGTGTAAAAGTACAGGAGAAATCAACATGGAAAATGTGTATAAGTTCCAGCGGAAGCACAAAGCAGGCTTCATCGTTGGGCAGCCTAAAATTTTTTTCTGACCAAATGTCAGACACAGCAAATGAATTGGAACAGATAAAGAACAGGAACTTGAAAAACAATGTGCTACAACTACCTCTCTGTGAAAAGACGATATCTGTGAATATTCAGCGGAACCCAAAGGAGGGGCTGCTGTGTACCTCCAGTCAAACTAGTTGTTGTCATGTCATTTGACAGTGACCTAACTTTAATAGCTCTTGACAGAATACTTGACAGAATAATTTTTCCCATTCAGAGCTGTGAACACCTTGTCACAGACCCCCTTTTGTTGTCTTAAGATTTTTAAGTGGGCTTTGAACAGTTATTTATTACACTTTAATTTTGTTTGCTTGACAATGCATGATCTTTGCATGCTGCTATTTTTTTTTTCAACAAAACTATTTTGTGTAATTTTTACAGTTACAATTTTACTATGGAAGATCTAGATTAAAATAAATATCTGGATCCTAATGTAAATGGAGCACTTAGAAGTTTCATCTTCCGCACTTAAACTAGAGAGAGAAACTTTTGTTCACTTGTGAAATGTTAATTCTTGTTCTGACCTGTGATAATTGAAATATGTGATACAAGGCATACTTCTATGTGTCTGAAACAGAACCAAAGCAATAATGTTTTGATGCTGAAAACTCTTCAGGGAGCTTTCAGATGTTCCAAGGCTTGTACAAAGCAAAGATGCACTGAAAATTGGTGATCTTGAAATGTTATTTTAAACCCACGCCTATTTGTCTTAAGCTCTGATGTGGATAAAGTTGTGGCTCAAAAATCTAACTGAAAAGATATTGTTTTCCTAGAGGCAATTTTTGGTTTGTTGGTTTTTTGTTTGTTTGTTTTTTTTTTGTTTTTTTTTTTTTCTTTTTTAAAAAGGCAAGTAGATTTGTAAGGCAGCTTTCTCCCATATAAATATGTTAATATTACAAGCAGACAATCTTTTCTAATATAACAAAGGTAAATTAAGTCTACTTCTGAGTTTTTACATGCTGACTGAAAATAAAGTATTTGTATTAATTACTTTAGTATATCATGACTTAGTATTTTAGGTTTTTATCTTGTAAACCTCCCCTGTCCTCTCTTCTTCTCTCTGAGATTTCTAAAGGCAATAAGGGATGAAAAACCTTTAGGCATTTGGATTCAAATTGAAGGTGTTACTGTTGTTTACATTTTTCTCATTATTACTGTTTTTAAGACTTGCTGTTCTTCATGTGTACACCACTTATTTTCCCTCATACTTTTTCATAAAGTCAATTTAAAGTAGCATATAGGAAAGGGTGTATTTTACAACTCTTAGCCTCTCTCTTGGGTTTCTCATTGCCATAGCAAGGTCTTGATTAAGAGTATTTCTGTACAAAAGGATACTTTTGACCAGAAGAATTAACTTTGTGGAATTTTATTATCTAGAATAAAATATATTGCAGATTCCTAGTTTTGGGAAGGGCAAGAATGTTTTATTTTTTCATGTTGTGCACTGAGTCTTCTAAGCAATGCTAGTGAAACTGATGGTAGTATGTAGCAGCTTCCTGGGCAGATATAGGATGTCCAAGAGGAGTTTATTTACACTGTTCAGCATCTTGTAACATTTGCAGAATGGTCAAATACAACATGTTTCACATCCACCGCAGAGTGAGTAGAGCACCAAAGAATGGAGTGACGCTTGGTTGTCATTTCTACAGCTCATGACAGCTCTTCTTGGTTAGCAAAGGACTTTACTAAGAGCCCAAATTCCATGGGGAATCTCTTGCCTAGCCAGAGATTTTTACATTCTGCTTCCTAAACAAGGTAAAGTGTTGGACTTCTTTAAGTTTTAAACTCTAGTTGCAGTTTAGTTGGCGTTATATTTATAAATGAAAAGCTGCAAGAATAGATGTGTGGGTGAAGCCATATAATATATTTGTTTGAAATTTTTGAGCAGGGATCTTTCCAAGGGCCAGAAATGAGATGTGTGTAGTTCACAGACAGTGAGCATAACATCCAAGTAGGAGACAAGTTTGTAAGGGGCATTGGCAATAAACTTATTTGTTGCAGCTTTTTTCCAAGTATTGTAAATACTCTTTCCTGATACTATGTACAGCCTTGGAATGGCACCTTTTAACTAACCCCTGCTGTATTTTGTTTCCAATGTTTTTATATACAACTGTATATATGGTGCTCACTTTAGAACAGCAGTGTTGACCATTTATGCTGCATAGTTGTATTATAGCCTTATAGTTGTGTGTGGTTGGTTGAACCTTTGGGTGTACAAATGTTAGTCTGAGTGGTGTCCTTGATCCATTTGTTGATCGGTGAATGATTGTGCATGTGGTGTATGTTGTATTATGTTGTTACATAAAAGGAAGGGCGAGAATAACCACTACATTAAGATAATATCGGACCAAACTATTTAGAGCAAGTAAACAGTTTCTTGTACCCCTTAACGTGTCTTTAAAAGTTGCATATAGTTCCAGTAGTGTATAAATTAGTGTAGGAAAAAAAATCAGTCTTGTATTTTTCCTCTGTGTGTATATAAATATATATTTTAAAAATGTACCTCTAGCAACTGAATCTGTATTTAAGATGTGACGATCTTGATGCAGAATTATACGAGTAGCAGTATAAATAAGCAGAATTAATGAACAGAAACAAAAAACTATCACCAAGAAAATCTATTTGTGTGTGTTAAGAGGGTACAGAAATATCAGCTGATCTTGTTGCTTCTAGCAATGTTTGGCTTTTTCATTGTATAAACATTCATGGTGTGTGACAGAAATGGAAAATCCAGCTAATAAAAGTGATACCTTGATTGAATGCATAACCTATGATTTGCATGTCAATGTGGCTCATTACTCCTGGTGCTCACTGTTCACAAGGCAGCACAAGCTGCAGGCTGAGTCCCCAGGCTGCAGCTCAGGGGAGGTCAGAACTTCTGGAGGCATTCTTGCTGGGAGCACATTCTCAATCCCACAGACGTGTGGCTGCATGTTAACTTGCAAATTTTCATTTATTCTCTTGTATAGATCAAACTTGTTCATTTGGGCTTAAAAGTTGTCATGGCTGGCATCTTCTAAAATAGCTTTTTGTTTAAAAAGGTTGAGGTAGCTTCGGAGTGTTTTAAATGGTTCAGCAAACTTCACAAGCTGCTGTTCAGGTAGAGAACACATTTGATACACCTTAACATCTTAGCAAACCTGGTACTGTTCTGTCAGCTTGGGAATACAGAACAGAATGGGCTTCAAAGTCTCAGTTAAAATACTCACTCTGTGTGTGCCCAAGTCAGTCAGATGTTATGATCACAGGAGGGATACCTCACCCACTGCTGTGGTAACCCTTGGGGAAAGTAAGGTGCTTTACCGGTCTTGGGTTTTCCTTGTTAGGTGAAGATGTATGAGAGTTGAATTTTCACCAGTATAGTTTGAATGTTTTTAATCCAAAGCTAACCCAGTACTATTATTCTTTGCAATGTAAAAAGGCTAATAGTAAAAAAAACCCAAAAAACAGCAGTATTAGTATCAGGACTGATACAAATCAGGAGTGGAGGGGCATGCTCTCTGCGCACCAAAAGATGGGCACCTTAGACAAATCTGTTTTCATTCATGCTGCCCAAGATCTAAAACCACAGTGCAAGATACAGCTCTATCTGCTCTTTCTGCCGTCACATGTAGCAGGTTCTCAGGACTTAATTCCACTCACTTCCTGTGACTGCTCCACAGTGTACCTTTTACAACTGTGCCCCACATGGCAGTGTTTAGATGACCATGTGCTAAAAACATCTGCTCCTGAACATTTAGTCTAAAATTGTCAGACTAGAATGGAGAGAACAACTGGAATACTAAGCTCAAATCCAGGCAAGTGCTCTCACTGTCACCACTTCTAAACTGCAGTGCAGTTAGGAGAGTAATGCTGCTTATTACTGTGTTTTTTCCAAAGTACTGTGAAAAGCAGTTCAGAGGGAGGTAGCAGTGCTCACCCGTGCTTCTGGAATGTGTTCTGCCCATTATGCCACACCACCATGTGCTATAGTAAGGTGCACTGAACTGCCTGAGAGTGGGTGGTTTCTGGTATCTCTTCATGCGTGTTACCAATTTACCTTCAGATGTCTCTGGTGACCTGTGGTTGGAACAGTTCAGTACAACCTGCTCAGGGTCTTCCACAGTGATTTAACACTGAACCTGTGATTTAACTGATCAGGAAACATGAACTGTAACCCCCAAGAGATGGCATGGATACAGAGTATTTGGCACACTTGCAGAGATTAATGGCATTTAATAGGTTATGTAATTATATGCACAACTAGCTAATCCTACAGAAATTGCAAAGCTGTATCCACAGGCTTTTGCAGCTGAGACCCTGCTGCTGCTGGTGAGCTTCCTAACTATGGTTAATGCAAAATGGGGTGGAGGTGGTAGCCAGCAAAGAATGACCATATCTGAGACAGAAAAGGTGTAGTAAGTCTTGTACTACCTTCCTCATTTCTATAACCACAAGGCCAAACCATAGCACCCCAGTAGTTGGTGCACACAGGGCACATTTCTTTAATGAATTTTTCATTAGCAAATAAATGTGCTAGCCGGTTATAGAGAAATCCCAATGCAGATGTCTGCTGATAAACAGAACAGGGGCAAAGTGGAATCTTCCAAACATTGAAGACAACAAAGACACCTTGACAGCCTTTCCCATGGTTACATTTATGCGGATGAATGAGAATAGATTTGTCTTAGGGACAGATGGATTGCCCTTCTTCAGCGCATCTTTGTAGCTGTTTTAGCTCACTCCGTTCTTGAAGCAGGGGCTCAAGTTGACTCAGTTTGGCCTAGCAGTGGGTATTACTGACATCAATTTCTAGAAGTCAGGAACCCTGAACTGGTGACAAGAGTAAAGTCAGTGTAAAGTACTGGAGGAAAAAAAAGATGATTTCTACTTTCCTAGCTGGTAGAAGAATTATGTCATATGAAAAAAATGCAAGTATACCTGATAGAAGACTTGAAAAGCATGGGGTTTCTGTAAGCACTTTGCTAGGCCCTCAGAAATGTCGTGTCAGATCTTAGCAATTAATTTCAGCAGACTGTTGTGTAACATCTTCCTATATCTTCCTGTTTCTCTCTTGAGAAAATACAGGGCTGGGGGGAAGCAGGAGGGAGGGATGGTTTTTCTCTCCAGGCTTTTGTGTGCCACACACACTCAGCTTGAGTGGGCAAGCCCTGGAAGAGGTTCAGCTCAGCACTGCAGACCTGAGGGCTAGCAGGAAGGACTGATGAGCTCTCATCACACTAGTGCTCTCATCACCACTGTGTTTTTTATCAAGCAGCAGGGTGTGGAGAGAGATCCCTCCTCTCTAATGGCATCAGCCATCAGGGCTGGCAGGTGACTCACCAGGCTCTGCTGTCAGCTCCAGCCTGATGCTGGTGCTCACTCCTCCAAATCTTGGATGAGGCATGGGACAGCTTTCCTGAAAAAAGCATACGGCAGGCATAGGCATGGTTCCCACAGGCTTTGCTTATTTGAATCAGGAAGTAAACTCAATCAGTGGAAGTCTTCCTGAATGAGATTTGAGATTGATTCCCTCAGATTGAGGTAGGCTAAAATACCCAGATTGCTTGCCTGCTTGCAGAAGCAGCTTCCTTTATATAATAATTCCAGTATTTTCCTCCTGAAGTTCATGGGAGGTGCTGCAAGTACAGTGCAAATCTTGAGTCAGCAGATTCCTCTGGGCCTTGCAGTTAGATCTGTGGCTCATAATGTATCTGATGAAAGAACTTCTGTATCACAAATAAATTATTTATGATTGCCCTTTTCCTTAAATCAGCTTTCTTGGTTGTTATTGCTACTGCTAAGGAGATGTAAAATTCAAGTCTAATGGATAGGTGCAGGCTACTCCCACACAGTCATTGTCCCAAAGAGGATGCCTCCAGACTCAATTTAGGTTTCGACCCAAAACTTGAGACCAGAGATGAACTTCTTATACTCAGGCATTGGAAGAATTGCCACACCCCAAAGCCTGCAATTCGGACAGGTCCAGAGCCAAGGCTGTCTCTGTAGGAGTATTGCTAGCTGGGTAGTGGATTGTGCCATGAACCTCACTGCCTGTAACAGCAGAGTATAAGCTGTGCAATGTTCATTCCCAAGACAGCTGCTCAGAGCATCCACAATCCCTGCATGAACCCACCACTATTTGCCTGAAAGGCCTGAGTTTTGGCTTCAGCTATTGCTGTATGAAAACTGCTCAATTACTCCAAGGAAGAAGACCCCTATCAGGAAGCAGATGCTTCTGACATACGTGGCTTTGTTCCCTTTCACTTCCATGTATGTTCCCCTTTGTCTGTAGCATAATGTGTCCCTCTCTATTGTATGTTGAGAAAAACAAACCAATGGCCTCATAAGTCAACTCTGCACCAGGGTACAGCCTGAGCACAATGGGGAAATAAAGTCTTCATTCCTGTGTGCCTTGGGGACACAGCTACCCAGACTAGCAACAGACCTACAGATGACACAGCTTGTGAATAGCAGTTACTGGTAAATATCTTATTTATTCTTTCTCATACTGCCATCTGGCAACAGACTTTTGACAGTAAGGTTCATGCCTAGCATCGCACTATTTTTATAGATGTGCTACAGCAGAAAGAAAACAATACAAAGACATTCAGAAGTATATAGACAAACTTTTTTTCTCTCAAATGAGAAATGGAAATAGATTACATCATGAATGTAAACAAACAAAAACTAACCTAAACCCCACTATCAAATCACTATCAAATCATTATCAAAGTGAAGATAAGGGAACAAAGCAGAAGTGAAGGAATTTGCCCAAGGCAAGGGCAACAGCTAATACCACTTGTGTATATCATTGGGTACACTTAAACCTTACTAGAGATTTTTGTGTTAGTCTACAGAAAATGGGAGAATGGAAGGGCCACAAGCCAACCACAAAGTCAGTTTTGCAAAAGTCCACTTATTTTTTTTCATGATTACAGTTGAGGCACAATTCAATTCCTTTTCTCACCCACCCAATTAGAAAATTATTCCTCATACAGTTGCCATCAGCAAAACACACCAACTTTAAGCTCATGAACCAGCACAGATGTAGCAGACCAGCAGAATCCCTTCAAAATTGGCTATGAGAAGCTCACAAGAACATATTTCACCAGGAGCTCATCCCATAGATTTTTTTTTCTTCTGAGCTGTTCACTTGAAAACACTGACTAGGCAGCATAAGTAAAACTTGAACAAAAATTAGCTACTTCAGAGCAAAATAGGCAAGAAACTGCAAAGCTGGGGAGCTTTTATGGAGAATATGCTGGTCCACTCCTCAAAAAAGCTTTGGTTTGCGGAAATCTCTAACAGGGAAAGGAAGGGATAAGTGCTCCCCTCAGAGATCACTGCTGGTTGTGGTAGAGGTTGTGCAGCTACAACCCTGCCCTGGCTTCAGGAGCAGGCTGTGAAAGAGCAGCAGCCCATGAGATACCCCTGAAACAGCAGTAGCATGGGGGACATGCTGTGGGAGAATCAAGAACAGAGACAGCAGTTGTAGCACAGTTTTGCTCCTCTTCCCCAGGGAACAGAGTCGTTTCTTACTGGGTCACACTTGCAGAGTTTAAGAAATGCTTATTTTAAATTCCAGACAGAATACATTGTTTTGACTTAGTGATATTAATCTGCTGTAGGTGCCCTGTGGCAGAAATCTGAAATGTGCAAAGTAGGCAAATACCTTAATTATTTTAACAGTGGATTTTTTCCAAAAAGGATTCCAGCAAGTATCGCAAATAGGTAAGCTACAGCTACCAAAGATGAAGGTCAAAGCAGGAGAAAATAAATGACCATGTGTGGGGGTTTAGCAAAGCCCTAGTGGGGCTCTGCGGTAGCTGCCACCCCCTCCCCTCTGCCACGGATCACGGACACAGGGAAAGAAGTGCCTTTTTGAGTTGAGAAA
>VZZY01001208.1:119749-132909 GCA_013400335.1 Eurystomus gularis | reverse complement strand
ACAGGAAGTTCCACCTCAACTTCTTTAGGAGGGACTTTACTACGAGGGTTACAGAGCACTGGAACGGGCTCCCCAGGAGGCTGTAGAGTCTCTTTCTCTGTAGACTTTCAAAACCCATCTGGATGAGTTCCTCTGTAACCTGCCCTGGACTCTACGGTCCTGCTTGGCAGGGGTGTTGGACTTGATGATCTCCAGAGGTCCCTTCCAACCCCTAACATTCTATGATTCTATGATTCTTCATGGATGCCTGGACACAGTTTCTATACCACCTGTGTGTAGGCTTCTTCTTCAACAATGAAGAGAGATACCATGCAATGTTAACCACCCTGAGGGTGCTTGTCTTTCTCCATTGACTAAAAAAGGTAAATGACTAGGTCAGCTAAGATCCTCACCTACCAGTGCTCAGAAAAATGCCTAATATTAAGTAAAATCCATTCTGTCCGATACCTGTTTGGTATGGTCACTGTTCCTCTGGAGTACAAAATGGAGCTGCACACAGGTTGTCTTCTTTCAATGAACTGCTCCCTGCTTTCATGCATAGACAATCTCCATTCCTCTCTTTCAAATCTTCTTTCAGACAATTTATTTCGTTCAAACTTCTCCACAAGTGGAGACTTTTCCTCTATCCTATGCTCACACTCTGGGCTGGGGACTAATGCCTCTGGCTCTTTTTACCTAGAAGTTAACACTACTAAGTTCTCTGGGTAAAAATCTGTTTCTCTCATATGTTCAGCATATACATGTGTCGAGTGAGAGCGTAAGGAGATGACATAGCCCCTGTTTATAGCAGCACAGATTTTCTTGTACTCCTGCACTGCCTTATACTAAATATTCTCCAAACTTGAGCTAGTTGTCTGAGGACAATAGACAAATGCTTGAACTCATAGTAAGAAGCATTTTCACTGTGGTTTCCTGAGACCACCAGGAAAAAAAGTGGATTTTGGAGGAAGATGAACAAATAGAGCAGGGAGCCTGAAGATGAACTAAAGCAGGTCAAGCTGTGGCAGTTAAAAGATAGGTACTTCTAAAAAAGTAATCTCCTTAGGGTCATAAGACAAAAAGAAAGGGCAGAAGATGGCAATTCATATGAAAATTGGAGCAAAAATAGAGGGATGGTGTAACCTTGGATGGGGTAAGAGATCCTCCACTTTTCTATTAATCACTCTATCCCTTTCTTACATGCTTGAGAGCTTCCTGATCTTCTGCAACCAACATTTGAACTAACAAACAGCACACCAATAAAAGAGATATAGATTTTGAACAGTGCTGAGAATCTACATTGTCCATAGACAGCAAGCACTGAAATTCTTGTCAGTTTTATGTGGAAACCTAAACACAGATGTAGATACCTAACTTTAAATGGATAGGCTTGAAAGTGATCGTCTAAATGTAGGATGATATTTTATTTGATAAATCCTAGGTGAATAAACCTGGCATCTTTATCGGCACTTCTGGAGAGCGGTTATGGGAGCAACTTCTGGGCAAGCAGAAGTAACTTGTAAAACTCCTTTTCACATTCTTTCAGCAAAGGCAAGTACTTAAAATCATGTATTTTGCTTCTTCCTTTGACAGCCTTGGAATAAAATTTTTACAAGCTTTCAGACCTTTTTGTTTTTCTCTTAAGTTTTTCTTAAGGGTTTTTGTGGCCCTTATATCCATAGCATTATCATGGAAAAGAGCTGAAAAGAAGCTATTTATGAGATCAGTCCTGTCAACACAAAACATCATCCATACTGCATATTCAAAATATATTATGTATATCCATAACACAATATGCAGTAATAGGTCATGGTAAATAGTCCCAGAAATGTCAACATGCACACACATATATAATGGTATAGAGGATGTATATATTAAAAATTAGATTTAAGACTTTTACATAGTGGTGTCATTTGCTGAACAGATAAAAATAATGAATAGTGTTGCCTTAGAGTTAAGATTAACAGCACATTTTCAGACTATGAACATAACTGTTTCATTGATTCCATGCATTTCTATTTTGTCCAGAATCCATATATAACCCATTTAACAAAAGTCACACAACATTTCTTTGAGCATAAACAACATTCCTCACTCACAGACAAGAACATGCTGATCAGCTTCCTTGAATAGCTACTTAAAGGAGAGAGGATGAATTTATTCCCTATTTTCTGTGGAGTGGCGTTTTTTTACATGCTGATGTGCTGTGATGAGCACTTGATGTTGCATAGCTGACTGGCTCTAATGCCACTTGATCCTTTATAAATTAAAAGGCAAGAGGCCTATCGTGTAACTCCATTACTAGGATTTGGATTAAGAGTGTCTCGCATATGTTATTGTCTTTCTTTTAGCTGCTACATGTTAGGTGCCTTAAGAATAGCTTTTGGAAATCTTTTTCTCAAGTCATCCTTTTACTGCCCCTCTGGGCTCTCTGAAAGGATCTATTTGCCAGTGAGCTTCATGGTCCCAAGTCTAGGGGAAAATCCAGCAATCAGCAAAGAAAAACAGTAAGTTTAGAAATAAATTTTTCTACTTCATTTCCATCTGCATTGCAAAACCTGATCCTGACCACTAGAGTAGATGCTTTTATTTGCATAATTATTTCTAGGTTCACCCTATAAAGATTCTACCTGCTATACTAGGGTAGTGATTGTTTTCCCAAGAGATCTTTTTTTTAGTAGGTATAATAGTGGCTACAATAACAGTCAGGCCTTTTCCTTTCGTTTTTGAGAGCTGGTGGGTTTTTAAAGTTTGAATACAGCTTGCTTGCGCCTGTATTCATGGGGCTTCCTACTGCAGCGCACCCCTCCCACTCCACGTTACAGCGTCCCTGTACACCCAGCAGATCAACCACGTGTAGTTTTATGGGAAGGAGTGAAATTAATGGGGAGAAGCGAAATGAGAGTTTAGACCTCCTCCTACCCTCTGCCACAACGGAGAAGCCGGACTGACACTGTTATTCCAGCTATGGCCCAAGGGAAACAAGGCAGAGGGCCAGTGGGACTAGGCAGGGCTGTGCTGGGCCAGGTCAAAATCCTGTAGCATGATGGGAAGAAGATACATTTTAATCTTATTATCATGAACAGGACCTTCTTCTTCCTGAAAAGCAGAATATTTAAATCCAGCTGGGTTCCCTTGCACTTGTGGGCAGCTGGGCTTTGGTTTATGCATTGAATAGCTTGGAGCTAGGAGGAGCAATTAGCAACTTTGATAGTTGGATGTTGTCTCTTGAAGTGTCTTCCATGGTGATTGATAATGTTACCTTTATTCTCTCAGACAATCGTTTTCCCCCCATTAAATCAAACCAACATACTCAGAGAGGATATAACCACCCAGCTGAGTACAAGATGGTATCTATAAATCACTAGAGGTCAGCTCCAGACAGTAGCACTGCCAGCCACTAATGTGGAGGTCTTGGCAGATTCACCAAGAAGCTTTTGCTACATTACAAAACTCTGACTGAGGCGTATGAGAGCTGAGGACAACAACCATTAGATGCTCTGTCACCTACACAGTGCAGCTTTCTGAGAGAATTAAATTAGAGTGTAACTGCTGCCAAGACAGCTTTCCTGTTTTGTTAAGACTTTTTCTGCATCGCTAGCTATGTGATGCTACTAGAATGTGTAGTGTAGCATTTACAGAAGCAGCCACATATTCTCATAGTCAAACTGTCACCATAACCAGAGGTGGGCTAAACGAATCTATGCTCTGATCCACTTCATATAGTCTTATTGTTGTCCCAAATCTGGGTTCTGTACCTGGTGTGCAAGCCAATAACACAGAGAGATATTCCAAGTTTATGTCATTGATGCACATGGATGGGTGCCTGTCCCAAGACAGCACACCAAACTCAAGAAATTTCTATATTTATACACTTATAATTACATATTCAAATAATTAATACATGTTCATTGTTACTCTTTTTATTGATTGGTTCAGATTTCCTCACTGCTTATTTAAATTAGTGTGCAGGCTCCGCCATCTTCTTCCATTCTTTTGTTTTGAGTGGGTGGTATAATTTGGGTAGGTGGTCGGTATAATTTGGGTAGGTGGTCCATGAGTCGGAGGTTGTGATCTCCCCCTGCCAGAATTACCTTTTGCCTGTTTCTTCCCTAATCTCGGCAGCTCTGGGCAGTTCCTCGTCATTTGCCAACTAAAGCTATAGTTCATCATTCTTTACCTTCTGTTTCTGACAGGAATATCCTTCTTATCAACAAAGCCACATTGCCTAGTGGTTAGTCTTCAATCCTATCTTAATTACGTATAATTACTATTTCTCTAATTTAATTTCAAGTAAATAATTAAATAGGGTTGGGGCTGTACTGAGGACTTCCAGCAGCAGCTAGTTTCTTGGTTGTTTCAATTGTATTTTCCACTTTATTTTTCTAATTAACAAAAACTTTAATGCAACATTTTGATCCCTGGCTGCCTTAAATATCAAAGATGCATCTTGAGATAAATCAGAGAATTATCACTAGAAGTTTGCCCTGTCCTTTCACTTTTCTTAAACATCTGCTTTTGGATAGTGAATGAGACACATACTGTGCTAGAAGGGTCTTGGATGTGACCTAGTACAACTATTCTTACAGTCTCTAATAAAAGAAGATTGCAGAGCAGCCAGGGAATCCAGGAGTCATTGCTGCTTGAAGGGAAGGTACTCGGAGGCTCCAGTGATGGGCAGCCATCCAAAGCGTTAAGGTACATGGGCAGCAATAAACTCTAGAGATAAGCAGACTGCTCCCAAGCTACAGAATGAGTTTATAACAACAAATACTAATGGTCTTAAGCTATTTTACAAACTTCTTGAAAAATGCCTGAGCCAGCTATCATATGTCTGAGCTTCTTAAACATCAAAGCCTTTTTTTAAAAAGTTGATTTATAAAAGTCAAAAGAAGTTATGTAATTTTCAGTTAAAACTTGCAGACCACAGAAATAGCATCCAAATTTTTTTCTACTAATCCTTTCTGGCTAATGGATTTTTGGGCTGAGTTTCTGCCCTTCATACTTTTATATATAGTTATAGTTCTGCAACTATTTCAGTGCAGTTTAAGAACAGCAGCTGAAGTTAAATTGAACCCAGGCTGCTGTGACCCTGTTCTCTGCCCCCAGAGGAGCCATGCACTGCCAGTCATGCTGTTCTGTCCCTCTTTGTGGTCTTGCTGTTGGCATCTGTGCAAGCAGAAGGTGAGGCTCTCCAGGAAACTAATCTGGCTGCAGACAAACCACCCCTGTCTTTTGCTGGACTCAAGAAGTCAATCCACTCCTTCAAATTCTCCAGGCAGTATGGAGATAAGGAAGCAGATATGCACAGTCAGGGACTGTGAGAGAGAAAGGCAGAACTTGCAACCTCACTTTAGCTGAGTATTAGCTGTGAGGAGCTCTGCTGCTCCAAAAGTGTGAGACACCCTGGTTCTGCAGGTCATTGAATGACGCAATTTCCAGGTTTAGTTGAGAATCTTAGTTTGATCCATAAGCTCTCAGAAAAGGCCACCCTGGTACAAATGGATGAACTGGAAAACTGGGATGGTTTACATTCCTTCAGTGATTTGCCTGCTGTGAGAGGACATAAAAGAACTGCTTGGCCCATATATTGTATCAGTGTTTCTCCTCCTTTTAAGTCCTAATGATGTTCTTTCTATGGTTCCTGCATAAGATTCTGCTTTCATTCCTTGCCAGTTTTTAATAGAAGCACGCACACATTTATATCAAGTATGATTTCTCTCTCACACCTGCCTCTCCCTATGCTGATCACCAGCAACGATACCTCTGAAGCAAAACACTCTTGATTCACAATCCACTGGCAATCCTTGCCTCCTAATATTCTCAGCACAAGTAGAGACATCACATACACAAGGTTGTTCCCAACATGAGAGAAGGGATATGTTAACATTTCTTCTCTCACTGTATCAGTAAAAGGAGTAGTTATAGCCTCAGTCTAATGAGGGAGGGGAAAGGAAGGCTGTGCAAAGCTTCTGGATACAGGAGCTCCTACAACAGCCAGAGCAAATGGGACTTTAATATCTCCCTCTACACCAGTAAATCTAATCATGTTTACAGAACTCAGAAGTGGAAACAGAATCAAATATCTTCTAGTAAAAATTATTTAAGTTTTATTTCTGTGATCTACTTCCCTGTGTTTACCATGGCTTACACTATGCATACAGCTGGCATTCCTGCTGTTCATTTGGTAAATCAGTTGCTAAAACCCTCAACTACTGGATGAAGAGCTTTAGGAAAACTGTTTAAACTGAATAGGACCATCTGATTGTCAATCTTATGATTAAAAATTCGTATTACATGTAATTCAAAACTAGATTTTTAAAAATATGGTAGAACAATTCAGAAATTAAATCTCCCTTGGAGATCCATTGGTGTTTTGAATGTAGCTGCTTTCCAGAGTAAAAAATTTTACTGGCATGATCAGCTATGAAGGAGAAAAACTGAAGACCATTTCCCCTTCAGAAGAGTCTACATGTAAAAGCTGCTACAATATTTACTGCTGCTGCCATAGGGGTTTAATCCTTCATCTTTGAACATCAGTGGATTCAGGATGGATCCTTGAAAATAAATGTTTCCCCTGCCTTGTAAAGCACACTATTTCATCAAAAACTTCATGTAATAGGTGTTGCCATGGTTACCAGCTTTTGTGAATGTGATGATCATTCACTGAGTATATGTGAAGGGCTCAGGATGCTCACCAGAAGAAAGGTCTCACTGACCTCACAAAAGTGACACCAAGTCCATTGTCTGCTTTCCCGGCAAAGTTTTCATACGTGGCATCACATGACACTAGCTAGAACTCCTTCAAACAAGACAACAGAAACATTTCCACTGTGCTTTAATGGGTGTGTGCCACTACACTCTTAACATTTCCATCAAACAAACACTTGAGCATCACTCAACACGCACTCTGGCTCAAGCATTTTCTCCCCAGCTGAACAAGTCCGCAGGAGTCAACTACACTCTCCATCCATTGGCCAGCCTCTGGCTATCAGAGTAGCCTCTGGCCAAGTGGGCTAAGAGTACTTGGAAATATGTCCAAATTTGTAGGTCTATAACCAGCCACTGAGATCTTGAAAGCACCTCTCCAGTCCCAGTGGAGTCCCAGATGGCCTTGTTTGCAATGTGCTGGTGCATACTTTCTTGCAGAGCACCAAAGGAGAGGTACAGTGTAACACCAGCAGCTGGTGACCAGAAAAAAAGGGAATTTACCTGCATGACCTCCACATCCCTTCATGTAAGGAAATGTAACCCTTGTATACCTGGCTTTCCACATTCGGGGCTGTCCAGACTGGTGCTAAGCTCTTCTAGGTTCCCTCACACCAGTGAGGGCTGGGTCAAGGTTTGGAGCAAAGGCTCACCTCTTAACACTTCATCTAGGATGTCAGTACCAATCTGTCCATTCACAGAGACTGGGGACTGAATCAATACTGCTTGGAACAGAGCCACTGCCCTAAATTCCTATCCTGGGTGCTGGTCCTGGCAGCTACATGCAGCAAACCCACTGATGACATCCACTGAAAAGATCCGGCTGAATAGGATCATTTGCAATACACGGGCAAGATCAATTCCTTACAGACCATGATGCAGAGTAACCTCAATTTTACTTCCCCTGAAAAGGGCTTTCCATCGCCCAGCTTAGTCAAACCTCCAAACAGATGCATGCACAGAGATGGGGTGCAGCTCTGCTCCTCCTTGTATTTCCACTGAGTTCTGGGCTCCAGGATGATATAGAAAGGGACTCCAAATACTCAAAATTTTATAGCAGTTGTTACTGAGTGCTGGGAGTTTTCAATAAAAATTTTAATATACTAGAATTCAAGTAAAAAAGAGCAATTTGCTTATAAAATACATATTTGCTGCACTGTACGATGAACTTTGGTAGTAGTGTGCGTGCTACGGTTTTCAAATGAAACATAAAAGAGTGGGACCTGAGAATCAAAATCCCTTAAACTCCACTGAAAACCCTTGCCTCAGTGCTTTGAAGAAACAGCTTTTTATTGCATAGTTGTATTTTACCTCAAAATTGTAGAATTTTAGGAGGTTGAGTGTCTGGCTTGAGACCTACCACAAATGAAACTGACCTCATCATAACCCTTAAAAAGTCCAACAACCCAACAGTCTATGTGAGAAACTGCCACAAATATTTTGGCAACATTAACCAGTCTAAAAGTCAGCCTTTTAGGGCTGATCTAGCATGAAGACTGAACCACATGCCAAGCCATAACTCTCCTCCTCCTTCCAAAACTGCAATTTTCTCCACTTTTTTTTTTAATCGACAACACAGTGTCTGAAGTCCAGTAGTGAATGTTAACAAAGTCTTGACCTGCAGAGTGCTAATTTCCACTGGGACCACTAAAGCAGAAACACTTTTCTATAAATGCCAGGTCCTGTAAATTGAGAAGTTCATCACTGTAATACCTAGAGTGGGATGGAAAGTGCCAGGAATGGAATCCAGAACCCCTCATTAGGGGTAAGATTCTGCTCCAGAGTCAGGTAGCAGAGGATGGAGACAGCATGATTATAGTATATTTTGAAAAGTTTTAGTTGGGAATAAAAAACCCCGTCCTTTAGCATCTTTGTCATTTCTTCATCTATGGTACTGAATCCTCTGCTAAGCTAGGTTCTTGATCTGTCCTTCAAAAACTAGGAGGACTCTCTAATTTGTAGCATAGTGCCAGAAGGAACTGCAGTGGCATCTGTCCCCTTTTCTTTTGCAGTTGCATAGAAAAAAAAGAGAGATCCAAAATGCTGCATGAAAAGAACAAAACTGAGTGCTTTTTTTCCCCAGCAGAGCACTCTTATCACCAGAATTTCAGTTACACAAAAAGGGACACATTGTTCTCCCCTCTCCTCACCTTACAGTGAAACTTTGCCACCACATAGAAAGAAACACAGAGGAGAAGCTAGAAATATCCTGTGATACCAGAATCAGTAAGACATTCACACAGGGCAATGAACAAAAGAGCCACTTCTTTTCACCCATTTTTGGACTGGAAAGCCAGACTCACGCTCTTCTGCTCACCCTCCATCCTCATGGCTGGGACAGGAAAGGTGATATCCCAGCAGGCAGAACTCAGGGAGCAGAAAGTAGATTGAAATTTGAATCCAGGTGTGGATTCATCAGGGAAATTGATGCTTTTGCTTCCTGTTCTGTTTTAGCACGTGTGTGATCTGATGCGGTTCATCTTTCAGCTTTCCACTCTGCCTTTCTTCAGCTCAAGACTGCAGCTATCACTCTCCTGCACTGTATTCTCGGTTACTGTGACCATTATGTGAAGGATGAGGAGGAAGTTCTGCTTCTTGCATTTGCTTCTGCAAGGACAGAGGTTATAGAAGCTGGAGGCTGCAGTTACGTGATGTTTAACTTTGCTGATACAAGCTAAAATGGTTAAACTTGTACAATCTGGACCTACAGCAGCAGGCACATAGAACTTTTCTTTTGGAAGGTAGACATCTCCTAATTAGCCACTGTGAAGGACTTATCATTATAACAGATTTGAATACAGTCATAAAAATTCATTTTACATCTTCTTATAAATACATTAAGTCCTGTTTTAGATCTGGCCTTACACAAGTAGAAGCAAGAGAACTTCTCCTTATCTTCAAACTGATATTATGGCCTCATAAGTATAAGAAAGTAATTAAAACTTAACTTCTCTTTTCAACAAACCCTATGGTGGAGCTAATGTGAAGCACAGGTAACAGAAAAATCTAAGCAAAGGGCAGGACTTAACACCTCATTCATTAAAATCTCTGAAATGCCTGGAATTTAATGCAAAGAAGTCTCCTTTTCACTATAATTATGTGAAAGACCAGAATAAAACAGAGTTAAACAAGGCAAATATATAAATAAGCGAGCCTAGAGTTTGTGGTAGCTTTACTTACTATCTTAATTATATATTTCCTTTGAATGTTTCTTTTTTCCCTCCCTGGGACAGATGGAATAAATTAATCTTAAATGCAGCATAAAATCTATTCCAGATCCTCTCATATGCCAGTGCTTAAGCAAAACTAACTAGAATAATAAAATTCAGAGATGGAAAAGATCTATTAGCTGGCCACCTAAAATTTTACATACAGAAATGTATCAATTTAGCTAAACCTATTTCTAAGCATTTAAGGAGGTTTGGTTACATCTTAAATCAACTCAACAGTGGCTAGAGTCAATTTATTTCACTTTGAAAACACACTTAAAATCAAATGGAAGTGACTTGCTTTTAAGTACAGTTGCACTAACTAAATGCATACATGTGGACTATGAACCAAAGAGAAAGCAAGGTCTGTCTAGTCCTGGTAGCAGATACCGTCTTTGGGGGGCTCCGGGTCCTCCACGGCCATTGCAGTTGACGGAGAATATTTACCCAAAACAGAGGCAAAAGCTGGGAATCAGGATATACTGAACTGTTGTCTCCGTTTTGCCTCTCTCTAGACTTGGATGAATCTCTTAATGACACATTATGTCTGAAAACACATTAATGCCTCTTACCTGAGTATGATGATTCAAGTATGAGCAAGCTAAGAACCAGCTCATGCCATGGTTACTTTCACAGCATTTTGGTCCCAGTCCTAAAAGAAATTGCATGTATTTAATCATAGAATCATAGAATAGAATCATAGAATCATTTAGGTTGGAAAAGACCCCTAGGATCATCAGGTCCAACCATCATCTAACATCTCACTGACCCCTAGACCATGCCTCAAAGCGCCACATCTACCCGTTTCTTGAACACCTCCAGGGATGATGACTCCACCACTTCCCTGGGCAGCCTGTTCCAATGGCTAACCACTCTTTCAGTAAAGAACTTCTTCCTGATATCCAATCTAAACCTACCCTGGTGCAACTTGAGGCCATTACATCTTGTCTTGTCATTAGTTCCTCGGGAGAAGAGCCCAACACCAGCCTCACTACAACCTCCTTTGAGGTAGTTGCAGAGAGCAATAAGGTGTTCTCTCAGCCTCCTCTTCTCCAAGCCAAAAAAATCCCAGTTCCCTCAGGCACTCCTTATATGACATATTCTCCAGACCCCTCACCAGCTTTGTTGCCCTTCTCTGCACCCGCTCCAGCGCCTCAATGTCCTTCTTATTATGTGGCACCCAGAACTGGACACAGTACTCAAGGAGCGGTCTCACGAGTTCTGAGTGCAGGGGCACAATTATATATATAAAATAATTTTGTGAGTAGATTGGTTTGGATGGCAATTTAGCAGTCATGAAGGATAGAAGAGTTTGTTTCTGTACAATCTGCACTACTATGTAGGTGTCTGGACAGGACTGTTATGTATGAGCACTTTTTGTAGCATTTTCTCCAAAATAGCTTTTAGCAGCTTGCTGAAAAAGATGGAAGAGGGATTGTAATTAAAGGGGTTTACTCCATAACTAAAGCCTTATATTTATGGGAATGTTTACGTGAAATCGTCCACATAAATTGAAAAATCACTTACCTGCTTTCAAAATGACAAGTGCGTAAACCTAGCCAGATGTTCAAAACAGGTTAAATACCAACTTTGCTGTATAATATTTTTTTTCTAATTCTTGATGAATAGTAGAGGCTCAAAGTTTCTTCTAAAGATCATTGGAGATACACAGTGGACCGACCTTCTATGACTCCAAGACGCCACAGGACTGCAGACAATCCTAGTGCCTCTGCGTGGTAGAGCAGGGGGAATCTGCCAGCTCCATAATAAGCATTTCTGGGTTTCTTGTTGTTCCTACAATATGTTAACAACACCTTGACAGCTCTTCCCAAGGTGTTCTCCTTTCCTTTGATTTCACAACAGTTCTACCCACATCCAGATTAGAGGACCAGGGTCATATATTTTTAGAGACAATGGTGGCATGAACTACACCCAGGCATGAGCTTGTTAAACAATGTTAGATGTTATTATTGATTTGTGCTACTAGATACAGCTTGATGGGCCACTGGCAAGCTTGAATGTATCTTGAAATGAAGGACGTCAAATCTCTGCAGCGCAGACATAGCTAAAAAAATACTGGTGGCAAACTAAACCAGTTTAGCACTTCTTAAGACTGTCTTGTGCAGTGTATTTTTACTTTGGTCCATCTCATGTCTCAAATGTTGATATTTTCACTATTTTTATTCTTTTTTTTGTAAGGCACAAATAATAAAAAGTAAAATTTTTTTTTTTTAAAAAAAACTTCTGATCACTTTCTGCAAGTGGCTGTCTCCTGCAGCCGATAGAAATTTGGTAGTTGCTAAGAGATCTTTGAAGAGAAAATTCCAGTTCATCAAAGCTGATATTTCCACAAAACATTAATAGAAGAGGTTTCCCAGTCCTGGGAAAACCGGTTCTAGATTTATTTTTTTAATTGTCCACAATACTTAGACTGTGGGGAACACAGAACACCACCTCCGCGTTTTGTACTTGAACCTGATTGAGAAGAGACACAAGTCTCTTGGGGACACAAGCTGACAAGCCAGTTTTGCCCCCTCCTCTTGTGATCTGCTACAGCCTGGGTGATGGAGTGGATCAAGGAAAGACTGATTTTTTTTGGTTGAGCGAGATCTTGGTTCACACCTACCCAAGTGAATATTTGTATTTAGATGTATTTATGGAGAAACAGAGAGGTGTTCACCTGCAAATACCAAACAGGCAGGCGTGCAGGACACAGACAGAATAGAGGAGCTCACCCACAACTTTTCCCTGCTCTCTCATGTCATAGGGTCCGACCACCCCGCTTTCTTACCAATACCAGCAATTCCTCTGGCCAGCGTTCAAAACGCACCTTTTGCACCACATCATTTTTTTTGCCACCCTTACAGAAATTCTCACGGGGTTGCAAAACCATCCCCTGGCTGCTTCTGTGTGTAGTTTCGAAAGGATCGCATTCGATGTCATGAGCAAGTGCGGGGCAGGAGAACGCTGGAGAACTTCCCATACGAGGCTGCGAGCGCGGATACTCCAAGAACAGAGGGGCAGCGAGGACGCTCCTCCAAGACGCTCTCCTGACTTTCCCTGGGGATGGGCCGCCGCCCCTTCTAGCCCTTCTGCCCACTGAAAAACGACAGTGATGTCATGAAGGCGCTGTTTCTAAAACGAGCGCACCTAAACTCGGTGTCCCGTCGACAACCGTGGGCGAGGGGCTTTACCGGCGGGCCGGGGCGGGGCCGCCGCTCGCCTTCCCCCGGGGCGCGGCGGGAGAAGGGAAGCGGGGCTCGG
>VZZY01001208.1:32169-119570 GCA_013400335.1 Eurystomus gularis | reverse complement strand
GCCGGGGAGCTCCCTCCCGGGCCGGAGGGGTGCACTTGTTGCCGGCGGCAGCCGCCGAGCGCGTCCCGGCAGCAGCGGGGCTGGGGCTGGGGCTGGTTCGTGTCCTGGGCAAACCCCCCTCCCCGGACAGTCGAGGCTGTACCCCGGGCAGCAGCACCCCGGGGCTGGGGGTTCTGTGCGATTCCCGCGGGAGGCGGGGAGCGCTCCTGCCGCAAGGCACCCCCGGCTTGGAAAGCCCCGGGCGCTGACCTTCTCCTTCGGCTGGGCGGGGGGAAGCTCCCCATCATCCACCTTCTACACACGGGGAGGAAGGTCCTGAGAGATCGCGGCCGTGAAGTTTGAGCTCCGAAGCACGTTGTGCTGCCTCAGCGGTGAGGCCCAGCGCTGTGCTTTGTGTTATCGTGACAACACGACATGTTATCGAGACAACAACAACCCAGCTTTATGGGCTGCAGGCTTGGTGCCGCACCAACCCTGTAGCCCGGGATAAATTGTGTTGAGGGTCGTATGGAAGTGTGTCAAGATGCCTATGCTGTCCTTGTGGTAGTGATGCCCACACGGCATCAGGTAGACAGACCTGACACCTTTGAGGGACCATGAGAAAGCCACCCAAAAAGCAGGTTAGATTTCTAGGAAATTGCTGTTGTCACGATAGTCATCATACTGAGCTAGGAGGTGCTGTAAACTTTGCTGTAAGTGTCATATAGAGTCAAGGAAAATGGCTTTTCTGACTTTGTGACCCTGCTGCCGGAGGTGCATCATTAGGTGGATGACTTCTAAAATCATGGAGCTGCCAAAGTGATCCATGGGGTCCCTCATTCACCTCACTCACCTTCAGACCATATCTATGGGTGAGAGAAGGAACTGCTTCCCAGCTCATCCTGCATACTACTGCTGTGGCATCTTGCCAGGAATGACAGCGAGCCTTTGCTCATTCTCTGGCTCCAGAAGGGCAAAAGGAGGTTGCCCACTCCTGTTAAGACTGTTCTCTCCCAGATCTTCAGTCTCCTTGCTTTCCCAACTGTTTTTCTCACAGCTCCTTGTCTGGTGTATCTCCTTTGGTATCTAGTCTGATTGTTGCAAAACTGTAAATCTAATTCTTTGCAAAGTGGTGTCAGGTGCATGGCACCAAAACTGAAGTAGCAGTATTACAAATTTTTTTTTTAAAAAAGGTGGAAATGGAACATGGTAATCTTTTCCATACCTCTAGCTATTAATTGAAATCATTTTAAAAATCCCTTTTGTGGTCTGAGAAGCTAAGGACTTTTCCCATCAACTTTTATTGTGGGCACACCTAACAGTGAAAGTTTTAAAATATTTTATGCAACATGAGCTTAAAGGAAAAAATCCAGGCCTCCTGTCCAAATATTGGGACAACTGGGTTTTAATCATCTTTGGGGAACATGGGTAAAAGGAAGACAAAATAACCGGTAAATTCATGACTGGTTCAAAGCTCAAAAAGTCCGTGGTGGGCCAAGTCACTTTGAATTTGCTGTGTTTATGTGGAAGATAAAAACGTGGGTTTGCTTGGGAGGGGCACTTGAAAGGATTTGACCCATCTAGTGACATTAGCCTGTAGACCTCCGTGACCAGTGTGACAGCTGCTCTTGTCTGGTGCTGCTGAGGTGCTAAAGCTGATGATTTTGTCAAGCATCCCTGTCCCAGGCTTGACACTGGAAAGCCTAGGTTAGCGGAAGAGTCTGTCTGAGGAATTTGAACAATGACATATGGCAATTAATAACTGCGGTGCTTTGCACTGGAGTTTATTTTGAAAAGCAATGGGTCTCTGCATTTCGATTATTATTTTTAGTTCTGTTTAGCAGCTATTTTAGTCTGATAAACACACTGTGTATGTCTGTTTCACAGTGTTTATATTTCAGCTTTCTCACCAAACCAACTGTTCACAGCACTTGCTTTTCCCTTTCTCCAGAAGATCTACTTTTTGCTTTGTTTCAGTCCTATCATAGCTATTGTTAAATTGAGCTGTTTTCCTTTATCTCCAATGACTCAACAGGGTGTTTTTTTTTTAATAATTAATTAACCATTCTGAAGTACAGCCATCATTCTCTGAAAGTATAAGGAGAGACAACTGTCAGAGTAATTTAGTAACAGTTTTGCATCAAGTGGTCCCTTTCTGTCGCTGAGGGAACAATAGTTGATAGTGACTGTTGTAAATCCAAGCGCTGCAAGCCCTTGTCATGTTGATGATCGTATGTAGTGATGTGTGAGCTATTACACAGACCCTGTACCACTGAAGCTGCTTATAGCAGCAACCAATCAAATACATCAGGTACTCTACAGGGCATATGTTCCTTAAGATTTTCTGTGGCTTCCAGCTACAAGAGGAGGCAAAACCCTGTGCTACAGGCAAGATCAGTTACAGTTTGAAGCCTTCACTCTCCGAATCTATTGGAAAATATGTTCCTCTTACTGCATTTGCCTCAGTGAATAGGGTTGGCAAAGAGGCTGCTGAACAAAAATAGTGTATTTTGAGTTCCTGAATCCGATAAGAATGGATTGAGCTGGTGTTGCCAAGTACCTAAATAAAGGGAGTAGAACTTATAAGCCAATTAGTTTATATTGGCTATTTATTAATGAGATTTGAAAGAGTTTGACCATCCTTGGTCTGAGAGACTTTGCCTTTACAAATTGTATCTTCTCAGGAAATATAATTTTGGGCTTTTTAGTAAAAACTTTATTTCATCTGCTACTGAAATCTTTTAGCCCAGAAGTGTGGGAGACAGAGAGTTTTCTCTGGTCATAATTTTAGTAGTGGATTTGTACTATAAAACCTGTCATTTTAGGAAGAAGAAAATAGTCTTTCTTTAGTCTTTGATTAGAAAGAAAAAGCAGTGGAAAAAAGAAATTGAAGGGAGGAAAAATACCCATGTTTAAAACACTGTAGATAAATTGTAAAGAAAAAAAAAAGAAAATTTAATACTCACTTAAAATGAGTTGTGGAAATGTTCATTTTCAAACGTTATTGATTTTATAAGCCGCACAAATGCTATCACTTCACTATCCTTACTCTGAGTAACAGAGCAAAGGTTCTGGGGGCTAAAACACCCAAGATGACAAACTAAGGCAATTTTGAAAGTTGTTAGACATGTAAATTTGAAGCAATGAGAGAGATTCTTCCTACCACTGACATCAACGGCAAAGCGAACGTCATTGTATTCAGGACTGATATTTTGAGTGACACATAGTGAATGTGGAAAAGAGGTAGTTTCTTGGACCTAAAGTCTTTAATTTTTTATTTCTAAACTTTTATTTGGTCATGTTAGCTGTGTTCCAGGGTTACTTCTATAGGAATGCTCTCTCCTATTTATCAAGCATATATGCCTTAACTGAGCATAACACTTCAGTGAGATCGCTGGCATTAATAAATGGCACAATTTCAATATATATGACAATTCCCAGCAGAACTTCACTTGTTCCCTTAGATAGCTGTCAGAGCCCGTGCCTCAAAGGGATGGCACTTTAATCATTAGCTTACAAACTTTATCAAAGTTTACCTGAACCCTTGGCTTTCTCCTTCCTCATTTAGAAGTCATTTAAAGTTTTGAGAAGTTACTTTAAAAAATTGTTTGCATTTGCAACATTTCCACTTGCACTTCAAATAATTTATTAATTTTTTTTGAGAAAGTGAGGACACATTATTGAAGTACAGTGATTTTTTTCTGTATAATAGGTTTAAAACCTAAATATTGATGATGCAAACTTGATTAATTAGTAGTTAATTGCTGAGTATTTGACAAATTGAAGGAAGAAGGAAAATTGCACTGTTTCTTTGGCAGCAGGCAACTACAACAGGGTGTTTAAGTGATACATAGAGAAGTCCCTTGCAAAACAGAGAAACAAAGGATGTTTGAAGCTTAGGACATTGTACCATGCAGCAGCTTTTTTTAACATATATTTAGCAAAATCCATTACCTTTTGGTTTCAGTTATTATTCAGGGAGCTTGTTCCCTCCTCTGCATTTTCTGCTGTGGTTCTATCGCTCTAATTAATTTTGCAGAGATCATGTTAATTTTTTGACTGTGCTGTACTTGTTTGTTGGTTTTCTTTGTGGCTCTTCCTAGCTGCGTGTGTGGTCCTGGCCAAATCACAAATTATTTGAGCCTCTGTTAACTTATCTATTAAGCAGATTTTAAAAATCCTTTCTTTATTTGTTTCAGTTCTGTAAAATGTGTGAGACTCTAAAGCAGAAAATAGAATTGTTAATAGGAGACAAGGCGGCCTGTAAGAAAGAGCATACCCCACTATAAGGGAGAAGTATTAAAAATATTGTAATTCATGTGTGTCTGCTGTTGGAATGGGTTACTTAAATTATCAAATGAATAGTTGAATGGTTTTGGGGTGAGAGGTTGCTTTCATGTCACATGTTTCCAGCTGAAAGAGATTCAACACTCACAGCTTTGTCATCTGTATGGTAGTCCTTCAATATGACATGTCAGTCTCTTGTCACATATTTCATCTGTCTGTGAGAAACTCCCAGGAACACAAATCACTGCTGCTGAAACCTATTTGAGGCCTGGTTTTACCTTGGGGTTTCTTTTTTTTTCTTTTTCTTTTTTTTTTTTCTGAGACTTTCACTTCCTATATATCCATAATTCCGGATGTGTGGTTTGAAATTCGAATATCATAAAGTTGAGATATTTGTTACAAATCAGGTTTGAGGCTCCACTTCTAACCACATTTACTCGGTGAAGCGAAGATGTTTAGTTGAGCCTCAGAGCAAGCAGACCTGCTAGTGCATGGCGCTGGGGCTAGGCACTGAAAACGAGGTTGAAAGAGACTTCGATTCATATTCTGTGGCCAGAAGGTCTATGCTGACACCTGTGATGGCTAGGTCCCGGCAGGCAGTGAGGTTCACCTCAGCTAACTGTAGCTGTCTGATGGTTAGATGTTTGGTATAAATTAGGCTTCTTCTGTAGTTAGTTAAGAGCATCAGGACTTTGGGAGGGTGACTCACCCCCTGGCTTTGACTGGGTAGGTACGTGCCACCTGAGTCCTGATGTGTCCTCCTAGGGAGTGGTCTGTCACTGAGTGGTGAGCAGGGCACCCAGACAGGTGTGCTCACTAAAGCACAGTGTGGTCCCGCCCCATCAGACGCTTTTTGGAAGATTACAAGCAACCTTTCATCCTTAGATAATGATGATGTTGATGATGTCTCTCACGTGGGGCCTCAAATACTACTGTTGACAATAAGCTCCTGAGTGTAGTAGTTAGAGCTGGGAAATCCATGATCTGACTTCTTTACTAGAAATCCAGAGCAAGGCATCTTGAGAAAAGTGGCTCTGAGTTATTCCGTTGCAGTCATCTTGACTATATAAATAGAAGTACAATGAAGGTAATGAATTTGTGTTGGACTGATACTAGCAAAGCGTATTGTAACCTGACCCTCAAGATTTGGTGAGAAGAAGCCCAAGACAGAGCTACAAAGCTAAGTCTTCGGACTCACACATTGTGCTTTCACTGCTGTAAAATCCTCCCATGTGCCCTGTGGAGCACTTTCTGAGGGAGGGAAGGCAAAGAAGCTGCTAAATACAGTTTT
Source organism: Eurystomus gularis (assembly GCA_013400335.1). NCBI lineage: Eukaryota > Metazoa > Chordata > Aves > Coraciiformes > Coraciidae > Eurystomus > Eurystomus gularis. The sequence goes on along the minus strand of VZZY01001208.1, from coordinate 114,013 downwards.
TAATATGAGACAGTGAAATTTGAAACAACTCTAGGTAGACAAGGCGGGTGAAAGGTGAAGCCAGCAGGTACCATTCCGTCAGTCCTAGGAGAGCAAAGGATGCAGACAGCAGAAGAGCTAGTAAACATTCCACAATTTTGTTTGGGGGAGGGAATAAGGAGTCCTGGAAACGGAGCCCTTGGACATATCATGGTGTAGTATTGTGTTAGAATAACTTGAGAGATGTGTGTTTGTTTTACAGAGCAGACTGCCTTGTGGAGATGCTGCCTGGCTCAGAAACCCTAGATACAGCCATGCCAGTGCATGAAACAGCATGTGGGGGTGTTCCTGAGCACTGGGACAGAGTTGTCCATATTGTTGAATACTTAAAATGGTTGATGGCATCATTTTGGATGGGGCCATCTACTTCTCACCCATGTGATACTTGGGTGTGTTTTACCATGGGCCAGGGACTTGTTTTACCATGTTTGCCATGGCCCAGGGACCATTCCCAGCAGACCACTTGCCAGTCTGTTTTGGAAGGGAAGAGGTTTTAATGGTACAGGTGCAGGCTGTTTCATGGCAGTTGGCCTCGGTCCCAGACAGTCCTCTTGAGCGTATTTGTTTATTACCATGGATGTCACTGCTGTGGCTATGTTAACGCGATGCTGTGCCACGCCGATCAGCGTGCCAGAGTAACCCAAGCACATTGCGACGCTGGTGTAGCTAATTGCTTGTGTGATTCAGAGATGTAACACAGCCATGCTTCTCAGCCAAAGAAACAGGTTTAGAGTGTTATATACCGTACTCAGTAACTGCAAGTTGTGCTAGCAGCTGCTTACAGTTATTCAGTGGGCTATTTCCATTTTTCAGGTATTTTGAAGCTCTGTATTACTGATCAGCAATGAGCAGCGCACACTGATCTCAGAGGATTGTTCAGGCTCATTTGTGCTTCTGGTGGTCTTATGCTCTCTGGTAACACACAGTCCTGATCCTTCAACAGTGCTAATGGGAATCGAGGTCCCACATTTATCTCAAGCTTCTACATTCCTATATTAATGTTTCTTGACATCTTCAAAGCTCCTCTTTGCTGGTGGGCTGACCATTGGAGCCTGATGTGTCTTTTGACTGAGCGATGAGCTCTCCTTTTCAGTACCTCCCACTGCTTCAGTACCCTTTTTGATAATTTTTTTCCTCATTATGTGCCTATAAAGGGAACAGTCCTCCATTAGTTCAGTTTCTATCCTGAATATCTCTTTCCTTTTATCTATAATGTAATATCTATCAGAGGAAATAGCTTGCTGCAAGACCATTTAATTGGCCTGGAACCTCTGAGCCTCAGTATGGCCCCAGTCAGTCACCAATAAAGCCCATGAGTGCTTTACTCTTGAGTTACCCTAATGGGAAAATCCTCTTCCAAGGGAAGTGATGGAAGCTGATACTTGGGATGTTTAAAACAGAGATGGAAAGAATGGAAGGAAAAATGTTTTTTGATATCTAGAGGGTCTACATAACCCAGGAGATGTTTATGTTGGTACTTATTTTTTCTAATGCATGATCTTGTCAAAGGGAATCTTTGTTGTGTGTAGTAGTCTAAAAAGTTTAAAAGACTTAGGGAAACTTCAGAATCTGGTATCCTAAATAGCTAACTATAAGGGGAAAAACCTGTGTTTTGTAAGCCACCTACCAACGCATGTCATGAATCTGAATGGTTTGTGCTAATGTTTTGAAAATATTAAGGATTTTACTAACACTGTTATTTTTGTTCTTAAGGGCTAGATTCAAGACAAAGAAATTCTAAGAAAGAAAGGAGTTGAAGGAGGGGACAGAAGGTGATTCAGATTGGCCCTAAGAGTACATAGAAAGACTATCTTCATCCCATTTGGGATGCGTTAGGACTGTGGTTTCTGTACGCTTCATCTCTAGACAACAGCTAGGGAGAGACACACTTCAGACCTCTCTTTTTATTGACAACAGAGGGAGCTTATGGATGGTGCAATTCTCATTTTGGCATCTGAGGTTGACATAAGCCTTTGAGCTTAATTATCCTTTTTTAAAATTCTGTGTATGTCAGTTATGCAACAAACATGAATTAAATATTAGCTTGAACCATATTAGAATTACAAAAAATCCCCAATATAATTCTAAAACCTATTAAAGTGTGTCTGTGCAATTAGTCTCCAAGCACACTGCTGTCTCTTCCTTTCTCACCCCTGATCTGTTTTTCTTTTTTCCTCGTCTCATTTTTCATGTCCTGCCTATATGTAGACTGCCACTTCCTCAGTTCAGGACTCATTAATTCTCCATGTCCTGTAATATGCCTGCAGCACTTTGGGGTAATAAAATGATGGTGTGAAGTAATAGAAAGCTGCTTCTACTTGCGGTAAGCAAAAAGCAGAATGTTGTCTCTCTTCGATCCAAAATACAAGCAGTGTAGATCCATATTGAGTTAGCCGCCAGCTGCTGAATACAGATCCACTGAAGGACAGCTCCAGGCTGTTTTCAAACAGAACTGCAGACTAAATGAATCCTTGCTTGGGATGCTTGGAGGCCACTGGATGTGTATTGCTTGCCTCTGGGCTTGTGAAGAGTGACATGTTACACAGTCTCCACAGCCTTCCAAATATACACGGTGCCAAATGATACAGACATGACTTGCTGCGGAATACCATGCAGCTTTATGGCCTACACAGCACTCCTTAGCCAGCCCCATGGATTGCTTCTCCTTGGTCCCTGCCCAGAGCTGGACTGGTGGTGTGTACCTGACCCGGCAGTAGGAAGAAGGAGGTCTCCTCTGCTCACATTGTTACTGCCTCTGCCTTTCCCAGCTACACAAGGGTCCTAGGGGAGGTTGGTTGAGGGGCAGCATTTTATTCGTGGAGGAGGTGCTATGTACAGGTATATATGGGGTGATGTAAGAGGGGTCGAATCCTGTAGTCTCTTGCCATCTGTGACAAAGATACTTCCTTGCTCCCTGGCATTATCAGTGTGGCTAGAGGTGCAGGATTGAGTAAAGGAGAGAGAACAAGAAAAAGCTACAGGTCCCCATCAGCAACTCTCTCTCCAGCATTGCACAGACCTTTTTTAAAAGCTGGGATAACCTCATGGTACTTGATGATATTGGTGGATTTTTCTTTCATTGTGAACAATTCAGATGGTGTCAACTTTCACCAGTCCAGCAGGATTGGCAAGAAGAGCTGGGGGTAGTTCCCCATGGTCTTTCTCACCTAAACCAGAAGTCTTATCATCTCATCTGCAAAATACTGAGTGCCAAACATGGGGCTGTGAACTACAGGGATAGTTGTAATTGCTTTGTTTCTTCTGAAGAGGTATGTCCATATCAAAATTGAAAGTGGCCACTGTAGTTAGGCGGAGTTGCTGTCCTTTATTCCCTTGGATGCCCAAGAGCCTAGACTATGAAAGTATCCTAAGGTCCCTTCCAACCCAACACATTCTATAATTCTATGAATATGCTTGGATGTATTTATTTCCAGACAAATATCTTAGCAGTCAAGGCTCACAAGTCTTTTAAATCCAAAGCAATATTGCAAAGATGTTGCAATTATTTATATAGAACAAGCATTTAGCTTTGGATCCAAGGACTGTGTTAAGGCTCCCTAAACAGTGTGCCTGCTATGTTCAGGGCACTGCAGGGCATACATATGAGATGTTAACTGTGGCAGAGTGGAGGCTGTGTGACTGTGAACTCCAGATGCTCAGAAGTCATAGGTAAGGCCTCAGAAGTAGATTTTTTTTTTCATATTCAATGATGGGAATATTTCTTTTACCTTAGTATTTCTGAATCTTTAGGGCAAAAATGGGCCATGTTTTTGTCAGCCTAGAATGGGGTTTTCAGGAGTTTGTGGTTACATGCAACTGCAAAATTAATTGCACTATTGCTCTAAATACTTAACTGCATTGACTTTCTCACAGGTAATCCAGTGTGCACCGAAGCAGAACCAGTGGGTATATGGTTTTACTGAGGGTTGTCTTGAAGAGGAAAGGGGTTTTCTAAAGCAAAAAGCTTTGTCATCTAAATGTTTATATTTCAGTAATCACTTAGTGTCTTTCCTGCCAGTTGTGACCAAGAACAATAGAAATTCTGCTCTTTGAATAGAGTTCTTTAAAAAAAAAAAAATCTGCAAAGCAGCATTTAGAAGACATAAGGTGAGAAAGATGAGGAGCAGAGTCAAAATCTAGTAGACATCTACTTCCTAACCTGTGTGTGAAGCAGACTATTTTTTCCTCACAGAGAGCCTTCTGAATGTTAAATTTTACAACTAAAGGTAGGTAGCATGAATAGCCCCTAGATGAAACTCTAGTTTCTTTACTCACTCTCCGTAGGTGTTTTCAAAATTCATGTAAGATGCCAGTTTTTCTGAGGCTGTGTTGAAAACCTGTTCTGGTTATTGTCTTACCACAAAAATAATGCTAAATGTGTGTTTTAATATGCAGTGTGAGTTAGATTTGGTACATCTTTCATTATCTCATTTAGATTTGACTGTGCTAGATTAATGGTTGGGCTTGATGATCTTAAAGGTCTTTTCCAACCTAAATGATTCTATGATTTAATATGGCCTAACTAAAACCTTTGTCTTGCAGGTCTGAGTACAGCCGTATGTCCTCTACCAGCAGTGAGTATAACTTTGAGATTATTTTTTTTTACATGGATTCCCATATTTTCTTTTTTCTGATTGCCAATCTTTATTAACATCAATGCACTGTTATGATGGACTTCACTTTGACACAATAAAGCCCCCATTCCTTCACTTCTTGGATCTGTGTCTAGAAAATTAAACTGACTGGATTTTTATGAGAAAAATATGAGCCACGTGTTGTAAATTCATCAATACTGAAGCTCACAAGAATGCAAGGCAACATGAGAGCAAAATCAGTAGACACAGTGTGCCCTGGCCAAAAGAGTTTGCAGTGATGAATGTCATTAGAGCTGGGAGATGAGAAATAATTGAGTGTGTATTGTGAGCTGATGCCAAGGAAGCACTTGAGAGCAAATTCTGTGAAGCATTTATTTGATTTCAAAGGTGATGGATGCTTTAGTGTCACAGTCTTTCTAGACATTTATAACAGCCAGTTGAATTTCAGGTTATCTAACTGATAAAAGATGAATCTGGATGTCTGGATTCTTTCTTTCTTTCTTTTTCACCAGCGCTGCAGTGGGTCCAAGGAAGGGCAATGAAGCTGGTAAAGGGTCTTGAGAATAAGTCTTATGAGGAGCAGCTGAGGGAACTGGCATTGTTTAGTCTCAAGAAAAGGAGGCCGAGGGGTGACCTTATTGCTCTCTATAACTACCTGAAAGGAGTTTGTAGGAAGGCAGGTGTTGGTCTCTTCTCACAAGTCACAACTGATAGGACAAGAGGAAACGGCATCAAGCTACATCAGGGGAGGTTTAGGTTAGACGTTACAAAAAACTTCTGCACCAAGAGGGTTATTAAAGACTGGAACAGGCTGCCCAAGGAAGTGGTTGAATTGCCATCTCTGGATGTATTTAAAAGCTGTCTAGATAGGGTGCTCAAGGATATGGTGTAGAAGTGGGCCTAGTAAAGATAGGTAATGGTTGGACTTGATAATCTTAAAGGTCTTTTCCAACCATGGTGATCCTGTGATTCTGTGAATGCAAAATGGCGATTTTTGTATGGAACAAGGAGCGCTTTTGCGGCCCTCTATCTATCCACTCCAATCATTTTCTTAGTTGTAGGACATACTGTATCCACAGCACTTTGAAATGCAATAACGCTTATTCATGCCCAGCTACTAGTATCTCTATCTTGTCAAAGTGCAAGGTGATGCCTGTCTCCCCAATTCACACGCAAACATGAGTTATATTCATGACAAGCAAGCAAATAAAAAATTCACAGATGAAAAATCATTATTTATAACTTGGATCTTTAAGCATCATGAAAATCAGAAGGGAAGAAAGCTGTCAGTTTTTTCTCATTCACACATTCTGGCTGAAGCGTGGCAGGGGTGATTTTCATCTCCCTTGGTCTTCAGCAGAGGGCTTTTATTGATTTCAACAAATGCTGGATCAGACAGCGTTCATCATGTCTGGCTCCTGAGCTGATGTGGCTAGCAGGGAACTTGCTGTCTTTCCTCCATCTGCTCAGAGTGTTTGTGTGTGTCCGAAAAAGAGAAATTCAGTGCAGCTTTTTCCTAAATTTTGTTGTTTAGATTTCTGGATTCCTGCTGTCAGACATAATTTTTGAAATGGTTGAGTGGCAAAATCCAGGCAATTAAATTTTCTGTGATAGTAAAAGTGTATTGGATTTGACTGGTTATACCAGATGTGTGCCCCACCACCCCCTCAGCTCACAATTTTGGGTGATGGCTTGGGGAATATGTTGCCAGCTTCCTCCAATTTTTGGGTAGTGATTCATAATTATTTGCCTAGTAGTGCTTATTTGGCAGATAAGTTTGGAAGACATGTAAGTGACGTGTTTCTCATCTAAAAATTTGAGTTTTGGTCCCTTACCAACTTCTCATGACTGCTGCACATTTTACAAATAAAGGTAACAAATTACATTTATAAGTGTTTCTGTTAAATGACCTGTTTGTAAGGGTAATTTTTGGCTGTGTGGCAGCTACAGTGTGTCATGTTAACTGTGGTCACCTCAGTATATTGCTGGCCTCAGCTATCCAGAATATGTGGGGATTACAGTTGTATTTTAACACCAGTGATTTGTCAGTACAAGGAGGTATAATTGCGGCAAAGAACAAAAGTTCAGGAGACAAGACAGTCTCCTCCTTTCTTTTTCCCGCTTCCAAGGAAAATTATATTGATACAGCTTGACAAGTAGCAGTCTTTAACTTTGCTTTTTGTGGGGTTTGTGTGGTCAGACAATGCAAGAGTAACAGAAACAGCTACATGTAAGAATTACAGTAAAATAGATTCTGCTTTTATGTCGGAGGCTGGCAGACAGGGAGTGCAAAATGCATTTGAAGAAAAGATTGGGGAAGAGATGTTAGGAAAAAAAGGTTGTTTGGCCACTTTAATTTATTTGAGGAAAAGATTCTGCAAGTGGTATCAATTCCTGGTGCAGAAAGCCATCTAATCAATGATGCTGTTAGGCCCTAACATAATAAGTAAGATGTTTTAAATTGAAAAGCAAAGAATTTCCATTACCTACAGCTGGTTCATCTGAAGCTCTTGCTCTAATGAAGTGGAGTTTACCTAAACCAGAAGGATTACAGGCTAATTTGGTTTTACGGGGGTCCTATTTGGTCATACCAATGAGGCTTTGATTTCAGTATTTAATAAGTGAGTAGTCTTCTACATTTCTGCTTGAGGTCCACTGGACAGCGGTTTTCCATAGACTTGCCAAGAAAAGGATAAGCAAGATTTAGCAAGTGAATTAACAACAGCTGTCTGTATCACTTGCTGCACTGACAGCAGCTGAGCAAACCACAGGACTTTGCACTAATGCAAAAGTGTACAGGAACTCCAGATTCGCCCCCCCAAGTCAGAAGTAAAATTCCATCAGCTGCTATATAGCAATGGAAGACTCACTCTGTACATGAGTTTTTTCCTAGTGCTTTTTTTCCCTAAGCATATGGCAGCAGTTATCACGGTGAAGTGCTGGGACCTGAGCCGTGGACCCCAAGTTGGAGTTGACTTGTGGATGAGTCACAACCTAGAAGAATGTTTTGTTTCCCCACTGGCTTCATGTTCCAGAGGCAGAACCTGGCCCATCTGTTTCTCTGTGGCTCTGCGCTCACCTGAGTGGTCATGGTTGGGGTGGCGGGTGAGGCCAGGATTATATTAACCAGGAGCTGATTAGTCAGAGGAGCTTCCTGTTGGGTGTGGCTTCTGTTGGGGCTGGTTGCATCTTGCTGAGCTCTCCTGGTGGTATCCTTCCATGTGAAGGGCCACCGAGGGAGCCATCTCTGTCTGTTGTGTCCAGTAGGTGATGCTGGCACCACAGTGGGCGGTGGAGGAGCTGGGCCCACAGGAACTTATGGCAGGACTGTCTGAAAGAAGGTTTCTGAGGAGGGGTTGCTGAGTTCATTGTTGGCCTGTGTGATCAGGCAACTGATGGCAGCATAAAATAATGATGGCAACACATGGGCAAAGTATTACTTCAGTAGCTCAAAGCCCTGCCTGGTGGATTGGATGGACCATGGGTCCTATGCAATGTCTTAATTCTTTTCTTCTTTGCCCTTGTGTCCAAGCTTCGGGTAACCTAAAAATGCTTTTTACTGGCAGCATTTGTCTAATATTTGTGGTTTTGTATAGCAAGCACTTTGGGAAAGAGTACCAAAGTTTGCAGAGTGTGTTTATTTGTGCAAGAAAATGCAGCTGTTATCTGTCCCATGGACTCTGGCTGTTGCCAGGGTGACTGTGCCACTCCGCCTTCCCTGATTGAGCAAATAGGCCACACAAACCTTCCTGCTGGATGCTGGATTTTGAGGCATTACAGCTTTGAAAGGTTCAGCAGTGTGATTTCAAGGAAGAGAAGTGCTAAATGGATTTTGACTTCTTTTATTTTTTGCTGAATTCTGGTGTGTATAGCCACTTTCCCTGTTGTTCTTTAGCGGGAGGTATGCTTTGTCTTATTAGGATGTTTTGCCCATTGGTGTGTTCTTCATTAATCTAGAAAATGTATTAAGCTTCTTTCTGCTCGTATTTTCAATTACCTTTTCAATTACCATTAGGGATCCCTAATCGTGTATGAGAGGGAATTGTGCTAGGCACTTTACACACACAAAGAAACCTTTACCCAAAGTACGCAATACCAAAATATAAAGACCATAGGTAGCATATAGACACAGACAGTGGGAATCACAAAGAAATAATTCATTAGTGTTGGTCAGCACAATAATCAACAGTCTTTGCACATCAACATTTTAATTACCTTCAAATTGCTTTGAGCTGAGTTTCAGGAATGATTTTCAACCAGGGAGGAGGAGTTTTGATGGGGCCTGCTTATTTCCTCCTCTGCATGATCTTTACATTTATGATAATGGCTCTTCAGAAAGACTCAAACCACGAGTGGGCATTTTGAAGCAAGACTTTTGTGATTTGTAGTATTTCAGATATTACATACCTAATCAGCTTGAGAGTCAATTTAACCAGGTTGTCTTAGAAATAATTATGGAAGTGAGTGTTTGGGGTTTTTTTACCCTCTGTGACATTTTTCAGCTGGGCAATCCATAGGGAGCTGCCTGGATATGCATTTGTACTGTTCCAGCTAAGTTGATACAATAAACCTAAAACTTGCTCTGTTGTACAAGATAAAAAGTTTGTGGCAGATTTTAGAGTATTTGAGATGGTAAAACCCTGTAGGACGCAGTGGTCCATGTTGTGCTTCTCAATGAGGTAAAGGGCTTGTCACTCACCTGCTTTGCTGTTGGAAAGCTGGTAATTCACCTCCTCCTGCTCCCCTGCCTTTCATTTAGCAGCTGGAAAATTGAGTCATTCTGGAGTGGTTTTAGGTCCTTTGTATTCTTCCATGGTAAACTTGAGAGCCGGGATATTAAAATTTTCTTTCTGTTTTGCACATACATCCTAACCCATGGGATTTCACCCACTTTCTGATTCTAAAAATTAAGCACAAGAGAGTTTATTTGGGCAGATATACAGGCATGTGGATTACTTAGCATGCTTCTTTTTAATTTTTTTTTTTTCTGTTTGGTGTTCTGTTCCTATGCTAGTATAAATTTGGATCTTTGTTTCGGGATTTGGACAATTTTTTATCGGTGTCATCTATGTCAGCTCCTTGGGCTGGTTTTGGACTCTGTTTTCACTACAAGTGGCAGGAGTCCTCATGTGCAAAACTTGCAATCTTTTTGGAGGGCTAGGAAGGGCAAGAATTCTTATTCTTGATTTCCAGAGGCAGGTTGAAGTGCTAAGGCTGTATCTTACCTTCATGTGCCAGCTGTGTGTTGAAATAGGCTGCCCTAGCTGCACTTGGGATGGTAGGTTTTATTTCCTGAGTGGTGTTTGCTCTTTCTGCTGGCCCTGGACATGGGGATTGCAAAATCACCAGCACTACAGTACTTGCTGTTTATGAAAAGCTCCTTGAAACTTTCTGTTTGTGTATGCACCCTGGACTAGTCCAAGACACTACATACCCTAATAGCCATCTTTTTTTCTTTCAGACTTATTCCCAGTCTTTTTTAGACACCTAGAAATTGTCATTAAAGACAATTAGGGCAAGTTAATGGCGTATAGTCAAGTGACAATATTCAAGTAAGAAAAAAAGGTTGCCCAAAAGATAGAGCTGTCCTGAATTTGAGGTTTGTTTTCCTAAAGCTGCCTTACCTTTCTCTGCTGGTTCAGTGCTATATTTGGAATCATAGACTCATTTAGGTTGGAAAAGACCCCTAGGATCATCAGGTCCAACCTTTGTCCAACATTTCCCTGACCCCTAGACCATGTCTCAAAGTGCCACATCAACTCGTTTTTTTAACGCCTCCAGGGATGGTGACTCCACCACTTCCCTGGGCAGCCTGTTCCAATGGCTAACCACTCTTTCAGTAAAGAACTTCTTCCTGATATCCAATCTAAACCTACCCTGGTGCAACTTGAGGCCATTACATCTCATCCTGTCATTAGTTCCTTGGGAGAAGAGACCAACACCAGCCTCACTACAACCTCCTTTGAGGTAGTTGTAGAGAGCAATGAGGTCTCCTCTCAGCCTCCTCTTCTCCAGACTAAACAATCCCAGTTCCCTGTAGCGCTCCTCATATGACATATTCTCCAGACCCCTCACCAGCTTTGCTGCCCTTCTCTGCACCCACTCCAGCACCTCAATGTCCTTCTTGTACTGTGCTGCCCAAAAGTGGACACAGTACTCAAGGTGTGGTCTCACAAGTGCCAAGTACAGGGGCACAATCACCTCCCTACTCCTGCTGGTCACACCATTTCTGATACAGGCCAGGATGGTGTTGGCCTTCTTGGCCACCTGGGCACACTGCTGGCTTATGTTCAGCCACCTGTCCACCAGCACCCCCAGGTCCTTTTCCCAGGCAGCTTTCCAGCCACACTTTACCAAGCCTGTAGCATTGCTGGGGGTTGTTGTGACCAAAGTGCAGGACCCAGCACTTGGATTTGTTAAACCTTCTACAGTCGGCCTCAGCCTATTGATCCAGCCTGTCCAGATCCCTTTGCAGAGCCCTCTTACCCTCGAGCAGATCGACACTCCTGCTTAATTTCGTGTCATCTGCAAACTTACTGAGGGAGCACTTAATCCCCTCATCCAGGTCATCGATAAAGATATTAAACAGGACCGGCCCCAGAAATGAGCCCTGGGGGTTCCCACTTGTGACTGGCCACCAACTAAATTTAACTCCGTTCACCACAACCCTCTGGGCTTGGCCATCCAGCCAGTTTTTAACCCAGTGAAGAGTCCACCTGTCTGCGCCATAAGACACCAGCTTGTCCAACAGGATGCTGTGGGAGATGGTGTTGAACACCTTACTGAAGTGCAGGCGGACAACATCAACCACCTTGCCCTCATCCACTAGGCAGGTCACCTGGTCATAAAAGGAGATCAGGTTGGTCAAACAGGACCTGCCCTTCATGAACCCATGCTGGCTGGGCCTAATCCCCCATCTGTCCTGCACTTGCAGTGTGAGTGCATCCAAGATGAACCTCTCCATAATCTTCCCCGGTACTGAGGTCAGGCTGACAGGTCTGTAGTTCCTTGGATCCTCCTTCCTGCCCTTCTTGTAGATGGGCATCACATCAGCAAGTCTGCAGTCATCTGGGACCTCCCCTGTTGACCAGGATTGCTGAAAAATGATGGAGAGTGGCTTGGAAAGTTCCTCTGCTAGCTCCCTCAGCACTCTTGGGTGGATCTCATCCAGCCCCATAGACTTGTGCACGTCCAATTGATGTAGCAGGATTTATTTATCTGCTCTCATTTTCAATAACTATGTTTACTTTGAAGCCAGCTGTGAGGTTAGGGGCTCATTAGAAGTAGAAATTACGTATTTGTGTGTATTATCATTCTGAAGACCCATCAAAAGCTATTCAGGTGCCAGTGTAGTCCATCAGATAGGTTGTGGAGGGTCAGTGTTAGGCCACCTGTCCCACCCATGCTCAGAGCTTGCTAGGGTGTAGTTACTTAACAGTTTTCACACTGCTTCCATACTATGTGTGTGTAACAGTATGCTACATCTCTCTTTTACTCTTTCTGTTTTGTACCTTTTTATCTTTTTTGTTTTGTTTTGTGTTTTTTCTTCTCACCATGGCATCTGCTTCTTGGTGTTACCTGGCAAAAATTTCCTCTTCCCTCTCTGAGGGGAATGCTTACTAGATTGTAAGCATTGTTGGAAGGAAATGTGAAGAGGAAAATACAACCCTGAGAAAAGGAGAGTCAGATCTAGCCTGAGCACTAGTTCCTTCATAGAGGAGAGCAAAGTCAGTGTCTCGACAAGTTTTCCTATTTCTAATTCTTAACAATTTTGGTTACCGAACACCCCAGAGACCAAGGGATCGCATCAAAATGGCCACTAATGGAGCTCTGACAAAAAAACCAAAAGATGTACCCTTCCTGGTTGCAGAGATAATGGGAGCTAGAGGAGTGTAAGGATCTACAGTATTATAGAATCATAGAATCATAGAATGATAGGAGTTGGAAGGGACCTCTGGAGATCATCGAGTCCAACACCCCTGCCAAGCAGGACCATAGAATCTAGGGCAGGTTACAGAGGAACGCATCCAGATGGGTCTTGAAAGTCTCCAGAGAAGGAGACTCCACAACCTCTCTGGGGAACCCATTCCAGTGCTCTGTCACCCTCACAGTAAAGAAGTTCCTCCTCATGTTGAGGTGGAACTTCCTGTGCTCTAGCTTGCATCCATTGCCCCTTGTCCTATCTCAGGGCACAAGTGAGAAGAGGTTGCCCCTTTCTTCTTGACACCCAGCCCTCATGTATTGTTAGATCCCCTCTCAGTCTTCTCTTCTGCAGACTAAAAAGCCCCAGGTCTCTCAACCTTTCCTCATAAGGCAGGTCTTCCAGCCCCCTAATCATCCTCGTAGCCCTGCATTGGACTCTCTGAAGTAGATCTCTGTCCCTCTTGAACTGGGGAGCCCAGAACTGAGCACAGTACTCCAGGTGAGGTCTCAGAAGGGCAGAGTAGAGGGGGGTGGAGGATCTCCCTCGATATGCACATGTATAGGTGCCTTGTAACATAGTGTATGGAGAAATGGCTTGTGTATCATTTCAAAATCTGGCTGCCTTCATTTAACTGTGAAAAAGGTGATGAAAACTAAGCAGGAGCACGAAATGGGCTGGGTTTAATTTAGGCTTTTAAAAATCTGTCATAAAGCTAAAACTTCATAAGATAATTGCCTACTTTAAGTTAGGTTAGTTCAACCTGGTTCTGACCCAGGCACTGCTATTCTGGCTATCTTCTAAGTATATTTCTCAAAACAATGTAATGTAATAAGTGTAAGGATATAATGATATTATTTTTCTGCAATCTGAAGATACAGTATATTGTAGTATATTGTTTCTTATTTCCATAAAGAACTGGGATGCTTTTACAATGGCTGGTAATGAGCTGTATTAAATACAATTGTAAAAACAATTTACAGTGGGCTTGCCAGCATCATGCTGCATTTCCAGAAGGTGTTATTATAAAAGGAGGACTAATTAAAGTATGAGGAAAAAGGGAAGAGGAAATTGAACTCAAATCATGTAGAGCTCTAAGCCTGCAGCGTCTGTCAATGTTGCAAATTCAGGTGTTTTATATAGTACTGAAATCTAAAGTGTCAGCTCCTGTGAAAAACATAGTGAGCATCTTCTGCGTATCTTGCCTCACCCGTGTTATACTGCTAGAGGTAAAGAGCAATGCTGTTTCCCACTGTGGCTCTGTGAAGAAATGAAATTTCATTGCTACATGCCACCTAGCAGTCTTTTGCTGTGCAAAACATGTTTATGTAGCTGCGTGTCATCAAATTCCACCACAATGAAGGAGCAAATATTTGTGTACAGGATAAGAAAGTATAGTGCTGAAACTCTGAAACTTGAGGTTGGAAAGCACCCCTGGAGATCGTATAGTCCAAGCCTTCTGCTGAAAGCAGGGACAGTGAAAGCAAGTTGCTCAGAACAATGTCCCATAATGTTTTGAATATCCTCATAGCGTCTCTGACCAACCTCTTCCAGTGAGTGACCACCCTCACAGTAAAGTTTTTGTTACACTTAAACAGAATTTCCTGTGTGTCTGAATCATCAACCCAGAGCAACATCAGCAGGCCCTGTTGGTCTCCAGTCCCTATTTTTTTCTCTCAGTTGCATAACTTTTGATCAACTTCTTTCTGTCTTGCTATGGTATTTGATCACGCAGCACCATCACCCCTCCCAGCCCCGCCAGCATCCCAGTCTCATCCACAAGCATCCACAGATACTGCATCCTGGTTTTCAGGAGCTGCAAATGGACCCTTGCCTATGTCAGGAATGGTACTGAGTTATCACTGCTGCCAAGCACCATTGCCTGGAAGCCGTGCTGGAGATGTTGATATTGAGTTAACATTGTTATTTGTACTTTTATATTTTGAGAATTTGAGGTTAGGATGCTGTTCTAGCAGGGAGTTAGCATGTTGAGGTTGATCTTAGTGCATATAGTTACTTAGAAGCATGAGGAGTAGAGAAGAAGTGTGTCCATAAAGACATGAATAAAGATGGCCAGTGGTGAGAAAGGGAAGATTAAAAAAAAAAAAAGAGACACAGTCATGTGTAGGGACATGCACAAATAAATTTATAACTGTGCTTGAAATCAACTCTAGATTTGACTTTTGTGTTGCATGTGTGTGGCGTTAACCAGAAGCATGCCCTTGCACTTGCTAAGACTGAAGTTCCCGTTTAAATGTGTTTAGCTTTCAGTAACCCATGTATCTCTGTTCTTTGTTAAAATCAGAGTTTCACTCTTTGGGATCATTTAGCACGCACCAAACTGTGTCCCCTGTGGTTAAATTACTTTCTACTGGCTTAGTGCTAGCTTGAGATTTCTCTGCTGAAGGAGTGTAAGTGTACAGTAAACAGCTACTGGACCAGAGCTATCAAAACTCTGGTTTTGTTTTGTATATTGTTTCCTGACCACATCCAGTCAGGTTTTTTTCCTGTCATGTAGATACAGCACATAAATACTGGACTAGATATTAAAAAAAAAAAACCAATTTGTATATGAATCTGAATGGTTTTCTAGCTCCTTTTTTAAGCACACATAGTCATAATCAAAACCACAGAAGCAAATATTTCCTCTTTATCATTAGCAAGCATAATTCAGAAGCATAGGAGATCTTTGATAGACACTGAGCCAGACAATTCTAGTAGAAATTTACAGGAAATATTTCAGAGAAGTTTAAATTGGATTATTAGGTGATGTGGGTTGAATTTCCCTCTGTGGAAGTGTTACTGCTGCTGTCTCAGGAAACCACAAGGAGCTAGGCAGCCATTTAGTGGGCCTTTTACCCTGAGCAATGAGTTGCAGGAAAGATCTTGGCATTCCAAGTTCAGCTGGTTCGGTGACAAGAATGATCTGAAGATTGTTGAGACATCTGTCTGAATTGTTAAAGCCCAAAGAGGGAAGCTGAAAAAATAAATCTGTCCCATGGCAACTCCTGACTCAGAGGCACTAGTTGTGGTAGAATGGTGAGCCATCTGACTCACTGAGTCAAATGATAAAACAATTGTGAAGGCTGAAATTATTAAGGTGGTTTCTACTAAATGCATGCTGGTTTGCCAACAGTTAGGTTCCTCATTTAATGGCCACAGTACTGTCATAGAGTCATGCAATTGTTTAGGTTGGATAACACCTTTAATATCATTGAGTCCAACCATTAACCTGGTGCAGCCAAGTCCACCACTAGACCGTGTCCCTAAGCACCACATGTACACGGCTTTTAAATCCCTCCAGGGATGATAACCACCACTTCCCTGGGCAGTGTGTTCCAGTGCTTGACAACCCTTCCCGTGAAGAAATTTTTCCTAATGTCCAGGCTAAAGTTTCCCTGGCACAACTTGAGGCCATTTCCTCTTGTCCTATCACTTGTTACTTGGGAGAACAGACCAAGTTCAGGCTATGCAGGTATCCAGCTCAGGGGCTGGCTACCTGGAGAACAACTGGTCTTAGCATTAAAGAAGGCATTCAATACCTCAGCCTTTTCCTCATCCTTTGTCACTATGTTTTCCCCTGCATCCAATAAAGGATGGAGATTCTCCTTAGCTCTCCTTTTGTTGTTAATGTATTTATAGAAACACTTTTAATTCTCTTTTATGGCAGTAACCAGATTAAGTTCTAGTTGGGCTTTGGCCATTCCAATTTTATTCCTGAATAGCCTCACAACATCCTTGTAGTACTCCTGAGTTTTCTGCCCCTTCTTCCAAGGGTCATAAACTTTCCCTTTTTTCTGAGTTCCAGCCAAAGCTCTCTGTTCAACCAGGCTGGTTTTCTTCCCTGCCAGATTATGGTGTATTTTCTTTAATTTGAACTAAATACATCAATAAATTTTTGTAAATAAAATAACTAATAAATAACTAAAGTTTATTTATGCAAGTTTAGTGGGGCATTTTGTAATCAGTACATGCCACATTCTAGACCAGTAGATGTTTGCTGACTGCCTCATTTTTGTTGGTACCACATATTTGTTGGCTAATAATTTAGGAAAAAAATCATGTATCTGTATGTTCTAAAAGGTGCATGGAACTTTTACCAGGTGACTCCTGGCCAACACCATATGGCATCAGGATGAAGCACCAATGACAAAGCATACTTTCTATTACTGCTTTCCTTTTCCATCAGCTGCTCTGGGGTAGGTCTTTTGAACCACACACTGCTGTCAGCTGGAAGGTTTATAAGGATTTGTGACTTCCATCACAAGGCACAATTCTGATTACTCCTTGTCTGAGGCTTCTTTTCAGTCTGTTCAGCAAGCTATTTCAACTTGCACCTAGACCTGACACATGGAAAACACTGGAAACACGGCTAGGGGTGATAGGGGGAAGGATACCAGCAGTGAAGTCTTAAATTGTCTTCAGCCCATCACAAAATCACACTCTCATTGTGGGAGATATGGAGCTCATTGGTGGACCAAAGTTGTCAGTTGCTTGAGTGTACATCATTTCTTGGGGTTTTTTTAAAGCAATGTTCTGTCTGCCCATTTATAAAAACCACAATTTTGAGAATCTCAGCTTTACACAGGAGTTGGATTTTAAGAAAATACAATTCTTGCAATCAAAGGACTTTGAGCAGTGTGGTGCTGGGCACAGTTTGAACCCTGACATGCATTGTACAGCTTTTGATTTACTGGTGATTGCTGATGGGAGCTTTACTGAATTACTACTCATTGCAACTCTGTACGAAATATTAATACCAAAGATCGATGTCTGTGTTGTTGCCAAGTACAATGATCCATATCTTTCTTTAGCAAAACTTTATAATTGGGAAAAAACGTGCATCTCTGTAAAGCTCAACTCTTCTAAAGTGGAGATCTGCAGTCATGGAATAATTCTCTCTGTGTGTTTCAATTTCAGCCCTCTTCCCTTCCCTAACCCCCCTAAAAAGTGAGGTGACTTTTTTTAAAATTCTATGTACAAAATAACAATAAACCAAATTAATGTAGTAGTGGAGCATTAAGAATTAATGCACCTTCCCTGTATTTTTCCACTGGACTGAATTTAGCAGCAACGTAGGCAGTTACATAAAGTCCTGCATCTTACCCTGATGGCCTAGGTTCATTCACGCCAGTAACATCACCAAACTCACTGGGGAAAATCCTGTGAGCAGCAGATCATAGTTGTGCTTCCGTTCCCCACTCCGGGGTGTCTGATTGCTGTTTCTTCTTGTATGTTTCTGAAGGGTGCAAAATGACAATTGCCAGCTGTTTTCTGCAGATAAGAAAAAAAAGAATCCTTACTGTTTCTCTTATGGGTATTGGGTCATCTGTGAGAATTAATCTCTGTGTGATTAAGATATTTGAGCACCTAAATGAGCCAGGAGAGGTAGACTGTGGTTTTTTGGGTGAAGATAGCTAAGACAGTAAAGGCAACTTGAAGATGCCAAATCATGTGAATCTGTTTTGTGGCATGGACACGTGTGCAGACTGAGACACCAAGACAGATCTTGAATTGCGGTGAACTGTGTGGGAGGAAAGAAGGGAAATGACAGTAGCTGACATCCAGAAGAATACCCCTGAAGTTGTATGAGCATGCCAGCATTTTTGGGTTCTTGCTTTTCAGCAAGTTAGTAGCTAAATCTGATGGAAGAGACTATTGAAATAAGACTTCAGTGCCCTCCAGAGGTTAAATAGATGCTAAGGACTTTTTTTTTTTTTTAATTGAAAATCTGTTGTTACCTATATAACATATGGTGTCAGCAGCATATTTTGAGGGAAGAGAACACCAAGTTGCAAAAGCACCGTGGAGCAAGAGTAAAGAGCTCATGGAGAAGACCACAACAGTAGTGGAAAAATCCTTATCTTGGGGGATGTTTCTGAGAAATTGCTGAGCGGTTTCCTTGCTTGCAACCATAGTGTGAAAGCACCCACTGTGGGTTCCTATAGTCTATCTGCATGAAGATCCCATATACCCCGTCCCCAGAATTGGGAGGACTTTTTTTTTTTCTGGCTGCTTAATATACAGTAAAGCACAGCCTCTGCTTTGACATGGCTACAGGCTCCATAGAGCCTAGGCAGAACACGTAGACACAGCAAGGAGAAAGCTGTAGCGTCAGGGACATGGGATTACACAGCCAGAAGCACAATATGGCACACCCATCCCTCTCTTTTTAGCCTGCTTTTGAAGGGAAATATGACGTGAACATGTGCCATCGTTCTTTGCAGACACTGACTTCACGGGGTTCATCAAAACTGGATGAAAGGCAGTGGGACAACCTTTTGTCTCCATGGAGAAAAAAAGCTTCTGTGTGAGTTCAGGTTACCGCTTCTAACCTACAGCTGGACAGTCAGCCAGAGGCAACACACGCCTTCCTTTATACCAAGTGTGAAATGCTTCTTGTCTGCCAGGTACTTAGGGGATACCTGAGAAGGCTGCAGTATTGTAAATAACAATAGAGACTGAGGGTATATCTGTGACCTAAGGAGTCCCTAACTCTTCACCTTGCTATGAGCAGTCAGAAGCCTGACTAAAAGAGTCAAAGTAGTTAGTTTTGGAGGATATAATGGAAGACATGACAATCACATAGTTCAAGAACATTTCTTCCATAATGCCCATCACAAAAGCACATCTCATTTATTGGCAAAGTGGTACAGCAAGATACTAGAACAAGAATGGTCTTCAAGGTAAGGATGTAGGACCACAAACTTTCCCTCCAATTTTATTTGCGTAGCTGAGGCACCAAAGGTGAAAGTGGAGTTACTTGGTTCCCACTACACTTGTGGACAGTGGTGGGCCTTGTCTGAGGTTTGGTTCTGTCTCTCACCATGGAGAGGACCCAGGACAGCCAGCTTCCTGCTGGAGGGACATCTGCCAGATACCCGACCTTCCATGGGATAACTGTGGGCCACAATGGTTGTATTTCCTATGAAGATAAGGGTCATATAGTTCTGGCAGCGAGCTGAGTGGGCAATCTTGGCACCACACAGCATTGAACTGCAAACAGGAGAGTGAGTGTCAGGGTACAGTTGCATGATCGGCTTAAGATGTGTAGCTACACAAGTCCCCAGAGCAACATAAGGGAGTGGGCAGGAGTGCATGGAGAGGTGAAAGATAGGAGATGTAGAGAGATGGCCCCTTTCAACAGCAGTGTAAGTTGATGAGAAAAGGTTATTCTTAGGCAGGTCAGGGGAATCTAGCTGGTGGGGGAGGGATCATAGAATCATAGAATGATAGCAGTTGTAAGGGACCTCTGGAGATCATCAAGTCCAACCCCCTTGCCAGAGCAGGACCATAGAATCTAGGGCAGGTTACAGAGGAACGCATCCAGATGGGTCTTGAAAGTCTCCAGAGAAGGAGACTTCACAACCTCTCTGGGGAGCCTATTCCAGTGTTCTATAACCCTCACAGTAAAGAAGTTCCTCCTCATGTTGAGGTGGAACTTCCTGTGCTCTAGCTTGCATCCATTGCCCCTTGTCCTATCTCAGGGCACAAGTGAGAAGAGGTTGCCCCTTTCTTCTTGACACCCAGCCCTCATGTATTGATACACATTAATTAGATCCCCTCTCAGTCTTCTCTTCTGCAGACTAAAAAGCCCCAGGTCTCTCAACCTTTCCTCATCAGGCAGGTCTTCCAGTCCCATAATCATCCTCATAGCCCTGCATTGGACTCTCTGAAGTAGATCTCTGTCCCTCTTGAACTGGGGAGCCCAGAACTGAATGCAGTACTCCAGGTGAGGTCTCAGAAGGACAGAGTAGAGGGGGAGGAGGACGTCCCTCGATCTGCTGGACATACCAGATAATTAATGCACCCCAGGATACCATTGGCTTTCTTGGCCACAAGCGCACATTGCTGTCCCATGGAGAACTTGTTGTCCACCAGGACTCCAAGGTCCTTCTCCATGGAGCTGCTCTCTAGGAGATTGCCTCCTAATCTGTACTGGTGCATTTTGTTACTCCTTCCCAGGTGCAGGACTCTGCACTTATTCTTGTTGAACCTCATTAGGTTCCTCTTTGCCCGGCTCTCCAGTCTGCCCAAGTCCTGCTGAACGGCCGCACAGCCTTCAGGTGTATCAGCCAAACCTTCCAGTTTCGTATCATCAGCAAACTTGCTGAGAAGACACTTTGTCCCTTCATCGAGGTTGTTGATGAAGGTGTTGAACAGGACTGGACCCAGCAGTGATCCTTGGGGAACTCCACTAGTTACAGGTCTCCAGCTGGACTTGGCACCATTGAGAATTTACTGGGAGCCATAGCACCATGGGGAGTTTCAGCAACTGCTGCACCATCTTAACAGCAAAGGTACCACATGATGAGATCTGCCATTGCCTTTGCTTGATCATGCAGGACCTCTGTGGGCATTAAGCATCACTTTTTTATAAGATTAATTCCCACAGGGCTGGCTGCATGCTGTACACTAAGGGCAGTCTTACCTCATAGGACTGTTCATACTAATGTACCAAAGAAAGCTTTTTGTCTCCATTAGGCAGATAATGGGCTACATTTTTCAGCTTTATTTTTGCTCAATACTTTTTTGGGTTTTTTTTTGGTTTTACTGCAACTGGATAACAACACAGAAAGCCTATATCATGTGCCCATCTGGAGGAGCAGATTGACCATTTTGCCATGCTTGTCAGTATGCTGGTCTGCTGCGCGTTGTCTATAGTACCTTAGTTCGGATGGAGGAGTGAGCATCCAGGCACCGTTATCTCCATTAGAGAACATTTAACTGCAGCTCTGCGGGAAAATGCTGCTCTGATGGGAACAGGAAAGAGGTTTCTCCTCTTGTTGCTGTACTGTGTGGAATATGTCCTTTCTTACTGCTTCTGAACATCCTTCATGACTTTGATGTGGTGTGTGAAGCAGGGCATGCTGAGAAGCACATTATCCTGCAGCCCTGCATTTGTCGGATGCTATTAAACAGCAGGGAAAGAGAATGGAGGAGCTGGTGAATCTGTCACATCCTGCTTGTTTAAAAGATTATTGATGCTGCATAATTCATCAAAGCATGACCTAGTGGTGGGTTCTGCTGCCAGAGGTGTCCAGTAACCACTTCTGTTGCAGCTGCCCATAAAGTGATGCTCCTTGTTTATGAAAATAGCCTCTGTCTTTGTGTCTGCCCATGAGCCTTTCAATTTATACGCTTAAAATGGTCAGTCTTGCCTTGGACTCAGATAAAACATGACGATCCTGTTCAGTGAGAAATGCTACCATTTTGACATTTTTTTTGTGCTTTGGAATGGGGCTGAAGTAGGGAAATACTGACATTTTCTGTGCAAAAGAAATACCAGGAAGTTTCAATTAGGAAATACTAGAGTGCTTTTTTTCTGATATTATTTATACAGTGATTTTTTTTTTACATTCCCACAGCTGAAATATTTTGATTTATGAACAATGAACAAAATATGCTGATCTGTAATCATAGAATCATTATGGTTGGAAAGGACCACCAGGATCACCAAGTCCAACCTTCATCTCTAGCCACTAGACCATAGCCTCAAGTGCTACATCTACTCGTTTTTTAAACACCTTCAGGGATGGTGACTCCACCTCCTCCCTGGGCAGGTTGTTCCAGTGCCCAACCACTCTCTCAGTAAAGAATTTCTTCCTAATATCTAATCCAAACGTCCCCTGAGGCAACTTGAGGCCATTTCCTCTCATTTTTTTATTAGTAATGTTCAGTTTTGAATTATCTCATTACTTTCTGATAGCAATTATTTCCTGATAGTGAAGTATTGCTCAATGGGAATTGCAGTTCAGGAGCCTGACACATTCACTCTGACCTAATTTATATCTCCTGTAGTGTATTGTGCAGTTTGGTCAAAATGAAAGGTGAACTTTTACTGCCTGCTGTAGTGATAAAGGAACCTATATGGTGTAAGAGAGGTTCAGGCATTGGTTCCCATGAAACAGCATGCCACAGCGGGAAGGTGGAAGTTCATGTTCCAGTGTTCAGATTCTCAATAAAATATTGCGGGTCAGCTAAAAAAAAAATTTATGTCAAGTATTTATAGGTTGAATACTTCCTCTGAGCTTCCTGGATAGAAGATTGAAAATACAGGTGGCTAGAAAATTAAAAATACCTGGCATAGTTTGTAAGTGCACTTTCCCAGACACAAAGCAGGGCCAGGGTGCAGTCTGCCTAAAATCTCTCTTTGCCATAGACTCCATCCTAGCTCACATACTTACCAGGTTTGCCTAACCCTGTAGGCAACAGTTTGTTAAATATCTCCTAGGGTGTCTGAGAGGTCTTTAGGTCTCTGTGTTGATTCACCGACACAGGTTTGGGAGAGGTATTTCAAGGAGATGGGCACTTTTCTCCTTCCTAAGCTCTGCTACAGGCTGGTTTTAGGCAGTCAGTAGACTTCCAATTAAGTCCACTGGAGAAGCCTGGAAAATCAGATGTTGTCAAGACTGCTGAAGGTGGTGACTTCTGAAATAAAAACATGGTTGGAGCACTGCTCTGAGAAGGGACCATTCTTTGTGCAGGGCAGCTCCAGTAGGAATGCAGCCTGGGCCTCTTGCCACATAAAAGAGGGACCACACTGCTAGATCTTGGCCAGATAACCCAGTTCTGCTGGAGCCAGGTGTGAAAGTGTCCTGGGGCCAAAAAAGCAAATGCAAGAGGGAGACTTCTCTAACCTAGGATTATTCAGGTGCCATGGGAGAAAATTCTGCTCATTTCTTCTAGGGACATTTTGCCTTTTGTGTCGTTTAAATGTAAAATGCTACGTACTCAAGGGAGAAGGAGTTGTAGCTCCAGTTAGTTCCTTGTACCACCAGAAAAGCTTAGCTGCTTCCCAGCTGCTAGGATTGCTAACGTGAAGTTAGGCTGCTTGTGGCTGCTTTGGGCCAGGAGCCCTGCCTTCCTGGCCAGCTGCAGCAGGGATGGTGTTACCAGATACCTGAGTCTTCATGGCACCTCTCAGGGGTGGTGGCTGCCCCCTTCACCCCACCTCTCCACCTCAAGGGGGCAAAGCACTTAACGTCTTGCTTCCCACTTCACCAGTGGGTGTTTGTGTCACTAGGTCACCACTGTTGTCATAGCCACCCCACTAGGCACTTCTGGCCAAGGGAGGGCTGAGCAGCTCTGAATGCAAAGAGGGTTGTCCTTTGCAGGCACCTCTTGGTGCCTCCCGTACAGAGTGAGAGAGGAGGGAAGAAATTAGGAAGGCAAGATTATCCTCTCCAGGTTTTCAGAGACAGGAGCCTCTCTCAGTGCACTCAGCAGGGGACATTTGAGGCAGCTGGCACAGACAGACTTGACAGCACCTATTGCTTTCTGTCAGATTGTCTTCCTGATTAAAAGACCCTGGTTTCTGGGAAGGGAAGGGAAGGGGGGAAGAACCACAGAGCAAGACTGCCATTCTACTTTACAGGACTTTCTTTTGTCTCCACTAACAATATTGCATCAGCAACAAAGTAAAAATAATATGTAGAGGAGGACCCACCCAAAGCTGAGTCATAAAATACCAGGCCACCTTCAGTTCCCAGCTTTAGGACATCAAGTGTGACAGCCTCACAGCTTTAGTGCTGACTGTTTGCTTTAACCTCTCATGGGTGGTTAATATTACCTAACAGAGGAGGAAAAAGTTTAGAATTATAAAATACTCTTTCAATCCTGGTAGTAATTACCTCTTAGCAACGTTAGTGCTTTGCCGACTTGAAGAGAACTCATCCCCTTCTGTCAAAGGAAAGAAAAAAATGTAATAGTTGTGAGAACTGTGGAGCTTGATTTCAAATAGATGCCTCAGCATTTTTATATTTTCTGTGGGATTAACTAGTAACACAGGAAGGCTAATACATATGCAGAGCTTTCATTTGCTTCTGTAACAATTTGCCGGGGGCAAACTGATCTGTGTCATGAGAAATGCTGTCGTTTCCCCTCCTTCCTTGACAGTTGAAGCAAAAAGACTTTTTAGTAACATAGAAACAATTTGCAACTTATTATCCGTTCCTGGGAAGTTTATGCTTTTCTTATGTTTCTTTTTTTCTTGCCAAAACAGAAAGCGCTGCCATTTTATAAGTGCAGAAGCCACATAATAAAAGGTAGAAAAGTGTAACAGTGAAAGCATCTTTGCTAACATAAAATAGATACTGAAACTCTTTCTGTACTGATTTATTTGTTACACTTTTTCCCCTTCAGCATAGTTGCTTCTAGCTCAAAAAAGCATTATTTGCTCTGCCGTACGTATAACCCTAGCTCCTAATGATGGCTTTGTGCCATGCTTTGGTGGCCTTCTGAGGCTGGCTCTGCAAGCATCTGGTGCTGATGGGCAGAGGCAGCAATGGCTGCAGAATACTAATGCTGGGGCTGGCTCCCACAGGGCTCCACTTTTGAAAAATTCTTTAGCTGTTCAGTGTCCATGCACCATGCTGAGCAACAGGAGGGCAGGAAAGCCATGCTCAGGGATCTTTTTTTCAATGCAGAGCAAGAAGCTGACAGGAACGATGGCTCTTTGCTTTGCATTGTTGTGCCCAGGCTTCTGTCAGAGCTGCAGTCATTTATATGCATAAATATCAAGCCTATCACTTGTTGCAGGCTTTGATAGCATTTGTGTAACAAAGGAAATGGAGGGAGAAAAGAACTGAACATCTTCTGTTCCAGTCTTAGAAAATGAATGACTGTGTAGCTATGGCGATTACTTTCTTTCTGGTTTTATTAGATCACTGTCCTATGCAATTTGTTTTCCTTCCTGTCCTGCTGTCCCATGTAAGGGACCATGAGAGGACCCTCCCCTCACACGCCCTTTGTCTTTCTCCCACACTGTGACCATCCACAGGGGATAGCTCAAAGAATTACCTACCAGTAACAATTGTCACAGCAAAGCCTCTTGCCATATACTGACACAGATTTGGGGTTTTTTTGGCTTCAACTTTTTTCTTCCATTAACCATCTGACAAAGTCACTCCACATCACCCTTTTCATGCTGAGATACGAGAACTCTGCTGTAATTGTATTTTTACTTGATTTTTCCGTATCTCCCCTAGGCAAAATAAATGCATGCTTGCTATTTGGTCTGCATACCATATCTTTCTGCAGCTTCTAACTTGAGGCTGATTGTATATTTACTGGTCATCTCTGGGAAGCTATGCAGTTGCATCTAGATTTTCTGTGGGTCTTGCAGCTATTCTGTATTGAAAGACAACTAAAATACACTACTTGTATAATACTGCTTTTCCATTAAAGCAATTGCTGAAGTATCACAGGAATGTTATTCTGATGCCAGGAGGGAGGAGGGGGAGGTTTGTACTGATTCCCAATAGGAAGGGAAACAGCCTGTGAGACAATCCCCCTATTAAATGTGGTCTGCACAGTGAAAAGCTTGGGAAGCCTTTCTAAGGCTTCTCTCATTTAGGCTTTGTGCCCAGGCTTGGGATCTCAGACATGGAGGCAGTTTCAGAACACCACATGGGGAACCGTTTCTGCAAAAATATCCGGATTACCTGGATAATTTATTTAACTGTCTTGGATCTCCATTCACGTGCATCTTCACTGGTGTGCAACTCCATCAGAACGGAAGTGACAATTTCTCCTTGGCCTCCAACCAGCCATTGCTTTGCCTTCTGAGCTATCAAAGAGCTTTCAGGGACAACAACAGTTAAAGCCCCTGCAAACATTCTGAAGGCTAACTAGAGGTTACTTTTTTCCCCCTAAGTGTAATTTTTTGAGCTTCCTGCTTTCACCAGTCTTCCCTAATCTTTTTAAAATGTTGAAACAGTGGTATTATAGTCTTGATGGTCTGAAGATATAAACAGTGCAGGATTTGTAGGGACAAGTAATATATTTTCCTGAAGAAGGACTTGTGTGCCTGAAGGCTTGTCTGTGTTTTTTCCCAACTGTATCAGTTGGTCTAATAAAAGATATTGCCTCTCCCTACAAACTTTGCCTTACTTATTAAAACATTTGCCTCTAGGACACTGAACACACTTAACTGGGTGGAAAACTCCAATGTCAAGGTGACAGAGTGGAGTTCAGTGGTGTGATTTCCATGCCCTGAGCCAACTGGCATAAATTAAAACAAGGTGGGATGAACACTGTCCACCTTGATCATTCTGCACATCATTAGTGTCCCTTTCATCCCCACTCTGTCACTGTTTTTGTCTTTCTTACCTCTCAGCTGTATGGTGCAGCTCTTTCCTAAAACAGAAACATACATTGGGTAGCCTTTTGGATGCTACCTCAGTAGAAACAGCAACTCTTATGGTATGCTTGATGAAATTTCTCTGTCTTCTGACTATGTTCTTGGTTGCTTTATCTCAGTACATTATTTTTAGTTTACCACAGGTGATCTTGAGAGAGATGAAAAAACAGCCAAGTGTGACTGAGTAGACTGTTTCTCCTTCAAGGACCACGTAAATGTTGACAACTTGATTACATACCTTAAAGGATATTTTTCTTTTTATACTCTCAGGTGAACTTTCAGTGGAAGGTGTACAAGACCCATTCCTTGTTAGTGTACATATTATCACAGACCCAGGTGAATCCAAGACTCTTCAGCAAGCCATCAATAAGCTTCTAGCCTGGATCCATCCAGACCTCCAGCTGTTTCAAGTCTCAGAAAGACGAGTGCCTAAGAAGCGCAGGAAGCCAAGTAAGGCTGGTGTTTCTCAGCCAGCCCTTGCCATCATTCTGTTTCTGCAGGAGGAATATAGAGAAGAACCAATCTTGCAGCTCCACGAAACCTTTCAGCGCCCACCTTGGCATTACCACCACACAGAGCGAGTGCACGGGAAGTTCCTCCCTTACATGCCATGCAGCCAGGACTTTTACACTTTGGCTCCAGAGACTCCTCTGTGGGCCATTCGCCCAGTGCACTATGGGAAAGAAATTATCCGCTTCACTATATACTGCAGGAGTGAAAACTTTGCTGATATTTTGAAATTGTACGAGTTGATACTGAAAAGACCAGTATGTCAGAAAAAAGCGGACTTCTGTGTTTTTCCTGTCTATTCCAACATGGAAATAGATATTCAGTTTTCTTTAAAAAAACTTCCAAAGGGCCAAGTCCCAGTGCCAACAGATTCAGCAGTCCTGGAGTTCAGAGTAAAAGATGTGGGGCAGCTTGTGCCTCTCTTGCCCAACCCTTGCAGCCCCATCAGTGAAGGCAGGTGGCAGACAGAAGATCATGATGGAAATAGGATCCTTTTGCAGGTAAGTTCAGTACTCTGGGAAACAGAAGCGCATTTGCTGGTTTAGTGCAGGAAAGCTTAACCTGTGATGGCAGCCAGAAAAGGAAGTTGTTTTGTTTTTTTTTTCTGGGAGAAAGAGCCAGGACAATACCGCTAAAGAAAGAACATGAAACCCCTTGCTGTGGGTAACTAATCAGGAAAGCAGTCCATGATACTATCCAGATGTCAGTCAACCTCAGTTTATGCAAAGAGTGACGTGAGATGAGGTAGCTGTTTGCAGCAGTGAGAAGAGAAGGAATTATGAGTCCAAGTGGAGAAATGATAGCTGATGGGTGTAGTTTTATAAGAAATATGGGCACAGAACTGACAGGGTTTTATAAAATAGCTCTCAGTTATGAGTTTTTTATGGAAGACAAGCAGAATTCCTGATGGTACTCATTATTTTCTAGCATCACAGGGTGACAAACTGCATCTCTCTTTTGCACAGTGATTATCAGGATGGGGAGAAAGGCAGTGAAGGAAAAGAAATGCACCCTGAAGAGCAGCCTAAGAGAGACATTCCCACAGACTCTCTTTTTGAATTAATCTCAAGTGCTCGTAACCGAGTCCTGAAAGAGAGTTTATTTGTTAGGACATTTGTAGGCACCATATCTGGGCAACCTATCAGCACGCGCTGCTTCACTCCGCCACATTCGAGGGAGATAAAGGGGATAACAAGCAGCAAGCTTTTAATAGCTGCTTGCCCTGCAGAGTGGGCCATCCAAAGCCAAGTTAATGTACATTCCTGCACTGCAGTGGTGTTCAGTGCTGGTTAGCATTCGAATCAAGCATCAAAGACCCTTGCCTTTGGAAGACCATTGTTCAAATTTTAAGGAAGAGTATTTTTTTTAAAGTGAATTGTGTTCCTGAAACTTGTCAAATTTTCCAACCTTGCTTCTGTGGAAGAGGCATTGTGGGCGCCATCCTCCCGCTGTACAGACCTCCCTGCATGCAGAGAGGTGTGTACAGCCCCTTGGAGCACAATGCCTCTGGGTTTGTAGCTCCTGGGACTGAAAATCCAGGTAGACAGCACATCTGTGCTCTGGTAAGTTACATCCAGGTGGTGGTAAAACCTTTCAGTGCCACTTTGCAGATGCCACCCACAAAGACACCCTGTGCCAGAGCTGAACAGCACATGTAGGGCTCAGGAGGTAATTCAGCTTCCCTGCCCATCTGCCAAGATAGTCGCCAATTTGTCAGGTTTACTGCTTGCACTGTACATGTATCTGTGTTAGCCTGAGATAACTTGTAAACTTAAGCTTACAAGAGCCATCATGAAACATTTACACAGCAACCACAGTCAACTACATCCCCTTTTCCCGGTTCTTTTTCAAGATGTTTCTGCTATGTGATATAAATTTGGTTAATGGGATCTTGCACTGGTTTCAAGTAAATTGAAAGGAAGGGTGAAAAACAAACCCAATAAGGTTTCTAAATAAGGCTTCCGATTTCAAAACAGCAGATCTTCAGAAAGAACAGGTGCCAGGCAGTACAGAGGTAAAGTGAACCTTGCCAAACAGCAGGCTAAGGTAAACCTTGCAAAGAAAATCAGAAATAAGAAATCAGACTGTAGCCATATGCACCAAAAAAAGAAGAGTGAAAGCCTGCTGAGAGTGGCCTGCAAGTGCAATTAATTTTTATTTCTGTTTTCAGTGAGGAGGGTGGTGCTGAGCAGGAGGGCAAAAAATGGCAAATGGGAATGAAGATACAGAAACGGAAATTATCACATTGTAATTGTGGTGAAGAAAAAAAGTTTAATATATGCAAAATGGGAGGAAAACAGAGACTTTGGATCTAACTTACATGACTGTAAAGTTATGAAGACTAGGTTGTGGTATAGAGGTCTTAAACAAGTCTGTACAAAAGTGGAGCTCTATAACTAAATCAAAGGGAAAATACCCTGTTTGTACTCAGGTAACTACAAGCCACCAGTGCAATATGGCCATGAAAAGTAAAGTGCAGTCTGATGTGTATGGAGTTAGTATTCCCTAAGGAGTTGGGAAGTGGTTGTGCCATTGCACAAGGTCCCACAGGCCTTACCTGTCTTCAGCCCTGGGGTCCGGAAAGGTGACTTCAGAGAGGTGCGGGTACAAGGAAGGGCTGTCACCTCATGCAGAGGAATGGAGAGTCTGTCTTAAAAATGGAAACTGGAAAACAGGGTCATTTGAGCTTAGCCAAATTAAGTCTGTAGGGAGCTCTGACTGTGCTCAGAAAGTACACCAGAAGGTAAATGGCAGAAATGGGAAAAGACTGTTCAGTAAATGACTCTTCTGGCACAGGAACAAAAAACTGTCGATAAATAGATTTACGTTGACAATTGCACATATTGATGGCCAACTACACAACAGCCACCCAGCAGGTGCAAACGGGTTAATACCCTCATTCAAGACAGGATGGTCAATTAAGGAAAAGAGATTATATGATGAAGCATGGGTTATATGAAGCACTGGATTTAGTGATCCATGGACTCCTTATATTCTTTTAACCCATTCTGAGTTCAGAACAATTATAGTGTCTACCTTTTAAGGTAACAGAACTACCTTTTGACTTCTCACGGAATGCTGCTATTATCAATATTACCAGTGCCGCAGCATTGGTAATAACTTTCACTTCCTCCTAGACATATGAAACCAAACAATGACCTCCTAGTATTTTTCAGCCTGCATGTCAAGTTGGTACTTAGTAATCATCAGGCTATTTTTATTTACTTCATATGAATACTCACCTTTTTACCAATTAAAATTACCAACTATACCCCAAATGGTAGATTAACATCCCTGTTAAATTACGGGTGGTGATTAATGTTTGAAGTTTGAATATACCTCCATGATTAGACTAACAAGATGTGACCTCTGAGTTTTTCTTGGTATGCTTACAGGGACTTGAATACTTGCCAGCCAGATTGATCCATGTTCTTAACCCATTTTGCAAATGCAATTACGAAGGGGCTTAGATGAAGTCAGTGCAAGAGAAAATGAAGTTATTTGTGGGCAAGATAAGTCTGTTTAATACCACAGAAACTATTCCTTCATTTGCAGGGAAGCCCTTCAAAATTATTTTGTCACAGTAGCTTTTCCACATTGGCAAGTTAGCTCCAAGGGTGCAGCTATCTACCAGCTGAGGCAGAAAGTAAGCTTCAGATGGCTTTAGCAGGAGCAAGGCTTAAGAGCATGTCTGTATCCTGTGGGAGGACACCCACACTGCTTCACCAGTGCTAAGCCCAGAAGCAGGAGCTCTGGGAACTCCTGTCGGAGCAGAAGAATATGTAAATAATGTAGCTAAGAATATGCCGTATACTGAATATACTGCCAGTTTTATAGGTCTTGTCCAAATACCTGGCTGCCTCTGGGCATAATCCACACAGAGACAGCTTAAGTGCTAATGGACTTGCACTTCTGGCAGTGCAACGTGGGAAGCAGGGAAGATTAATAACTGATGCGACTGGCTTGGCCATGGATGTTTGGGAAGCAGGTAACAGTGAGCAGGGAGAAGAAAGTGCACAGATGGCTTGTGTAAATTATGAGAATGTCCTTGGATTTTTTTAGCTGATTTGCTGAGTTAACTGGCCAATGTTCTTATCTATACCAGGCAGCCATAGTCGTGAGTTCAGAAGTGGTGTAATCACATTTAGGAAACATAGTTTATTACCTGAAGATTTGGTTCTGAGAAAAGATTGCTTGTGGACTCAACCCGTAAGAATGATAAACCTACTGCTGTGGTACCTGCAAGCTTAGGTCTCTGCTACCTTGAGGATTTCTCCATCGCTTGGTGCACAAAATGAGTACTCTAGATCTATGGTCAGAGGTCAGCTGCAGTCATTTATGTACAGGATCAGTATGTTACTGTTGAATAAGTCCTTGGAGTTGCCAGAAGGCACTTTGGGGGTGCAGATGTCTGCCAGCTGCATACATAAAGGCATTCTCTGCTAGGCATTTGCAGTGCAAAATGCCTGAAGATGAGAAGCAGTATGAACATGCCTACACAGACATCAGCAAATATGTTATAGAAAAAAAAGAATCAAAAGCTTATAGCTGAAAACCTCTTTGTTTATTCAGTGTCTTATATACAGGTGTCTGTAAGACTCAGAAACTCATCTCTTCATCCCCTTTTATCTGGGGCCACAAGCAGAACAAAGTGCCTTTATTTCCCTCAGCTTATTTAAAATGTTTGTATCTGCGTGAAAAGTGTAGTTGTACTCAAGCCTCACACTCAAGATAGCTGAAAGCAGAATTCAGAGAGAGATTTTTCCATGATGCGCTTCTGACTCAATGTGGTTTTGGGAGCAAAGGCAGTGCCTTCTGTCAGAGTGCTGGAGACTGGCCATAACTGAAACAGGGAGCTGGGGCAAGAGGACTCAGACAATGCAGAAAATACCCTGTCCTAGATATATGGGCAGCAAGGGTGGGTATTACTGAGCTGCTGAAGTAAAAATAATTACAAGATCTGAAATTGGGACAAAGCTTTTCCTTTTCCTCTCCCAGCCCAAGCTGAGACCAAAAGAAACATTTTACTCTCCTGCAGCACAAGGAACAGTTTGTCTCTCAAGCTTATCTTGGCCAAGGAGAGGGAAATCTTGGAGGCTCAGGGTCCACATCTGTTTCTTTAGAGGTTTAGGACACAGATCAGTATGGTCATGGTTGCATTTACTTCAGCTGGTCCACCAAACCCTTCCAGACCTCACCTGGCTCTGCATTTCTTCTCTCCAACACAAAGCAATTCCTTCTCCTTCCCTTAGTTTCCAATGTGGGTGCCTTGATGGTCATTCAGCATTCATATGTTCTTGATAAAATGTGTAAATAGTCTAGGAGCATTAGTCAATCTGCTACCATTTTAGAGGCCTTGGGCTTTGTGGCATCTCTGTCTTATGCCCCTGCCTGGAGCATACAGCAATTTAGTCTCCTGAATACTGAAATGCCTAAAGTGTCAACAGACTCAGTAAAGAAATGGCTTAATTATGAACACAAGGTCAGACTGGATGATATAATGTAATGATATAATAGTCTTAAATGCAATTAAATCATCTCACCCCTGTTACTCAGAGCATTACCGGCTACAAACTCTGGAAAATAAAGGAAAGAAAGCACAGTCCCACTACTGCCGTCTTCAGTCACTGCAGTTACGTACAAGTAGAAGAGAGAAAGATGAGCAAGTAAACTAGAAAGCAGAGAAGGTAAAAAGGAAAGACAAAAACAGGCAAAGAGAGGGCACTTTTGCAGAGAATAGTTTGGTCTGCAAGAAGGAAAATGGACGTGAGAAAAGAGGTTCACACTTGCTTGAATTAGTAGTGCAGATAGAGCAGTTCTGAACACAAAGAGAAAGACAGGCAAGAAAAGCATCAAGGATATGCAAGGATGTATACAGGGCACCTTTACAATGATTACTTTTCGTTTGCTGTTGAAACTGGTGAAAAGGACCAACTTTTGCAGTAAAAATTGACTCAGTCAAGGGAGGTGCCTTAAGCTGATTTAAATAAATCTATACATCTAATACTAGCCATCTGTTTTTTAAAATCTTCTGGTCTATTTTTCCTTTCCTTTTCAGGCCGTAGGTGTTTGGTTCTTCTTAGCGCTAATGATTGGTTTTGTGGAAGACACAGAGAATCAGTCACTAACTCAAATAGGAGGAGATATTTTTGTTGTTTTTTCTTCATCCGAAGGTACTTTCTGTCTTTTCCTTTAGTGCAATTATGTTTCATGGCATAGTAAGATCTGTGATGACTCGATACACCCAGCAAAAACTCTTGAGGGTGAATATATTTAGCGTTATAAGGCACCCACCTGTTCTAGTTTTGTAAACACAGGACATGCCACTTTTCAAATAGGTTCAATTCAATTTTAAATCAAACTTGTGCATTTTGCCTTTTGATATGCTGCCCTTCTGAACATGTTTTGCCTTTCAAGTAAGACTTATTATGGTGATACCGAGGACTACCTTCTGCCACTTTCTCTTGTGTTGGATTATTTTTTTCTTGGATCAATCCCACTGCTTTTAGTACAATTAGACAAACACCATCACACTCCTGTTAAGCAAGGCAGGCAAAATGGTGATGTCATTGCCATGCTGACTGTTTGGGTGGATTCTGACCTCAGTGGAGCCTTACTGGCAGTGCTTAGTAGACATAATGTGTAATGAGATCACTATCTGCTTTCTTAAAAAGCAGATAACTTAAAATAAACTGCAGGAGAACTCATGGATTTTTTTTGTCAGGTATAGACAGCCCAAATGAAGTCAAAAGTGTATTTCAGTGAGGTTCGCCCCAAGTTGTTTATGGCATTCCTGGATATTCGTCATGAAATTCTTCTGCAGCCCATTGTAATACACAAAGACCCTAAATCCCTCCAGGCTTCACAAAGATTTGTGCAGAGATTATAAATGAGCAGCAGATTAGCGCCAGATGAAAAAATCTCTTCTGTTAGAGAGCTAATCTGTTCAGTCAATGGCCGGGTTTGTTGTGCGTCTTTGTGGCAAGGTCTGACAGATCTCTCTCCGTGTATTTGGAATTTCAGTCAAAACCAACGTGTCGGTTTGGATCGAGTCTTTATCCTCTCAGATGGCTCACCCCCTCTCCAGCATCTCTGCCGTGCTTGTGCTTGATGCAGGCAGCATGGCTGTAGCAGGCAGGGCTCTGCCAGGCTGCAGCAAGGCAAGAGGCAATGCAGAAAGCAAGCGGTGAGCAAGCTGAAGGTAAGGACTTAAAGAAAATAATTCAGAAAATTAAAGCAGATGCAGCTTCAACTGCAACAGCTTCAAAGCAGAATTAAGGAGGCAATTTCTGCTGGAAAGAGTAGCAGCATGTGCATTACGCTGTCCTCAAGGTACAAAAATAGGTCTTTCTGTTTTCAGCATCCCATGGCACATAAAGGGCAGTGGAAAATTGGCATCTCCTGCTTGCTTTTTGTGGTTTCTCCCTTGAGCTGTCACACCGGGAAATCCAGTTTGATCTATGTGGGACTGTCAGTGCTGTAAAGTAAAAATGGAGAGGAGTAATCACGAGTGCCCAGGCTGCATGCAGCTCTCCATATGCCATGCCAGAGTGGGATGAGCAAGCACAGTCAACGGCCTTGGCCCAGGTCTAGGAGCTACTTTTACCTGAGTTTTAATCCTGGCTAAATCATTGAATCCTCTCGGTGATCTCTGACAAGCTACAGAATGTAGATATAGAAAAGTCTTATTAGTCCACATAATCCAGTTCTCTACAATATAGGATTAGCCTGTAATCTTCATTCACTAGTATTTCGTGAGATGGAGCTCTGGCACTCTTACCTGTAGTACAGTTGTGCAGTTCAGTATTCTTACAGTCAGGAAAGTCCTCTGTTATGTTTCTTTTAGATAAAAGTATTGAAAAAAATCTCCCCCTCTTATTTCCCTTTTCTGCCCATATCATGAAGAGCAGCATTGGAACATAGGTCTTTGAAATCATAACACATCTAAACAAAAAAAGACTGAGGTAAACAATTCCTCCTATAAACAGAGCTGCTAAGAAATGAGCTGTATTAGTGATATCTCTTAGCCTGCCCTGCAGGCAGCCATCCTAAGGGCAAGGTGTACTTGTCCTCTTCACCTCACTGATCCACCATTACCTCATGCCAAGACAACTGAGCCTGACCAGGAACTGTGATGCAGTAGCAGGCATAACAGCAAATACTTTGCATAAAATGAAATGCTCTTACCTGTCCACAGGAACATTAAAAGAGCTAGGAAAAAGGCTTCTATTAAGAAAACCCTAAAACTAATGTCTTAGCTAAAGTAGATTTTTTGTCATTAGTATAAGCATGTCCCAGTTAGGCCAGGTACTTGAAGCTATTCATCTGCACAGGGCAAGTTGCCCCTTCCATGTGCTCCCACTTAGAAGCGCATTTCCCTTTTCCGTTGAGTTCTACTTTTTATCTGTATTTTGGTTAGAAAGTTCCTACATGAGAGAGGTCCCAGGGTTTCTAGCAGGGGTGTTTCACCTC
This sequence comes from Eurystomus gularis, assembly GCA_013400335.1. Classification (NCBI taxonomy): domain Eukaryota; kingdom Metazoa; phylum Chordata; class Aves; order Coraciiformes; family Coraciidae; genus Eurystomus; species Eurystomus gularis. The sequence goes on along the minus strand of VZZY01001208.1, from coordinate 78,333 downwards.
ACCTCATCCATTTATCCTGGAGTTGCCCTCTGCTCCGCACCCACGTAGGTGATGCCTTGGGTAAGCATCCTTTGGAGTACTGGTAATTTAGTTGCACCTGTAGTCAGTTGCATCTCTGCCATCCAAAGCTAACACAAGCTGATTTAAACTGGAGTGTTCATAAATATTAGAAAGAGCTCAAAATAGCTATTCTTGTGTCTGTGCTTTATTCCCAAAATGCTGAAGACTTTGCCTGAAATGTGCTCAGGAACATTCCCAGGAATTTTCTTCAGGGAAAGCTGAATTGCTCTCCAGACACTGTCGGCTGTATTAACTAGACAACTAAATCTTCCATGATGTCTGAGGGCTATAGACAGATGGTATGGGCTGTGCAAGGTAAAGGCAAGGCTTTCATATTGCCTACAGAACTCTCCCCAGTGCAAGTGTCAGATCTGTCCCCAAAAGCTTTGTGTTTTCAGGTGCAGTTTTGTCCAAGTTGTTTACCAGTGCTTGTGGTCCCAGAGGCCTCCTTACCATTTCACAAACAAGAAGACTGTCCTTGCTTGGATCCTTGGTTTCACTGATTTCTTGATCTGCCAAGTTATCAACTAAGTCCACAAAAGCACAAGAATGTAACATAAAACAAGCCATGGTCAAGCAATCCATTATTTTCTCTCTGAGAGGTAGAAGACGTATTCTGGAAGTGATTCTGTTGATTCACTAAGCATGGTGGTTGAGTCCATACAGTATATCTGATCACAGAGCAGCTGAACAGAAAAAAATAGTACCTTTTGTTAATGCAAACAAAATATAAATAGTATTTTCTTGGACAAACCCATCAAAAGAGTGCGGTGATTTGATTGTGTACTTTCAGCACATCATACTGCTATTGCTGGGTTCTCCAGAAATGTCGTCAGTTAACAAACAGCTGGTATTTTCTTCAGGGACACAAGCCTTTCATCTTGCTGAGTAATTTTTAAAACAAATAAAATCCTGTATGGCACAAATAATATAACGTTGCATGTACAGGTCTGAAGTGTTTTGTTGACAATTTGACTCATTATAGTTGAATCTTTTGTACTCGCTTTCTTATCAGTTAACGAAACTGCTACACTACTGTGGTTAATTTCCCCATTAACTTCATTCTTTATGGCTTTAAGGACAACAGCTTATTATATTATACAGAAATGGGTTATGAATTAACATACCTCATTATGGATGCATTGTATATATATATATTCCCCTACAATGCATAAGTGAACTCCTATGGTTTGGCTGTCCTATAAATCACCTCTAGCTAGATAATAACAAATGAGCAAAACATTTTTTGCAGATGTGAAAATCCTTTTTTGCCTATGAAATCACTGCAATAAAAATGAAAAGATGGTTATGACAGTTCTAGGTCACTAAGACAATGAGATGTGCACTAGCAAGACGTCAGAAGCAGCAATGTATGGAGTTCTTTTAGAGATGGGGTACAAAGGACATCCCTTGGTTGCCAGGTCTCATCCCTTTCTGTCATGTCATATAACGTCTGTGGTAAAATGATCAAGCTCCATCTTTATCCATTACTCGCCTCAGAAGACTCTTCTACTTCTGTTGTGGTTCTGTTTTTTTAGTGGACAGTTCATCTTGTTTTGGGGTTTTTTTTTGTGGCTGCATCTTTTCTAGTTTGAGTTTTTTCTTTTTCACATTAGCATGGCTTGAGTCATGTGCAACATTCTGGATGAGGCCTTAGCAGTATTGTTCACAGTGCATTAATACTTTTTAAACTCACTTGAGACTGCCCAGAATCATGTTTGCCACAGTCTTGTCACTTTAATAGCACATATTGACCAAGATACCTAGTTCTTTCTCCTCTGTTGTTTCCAGCTGAGATTATGGTTTCTTTTCAAGGGTATGATCTTGCACTTTGTCCCATTAGTTCCTGTCCCTTTTGGGACAGATAGATAGCATTTTGTATTATGTGAGAAATTCCAGTAAGAAGATTTTCAATTAAACTTCTTAAAATGCAAACTACTAAAAGCCTTACTGATATAAGTGTGATGATGGAAAGCCTTATGACTGCTTGAACACTAGGACCTCAGTTCAGTTACCCATACGTCAGCGTCTAATCCCACAGGAAGGCCACCTGGCTGCCAGCTGCTCATGGAGGCCATTGGCTCCCCATTTGTCGCAGCTGCTGTCCCTGTGCAAATGTTCAAGTATCTGCCAGCTCAACAACTGAATCCTGCCCTAGGGATGAGATCCAGGTCCCAGTTCAGATCATAACCGTCAGGTTAGGTCTTCAGTCTAGGTGTCTACAAGCATATCAGAAGTTTAAAGCTGTACTTAGAGTCATTAGGAGCTAGTTAATAGAGCAAATGGTTTCTAGAATGCCCTGGTCAGCTAACAAGATTTGAAAGAGAAAATGTGAAAGTTGAGGGAAGTAGTAAGTTCCTATTGAGAAGACAGAGTATGAGGTTGCTTGCTAAAGGCTCATTGACGTTTCAGAGAAAAAAAGTAAAAACATCTACACCATAGTAAGGAAGAAATGAGAAATAATAATGATGGTAACATACATCACCCATTTCATTTTTGTTCTTCAGCTGTCCACTAAAACAGTAATGTTCAAAGACAGAATGTGAATGAATCTGAACAAGTCAATAGGAAGTAAGAATTTCGAGCTAATGTAATTCATCCCGCAAGGCAGGGCTCCTCTACCATTTATTCTTGTTGTCTTCAAGGCTTCTTATGTAAATATTTGGGATTTTGGCAGGGTGCTTTCTCTTTGTTATTGAAGTGAAACATTTGCTGCAAGCATTCTGAATGAAGTCTGCTTCATAATTATTTGCAGTAACAACTCAGCAGTGGAAACTTACATTTGTAAGACTGCCAAGTCTGTATTAATATGATCTTCTTTTCTCCCTCTCCCGGCTGCAGAGAACAGGCAGTTGGTGTAGGAAGTCTGCAAAGCAGAACAAGCAACCGTATCCATCTGTGTCAACAGATTCCCACATCACCACTCTGCCAGCCTTTCTTCCTCAGAGCCACCGATCTGTCCCTGATCAACCGAAAGAAATGAGTCAAAACAAGGTACATCACACAAATGGCCTTGGTCACTATCTTGGTTTCTCCCAGCAGGACTTGAGACACAGTGATCGAGAAGACTTTACACGTAGATCCAGCAGTGCCTCCAGCATTTCATGGTCATTTCAACGAAGCAAGTCTCTGTTCTGCTTGCCCACAGTGAACTCCTCCTCAGCCTCAGGGACTTTTTATTTCAGTGAACCATTTCAATTTTTAAATGCTAGGTCACCTGCAACCAGCTTAAAAACCTGGAGATGCAGCCCCAGGCTTAATGTTGATGACTTGGAGGGTGCCCAGGAGACTGATGTAGACACAGGGATGAAGCTATCCTTCTCTGACCTGTCTGTGGTCTCTGCATACTCTGCCCTGAATGGATTTTGCAATGACTTGGAAGCCTCCCTTCCCCCACAGAAACAAACTGTCAGTAAGGCTAAAGAGGAGGCCACCAGTGGAAGGCCTGTATCAGCCACATGCAATACCGTTGAGTCAGTTGATGGTTCACTGCCTTCTCTTTCTGCATGGTCTTCCAGCTCATTCATGTCAGCATCTCTCTCCAAGCAGTCCAAACAGTCCTCAAGAGCAACTCCTTGTTCTCTGGGTGGTCATGTTTGCCCAGCTTCACCAGCTAATGAAGAAGAGTTTTACATCTGAGATTTCTCTATCTTACGCCTTCCAAGGCAAATGTGTTCTACTTGTGAGTGACAGCAGTGGGCCCCCCTTGAACTTGAAGGTTCTTCACTGAGGAGAGGTGATGCAGCAGAACATGCTAAATGTGTGAAGAAAGCCCTTGGATCCCTCAGAGATGAGTGTCCCCAGACTCTGTACAGTAAAGCAGTCTGAGTTTGCACCCTGTACCTTTGTATTGGAGGAGATGATCAGTGCAGACGCTTGTCCGTGACAGTGCAAGGTGGATGGTTTCTATGACTGACCCTTGGACTAGTGGTGAAGGAAATACCAGAAGAGGCAAATAATCCAGTTTTCTTTGGCATAAAATGAAGAATGATTTGTGACACCAAACTCCTTTAACTTTCCTGAGAAATTCCCTTAAATCAGGAAAGACAGGATGAAAAAGGGGTCTTCTTTCCCTTCCACAAGTTCCAAAGGCACAGCAGGTCCCAGTAGCATGTCAGCAGTAGAGTCAGGCAAGATGTTTCCTGTGAAGACACACACACAGTTCCTCCTACCCTCTGGGAACTGTCAGTGCTAAGGGGGGCAGACGCTCCTTACCCTGGGAAGAGGAAGCTCTGCTGTATCTCTTTACTTTGACAAGCCAGGATGCAGAAAGTGCCAAAAGGAAGACCTTACATTTTCAACCCATCCCCTCAAAAAGCCCATCCTTTCCATTTGGAAGGGACTCATCTGGGCTGTTGTCTGAACAACTTGTGTAGACAGTGGTAACCCAAGTAAACAATGTTTTCTACTTCTAACCCAGGCAATGCAGAGCTTGTCTTTTGGAATGCAAAACAAGGAAGACAACCCAGTGTTTTTATATATTGCTACACGACTAGTCCCAAATAGCAGCTCCCTACTTTTTAAGGGGTTATTATTTTTCTGTTTGAAATAATTAATGCAGAAACTTATTCTTCATATTTCCAGTGCAAGTACACTTCTTTCTGAGTAAAACACATTTATTCTGAAATACCTCTCTCCAAGGTCAAATTTTACTGGCTTTCAGGAGATGTTTTTAAAATACACATTCTTGATAACCTATTTTGCTCCAGTTCTTTTGGTATTTAACAAAAAAGTGTAAGTAAAAAGCTGTTAATATGACAGCTAAGGACCTTCACCAGGATGTAAGTTGTATGTACAGATTGTATCATGCATGTTCTGAAAAATTACATTTTTGGCAGAGAAATGGTGCTAATTTCAGCTCTGGTCTAGCCAGTGAGAGAATAACAATGTTAAAAGGTTTACGTATAATGCTGGATGTAACCTATGTACAGGTACAAACGCTGAAGACCTACCACAATGGCACTGTGGTGGATGGAAGAAAAAAATGCATTTGTGGAGAAAAATGTTTTCTGTGTTACCAGGTAGTTTTACTCAGAAGAATTGCTGCTTAAAACAAACAAACAAACAAACAAACAAAAACAAACAACCAAAAAGCACACACATGCTCTAAGTAATAATTACAGAAGTGGAACGGCTCCCCTGGCCCATTTAAGTAAATGCACAGTTTGTACAAACAATTCTGGAAGAAAGCCTGGGGAAAGTGAGTACAGGTTTATGGGGGGGAGGGGGGGACTCCATTAAACCTGCACTCCCGATTCAGAAGAGGCCAGTGGGATAGGCAAGAATGAGGATGCTACTCCTCAAGGATTTTTCCTTTTGCTGTCATTTTCTCCACACAGGGGAAGAGGTGTCAGGCTGAAGTCCAAGTCTCCTCTGTGTGAGATGCTATCATAGCATGTATCAGAGGTAGACTTTATCTTTTGTGCTAAAAACAATGTATAAATAGGAAAATCTATTCAAGCACTGAGAGCACAGAAGATTATTAGCCTCCTCCTGCCCTCCAAACTGTTTAGGCTTGCTCTAGTTTTGGGTAAACTAGTCTCTTAAGAAACATCTGGGACCAGAAATAGCACCAATGAAGGATTTGTCATGGGGTGCATGTGTTTACCTACTCTCTACTCCTCCAGCTTCCACACAGTCTTCCTCTGACTTCTATGGTCAACCCCCCTCTGAACACAGGGGACCTGATTTATCCAAAGTTGTGTTTCATGTTATTGTTTGTACCCTGACAAAAACACTGTAAGGTCAGACCAGCATTTTTTTCCATCCACTTGCACCATACAAGCAACGCCTAGGACAGTCGGGCTCCACAGGTTTAAACTTATGAGTCATTATTTTCTGTCATATTCATGATAGTACAAAAATTAATGATGAAATGACATTATATATTTATGGGGCAGCCATTTTATCAACACTAGGCACTTCCAGAAATGACAATGAACAGGATAAATTTGGTTCAAATCTGTTAAAAATGTTAGCACTCATTATTTGGAACAGGAAAAAAAAAAAGAATAAAAAGCCTTTTCACAATATTTTAATAATAGTGATAACATATGATCTGAACATGAAATCAAAAGCTGGTTTGAGCTGTTATGTCTGTCTGATCCTGGAATCATGCCAACATCCAGACTCCTGACAAAAGCTGATTGGGCCTTCTAACAAAGAGGAGGCTTTGAAACATCTTTCTGCCTAGGATGTGGCTCTGCAAGCAGGAGTTCAGCACATCTGGGGGCCATCCTGACGCAGCAGGAAGCACTGGTACTGGAGGTCTACAAACAAGCACAGGATAGCCCAAGTGTCAAACGTGAGGCTCATGTGAAATGAACCGGCAGCTCCATGAACATCTCAGCTCCAGATTTTACCACGTTAATCCTTATGGGAAGAAAGCCAAATGTGCTTCCACAGACTCTGAATTAATGCAGTCAGTCTCCACTGGTTCTGTCTCCAAGTATTTGTGTTCTGTTTACTGATACTTAACTAGAAATGAAAGTTTTAATTGTTTACATTCATGGTGCTTGTAACCAAATTTTGAATAGCTGAGTGTCCTACTGTCAGGAAAAACAGAGACGATAGTGTACAGAAAACTTTTTGTCTGTAATAAAGCAAGCCAGATTCTGAAGAGTGTTTCACTGAAGGTAGGCTTCATTACTTCTCTTTCCATTATTTAATAAGGGACTGATCTCTTCAGAGAGTGCAATATGCACAAGTTTCATGGCATTTAGTTATGTATTGTATTGTTTTGGTTAAATTATGAACAATATCATTTGAGAACTGCAGGTTTTCCCTGAACTTTCTCTCCTTCTCAACCCCCAAAATGCATTGCTTCTGTGAAATAAAATAGAGATGAAAAGTCAGTCATGCTTAACCTTCTGCATGTTCATTTATGAAATATTGCAGACTCGCTGACTGCTTTAACTAAGCTTCAAAATGAATGCAGTAACACAAGCTCTCCAGCTCTTGGCAGGGCATGTTGGTGGGATGATTACAAAGTAAACATAGCAAAAATATTTTTATATTGGACTCAGCTTTGCCTCTGCAGACTGGATCTTTTGGTTCTCACTGTGGTGTTGTAAATCATTTGCTCCAGTAAAGCTGAATGATAAAACAGGAGCTGTGACACATATTGGTAATCCTGCATGCTTAAATCCCATCTTGGTTTGTTTCATGTATGTTGATCTTCATAATAGTGCTTCCCTATTGCTTCCATCAGTGTGTGGTGATATCTATTATACATTTTTCTTATTCCTCTCGTGGGATGTGTCTGCATGTCAATATTATATTGTATATGGAAAGCTATGTAGGTTTGGCTTTGTTTAATTTTTATGGTTTTATGGTTTAACAAAGTGGGTTTTATATATATTTATGTGGCAGTTATAGAATCATAGAAACATCAGGAGTTGGAAGAGGCCTCTGGAGATCATCTAGTCCAAAGTGTCTGCTGAAAGCAGGCTTAAACCTCAAAGCTTTGATGTTAAATCAGGTTGTTCAGGACCTACTCTGGCCAGGTTTGAAAATATCCAAAGGTGGCAATTTCACAATGTCTCTGAGGAACCTGTGCCAGTGCTTAACTACTGAACAATTACTTCTTAATCTGCATTCAGAATTTCCCATGTTTGAACTTGGATCTTTTTCCTTTTGCTGTTTTGCCATGTACCTCTGAGAAACTCTGGCTCCGTCTTCTCTATAATCCCCCTTTAGGTGGTGGAAGACTGCTGTTATCCCACAGCCTCTCCTTACACATCATATACTGTAGCTCCCTGACCGTCTCAATGGCTCCAGCCCCTCTGAATTCTCTCCAGTTTGTCAATATTTCTCTCATAGTGGGGAGCTCAAATTTTTACACAGCACTCTGGAGGTGGTTTGAAGAGTCCTAGGTAGGTGGGAAGATTTATTTCCACCAACATGATGGCAACTCCTTGGCTTATACCATCCAGTCTTTTGCTGGCCTTATCACTACAAGGGTGCACTGCTTACGCATGTTCAACTCGCTCTTCACTGGGACCCCAAGATCCTTTTCTACAGAGCTGTTCCCTACCCAGTATGTGCCCAGCCTGTGCTGTCATACAGGGTAAGTCTGCGTGAGGTGCTGGGCTTGCATTTGTCTTTGTTGAACTTTGTAAGGTTCTCATTGGTGCCTTCCTCCAGCTAGTAAAGGTCTCTGTGAAGGGCAGGCCTGTTCTTTGGTGTATCAGTCACCCCCCAGTTGGAGGGGGTTGCTGAGAGTGCATTTCATCCCCTTATTCAACTCAGACAAAAGTGCTGAACAGCACAGGCCACAGTGTTGACTTCAGAAGAATGCCACTTGCAGCTATCTGCCAGTTAGTTAAACTATTATCCAGTAACCTTCTAGCCTGACAGTCCAGTCAGTTATTCACCCATGTTATAATGTACTCATTGAGTATATGTTTCCTTGATTTGGCTGCAAGGATACTGTAGGAGACTGCTGAAAGCCTTGCTGAAGTCAAGCAAATTGACATCCACTGTTCTTTCTTCACCCACCAAGGAAGTAATCTCATCAAAGGTGGCAATCAAGTTAGTCAGGCATGATTTACAGTTGGTAAATACATGCTGGTTCTTCCAAATCATATTCTTGTCCATCTTGTGCCTGGAAATTGCTCTGAGGAGGCTTTCTCAATAATCTTCCAGGGGTCTGAGGTTAGTCTGATCAGCTTGTAGTTCCCCAGATCATCCTTCTTGAAGTGGGGTATGACGTTTTCTTTCTTCCAGCCATCTGGGACTTTACCAGTCACCACAACCTTTCAAAACTGATAAAAAGCAGTCTCACAATGACATTGGCAAGTTCCTCCAGCACTGTCAGATGCAGCTGATCCAGCCCCATGGCCCTGTGTATGTCCAATTTATTTAATCCTTGACTCAGTCCTCCTCTAGTGTGATTAGTAACTTTATCCTCCAAACTTTGATACTAGACACAGACACCTGGCAGGCCTGACAGCAGACCTTGTGAGTTAAGATCTTGTGAAACCCACAGGACAGGGAACAGGTTGACAAAATCCCTCCCACTCTAAGCAAGAACAAGGTTCATGATCACCTGAGGAACCTGAACATAAACAAGTCTATGGGACCTGATGAAATGCATCCCAGAGTACTGAGGGAATTGACTGATCTAGTTGCTGAGCACTCTCCATAATATTTGAAAAGTCACGGCAGTCAGGTGAAGTCCCTAGTGACTGGAAAAAGGCAAACATTGTGCCCATCTTTAAAAAGGGTGAAAAAGAAGACCCTGGGAACTACCGACCTGTCAGCCTCACCTCTGTGCCTGGGAAGATCATGGAACAGATCCTCCTGGAGGACATGCTAAGGCACATGGAAGACAGGGAGGTAATCCAAGGTAGTCAACATGGATTTACTAGGGGCAAGTCCTGCCTGACCAACCTAGTGGCCTTCTACAATGAAGTGACTGCATCAGTCGACAAGGGAAGACCTATAGATGTCATCTATCTGGACTTCTGCAAGGCCTTTGACACAGTCCCCCACAACATCCTTATCTCAAAGTTGGAGAATTATGGGTTCAATGGGTGGACTGTTCAGTGGATAAAGAACTGGCTGGATGGTCGCATCCAGAGAGTGATGGTCAACGGCTCAATGTCCAGATGGAGGAAGGTGACGAGTGGTGTCCCCCAGGGGTCTGTGCTGGGACCAGTGTTGTTTAATATCTTCATTAATGATATTGACAGTGACATTGAGGGCACCCTCAGCAAGTTTGCAGATGATACCAAGCTGGGGGGTGCAGTTGATACGCCTGAGGGACGGGATGCCATCCAGAGGGACCTGGACAGGCTGGAAAGGTGGGCCCAGATGAACCTTATGAGGTTCAACAAGGCCAAGTGCAGGGTCCTGCACCTGGGCAGGGGCAACCAGCATTATCAGTATAGGCTGGGAGAGGACATACTGGAGAGCAGCCCTGTGGAAAGGGACTTGGGAGTGCTGGTGGATGAAAAACTGGATATGAGCCACCAGTGTGCAAAGGCAGCCCAGAAGGCCAATCACATCCTGGGCTGCATCAAGAGAACTGTGGCCAGCAGATCAAGAGAGGTGATTCTGCCCCTCTACTCTGCCCTGGTGAGACCTCACCCGGAGTATTGTGTCCAGTTCTGGAGCCCCCAGCACAAGAAAGATGTGGACGTATTGGAGCGTGTCCAGAGGAGAGCCACCAGAATGATCAGGGGAATGGAGCGTCTCTCCTACGAAGAAAGGCTGAGAGAGTTGGGGCTGTTTAGCCTGGAGAAGAGAAGGCTCTGGGGGGGACCTTATACTGACCTTCCAGTACCTGAAGGGGGCCTACAGGAAGGCAGGGGAAGCTGTATTCACAAGGGTTTGTAGTGATAGGACAAGGAGTAATGGTTTTAAGCTAGGAAAAGATAGATTTAGGTTGGATATTAGAAAAAAGTTCTTTCACATGAGGGTCATAGAACACTGGAACGGGCTGCCCAAAGAGGTGGTGGAGGCCCCATCCCTGGAGTCATTCAAGATCAGGCTCGATGAGGCTCTGAGTAACCTGACCTAGGTAGATGTCCCTACTTGTGTAGGGAGGTTGGACTAGATGACCTCTGGAGGTCCCTTCCAACCTGAAACATTCTATGATTCTATGACTGAAGATGAAGGCTTTTCCAGTCAGCAGGTTTTTCCAGTCACAGAAGATGGGAACTGTTCTAACTGTTCTGAACCAGTTTCCAATTGTTCAAAGGTGGGTTTATGTTTCTCCATTTCTTGATTGAGTGAGTTGTAGGAGATGCCCACAACAATAGCTCTTTTGAGAGGGACCCATGAGCTATTGACTGTCTCATGCTCTGTTCCCTTGCAAATGCACATGCATTCATGCCACTCAGTTGCCCAGAGCACAAGCACCACCACCATCTGCCATCCTTTCCTAAAAATCATGGATCTAGCCATGGCAGCTGTAGTTATGCAGCTGTCCCATTACATCTCTAATCATCTGTTTTTACACCATGAGAAGGCTGAGGTCTTTCAGGAGCAATTTTCAGGTTCATCAGCCTGAGCAGCAGAATGGAGCTACCCTGGTCTTGGTAAGGCAGTCCCATCTCACAAAGGGCTTTGGAAACAGAGTAAAACCATGGATGTATTAACTATTGAAGAATCCAGAATATTGGAATACATTGGTAGTTTCAGTGGCTGGTATCAGCAATGAAATGAGCTCTTGTGATCCTGTACAGAAGCTTTTTGAGGCATGCAGTTTCATGCCTAGGTAGGAAGCACTGCAGTGACCTAGCTTGGACACCAGAGCTGCCTTCATAAGAATGTATCAAAACATACAAATGAGTGTGTGGCTCCGAAAGGTCTGAGGTGCCATAGATGGCACTTTTGTAAAAGATTTTCCTCTCTAGAATTTGCCCAGTTGCTTTCTGAGCCCATTTATCATCTGCAGCATTCTGTAGCAGGAAGTTCCACTGCTACATGATGTACAGAAGGGGTTATCTCCCAAACCTACCACCTGCTAAGTCCATTTGATATTCCCTGGTTTTGCTCTAGGGAGAGACAGTCAACAACCATTTCTTGTTTACCATGTTTCAGACCACTCATGGTTTTATAGATTTCTACACAACATTCCTCTGTTCTGATTTCTCATTTCAAGCTGAGAAGTCCTAATCTAGTCAGTTATTCTTCATATTAAAGCCATTCCATGCTTTTATTCATCCTTGTTACCCTTCTGTACTTTTTTTCTATTCTGCTGTTTGCTGTTTGAGTTAGGGGGTCCGTAGCCACAGGTAGTTCTGGAGCTGTAAATGCACTGTGGATTTACAGAATGCTTGAAGGTGTTTTCCAACACCTTTTATTCTCTGGCTATTTCATAGTAATGTGACTTGCTGCTTTGACTGTGGCCGAGTACTGAGTACCCTTTTCATAAATCTTTATATAGCCCCAAGGTCCAATTCCCAAGCAGTAAAGGTCAGTTCAGAGCCTACTATCATGTATGTAAAATTAGAATTTTTTTAATGATGTAATTAATTTTAGAATTATCTACATTGAATTTCATCTGCCTTTTTATTGATCAGTTGCTGTGTATTGTGAGACTGACCCTTCTGCAACTTCCCCAGTTGTCCATCATCTTTAATATCTTGGATGCTTAATAACCTCAACAAACCCCCATCCCACAAAGCCCCTTTTTTCCAGGTTTAAGTCATGCTGAACAATATAAGCTTGAGTACAAATCCCTGCATGACTCCACTGCCAACCTCCTTCCACTGTCAGAACTGGCTATTTATTTCTACCTTCTGTTTCCTGCCTTTTAATCAGTCCTTTATTCACATAACCTTACCTCTTAAACCATCCCAGCATGATTTCTTTAGCAGGCTTTGATGAAGGACTTTCAAAAAAACCATTCTTAGCTGTACACCTATTTGTTGATGCCTTCTAAAGCCTCTAATAGATTTGTGAGGTGTGATTTCCCTTTATAAAACCATGTTGACTCTTCCCCAAACTAACTCAAAAATTTTTCTGTTTAGATAATGAATTGTCTCTCATCTGAGTCTCAATGTCATTTGAGTACAGAGCAGTCCACCCTGTGGCATTCTTTCCCAGCTTTCAGGACTCAGCACAGCTTAAATTACTAAATTTACCCAGAATCCAGACTTCCTGAGCCAAAAATTATGTTCAGATCACTGTGTGACCAACTGCTATGCTGTGCTACCAATGGATTTATCCTCTGTCCATTTGTCAGATTTCCTGTTGAATCTCTTCTCATTCCTTGGGTTTCCACAGCAGTTCATGGCAATGAATGACTCCAAATTCATGCCCTATATGAGAAAGTAGTCATATTTATTTGCAGCCTTCACCCAGATAATTTCACTGAGTGCTTCCTGTTCCAGGAGAAGCCAATGTGGGGTGCTGGGCAATGTTACTTCAGTACCTGGGAAGGATCCTGTCTCCCTGAGCCCAGGAATGACTGGCTTGTGAGATAACTGGGAGGAAACATCCTGCACGTGTGCTTGTGGGGGAGAAATCCAACTGCTCAATGCGGGAAGCTCTTCAAGGCCTTGTCAATCTTGTGATGGGAAATTTCAATAGTACGTGGAAGAGGGACAGGGAGCAGGTTCAGACGCTGGATCACTTAGTTGCTTATTGACTCTGTTTTGAACCTCCTCAAGAAGCTTTCTCCAAGACACTGCCTGGTGCTTTTCATCCTAAGGAGTATTCCCTCTATGGAAGAGCCTACATCAAGCCTAGACCCCTGTGTCTCCAACACTGTCCCATCAAGCTTCACATCCTCCCGTGCTCCCACATGCCCATGGGCATCCCACGGGGCAAGAAACACAGCCCCTCAGGGTCATGCTGTAAAAACATCTCTAGGCTGCAACACAGTCCTCACTTTATTTTGGATAACAACTACCCCTGCAAAATGGGATAATTGTGCCCTAGAGCCATAAGGATCCTGCAGCAGCCCAGGAGGGAAGCCAAGCCAGCTGCTCTGTGGTATGCCCATGACCAATGGGACAGCTCTGAAGGGTGTGGACATAAGTCAAACAGTGCTGAGCTGGCCTTGGAGCTGAAGATCAGCTCACTTTTATTTACCGGTTTTACAGAAAGTGTTGCTTCAATCTGGCCACACACAGGTCATCTGGAGTCCTAGAGAGCTTCACAAATGAATAGGTGCACCCTGTCTCTGCTTCAACTGAGCCCTTTGCATTAATCGTGTTTCACTTTAGAATCAGTCGTCCTTTTTAATCACTTTTCTCCTGAATATATGAGGCATAAAATGCAAAATAGCTTGGTAGGTGGAAGCTATTAATCCAATCTGTTCATCATAAATAAGAACTGCTGGCCTTCAGTGCGTGAGGAAATGGCAATGGCAACGGATTTAGCCAGAGCTGACTAGTGGGTAAGGGAAATACCCTGCTCACATCTCCCTGACTGCGGAGTAACTGTGTTCTGTGACAGGATCACAGCAATGCAGTGTGCTGGGTTTTGTGCGTTCCTCGCTGGGAAGCCACCAGCCTGCAAAAGTTGCTAGTGCCATCTCGTGGTCCTCATGCACACAAGTGTCAGCACAAGGAGCTGCCAGCCCAGGGGGTGACACCTGCAAGGCACATGGTGGGGAGCCCTGCAGGCCCTGGCACGGTGCCCGCTGCACCCCAGGTGCTTTGCAGACGAGCATCCCTGAAGAGCATAGGGTGAATGTGGTGGTGTTCACTTCACAGTGGGTAGAAGGACCTCTGCACTCCGACCGCAACAACATGCCATGCTCCAGCCATCTCCACCAACGAGACCTGCCTGCCCTCACACCCTCTGCATCCTGCATTTCACTATTGCCTGCTGACAGTGCCTGTGCTGGGCTTTATCATCCTCCCTTCCATCACAAAGCTGGGGAGCAGAATAACTCAACAGCTTGGTGACTCAAACAAATTCAAACAAATTCTACTATCTACTTTCATGAAAATTTTAACCCTCCTGGTGCAGAGATAATCTGCTACATATGACCCAGCTCCTGCCAAGACAATGCTTCTTGTGAGGTTAGCAGTGGCACCGGAGTGCTCCTGCTTCTTCGGTGATTACATGGTGACAGGGCATCACCGAACAGATGCAGTTTAAGAATGGAGCACATTACACCAATTTTATAATTCCTTCTATTTTGGTGAATTAACAGCCATCTTTTTGCTGTTCACGTGCTGTTGCATGGACAGGTATTTTTTAACTGGACATTAGGAGTGGGTGGTTTCTTTCACATGGTTTGTCATGATATGGCTACAAGTTCCACTTTTTCTTACTCTGGGTTTTTTTGGTCACAAGAAAGCAAAACTTTGATTAATTACTCTGTGGCTCTGCTCATGGAGTTGGACTACTTGCCAGCATTCCCTTGTAGTGTTGTGTAAAGCCACAGAAGTGCAGCCTCTGCCCTTAAGTTTCTCTACCCAGCACTTTGCTGCCTTGCTTTCTTTCAAGAGCTGGTTGCTTTGTGGTTTTCCCACAGGAGCGATGAGGATGCTCATTCCCACCCAGCGACATGTGTAAAGACTGTGCGGAAATTCTGAAGAAGTTACAGGGCTGCCTATGGCAGCAATAGGAACAACCACCACTGGGGCTGCTGCTACCTGTCTGTGTAGGCAATGGGGAGGTGAGAGCTGGCAAGGAGGTCAGGGCAGTCCTGGAACAAGCCAAAGGCGAGGAGAGGAGAGAAGCAGAAAGATAGGATCCAGCTGTGACCTTCCTCTCTTTTTCTAACCCTAGATGGTGCACCAGCTCCAGGCATGTGGGTCCATGCAAGACTCTGTTCTTCAAGGCATCAAGGTATGGGGGTGGTGGAGGGGAGCTGTCAGCCCCAGGGTCTCAGGATGCTGAAGCTGTCAGGTTGCCAACAGGGCCCAAGTGCACAGAATGTTTTCTAGGTTTCCAAGACAACCTTTGCTCTGAGCTGAGGGACTGGTTTGCTGTTTCAACCCCTTCCTTCACAGATGAGTTCTCTTGGATACATGCTGCCTGTCCTCTCAGACACTCCTCTTCCCTGTCCTTCTGTTCCTTCCCTTAATCTTCCCTTTGCTTTTCTTTCTTCTCCTTTCCAGCTCAATCCTCTTCTTCACAAAACCACAGGCCCATAAAAATCACATTCAATACAGCACTAACCCCTCCTTGGCCAACAAAGGCCTGGGAGCTCCCACCCTGCCTGCTCCCCTGGTTCCTCAACACATCCCCCATCTCATCTCTTCAGACAGGACCCAAATCTGCAGCTCTGTGTCCAGAACGAAGCAGGACCTAGGCTCCTTTCCTCCTGCCCACTATTCTCCTTAGCATTTCCTTACTAAATGAATGGGTTTTGGTACCTACCTTCTCTCCATCATGCTGCAGGGTACAAAACTCTGCTTTCAGCATCACTGAGAATCGTTCAGTGACCCCACAAGGATGCAGCTGCAGGTGGGCCCTGCTTTCCTCTGTGCATGGAGGCTCATTGTTAGACATACCAGGTCACGAAAACCTCTTCTGATTCTGCAGTTCTTGGTAGATGGTCCAAAGGAAACCTGACTGCTCTCTGGAGTGACAGCTTGCTTGCGGCCTGACACAAATGAAGAGCATAGCAAGATGGAACAGATTTTTTGCCCCAGGCCTTCTCTGCTGATGTGTTAAGTTTGGCAGCAGCATTTAGAGAAGAAGTGAATTAATCTTGTTGGAGTTGTGTACAAAAGAGACTGGAGGGAAAAAAAGGGATAAAAAAGAAAAAAGGATGTGTGAATCCATGTTGATTATTTTGAAGCCATAAACAAGTGGCATCAGAAAAGATTTGACAACCATATGGACTTTTAGAAGTGTGAAATCTTCTGAAAATGATATGCAATCATGTGAAGACTGGCATGAAAACAAGAAGACTTGAGATATGGGTGGATAAGGAGTATAGACAGGAAACAGCAATGTGTGATACAGGCGTTAAGGTCCTGGGTACATTAAAAGAATGCTATATAGAAAAAAGTGTATAAATGAAATTTCATTAAATTAAATTAAAGTTACCTAAGATAATTCTCCCAAATGTAATAGAAATAATAGTCAGTCCTATTTCTTATTGGTGATTCTTAGAACTAGACTCTTTGGAGAACTGCAGGGATTGAGCAACAATTTATCCATGAAAATAATCATTGTTTTCCTGGGAAGCTTCAATGAAGATGCCACATGCAATCTGGATTTTACAGAGGGCAAAAGCTACAGGTACAAGAGCACAGGTCCTGCTGAAGGGCATCAGCTGCTTCTGCTGAGTTCAGTAACTGAAGTGACAGTGCTAGGTTTCTCTGCTGATGTTCACTAAGGGGACACTTCTTATTCCAGAGCCTGGGAGGTGCTGGCATTGCCTCTGAGAGGCAAATAGGATGACAAGAAAGCAGATTTGCAAATTTTGTTACTTCAGTGTAGCACATCTCCATATGTGCTATACATGCAAATGTCCACGAAGCACAGGGCCTGGCAGATGAAGGTGCGTGATATGAAGTCACCCAAACACCAGGAAAGGAATTAAGTGCTGCTCTGCTGTCATCAGGAAATGGGGACTATTGGCAGGGGCAACTCATAAGATCTGGATGAGGGCCACCACACTGCCTGAGGTCTTAGCTGCTAACGAGGAGTAAAACTTGAGAAGTCTGCACTCTGTCTGGGAGACTAAGATTAAATGCTGGCACTCTGAGCCTCATTAGAACCTGAGTATTTGATGCCTTTCCCCTTCAAGTTATCCCAGTGCACAATACTATGACACCCAAATTGCAGCAAAAATCTGTTCAGGTTTGATTTATAAATAGCTCTGATTTGCCTCTGATTTTAACTTCCCGTTTGGCAGTAGCCCAGATCTGGATACTGGTTTGTAATGCTCATCACACCTTGAGAGAATGGGAAAAGTGGATGAAAGGTGAGAAACTGAAAGTGGAAAACAAACCGGCTGTGCCACCCTAAAGAAGCAAGAACAAAAATAGGCTGAATGCTCAGAGGAGAGATGATCTATCATGAGGAAAAACAGATCAGGGCAAAAGCTGGCTTTCATGTATCAATAGAGACATATGATGAAATGAAATGGATGATGGACATGTAATACATCTATTGGCATAGCTTTGATATTGGATCTGAAACATCTGCAGAACTCTGGCTGTAAATTTTGGAAAGAAGAAAATTATAGAATCACAGAATCATAGAATGTTTCAGGCTGGAAGGGACATCTAGAGGTCATCTAGTCCAACCTCCCTACACAAGTAGGGACGTCTACCTAGGTCAGGTTACTCAGAGCCTCATCGAGCCTGACCTTGAATGACTCCAGGGATGGGGCCTCCACCACCTCTTTGGGCAGCCCGTTCCAGTGTTCTATGACCCTCATGTGAAAGAACTTTTTTCTAATATCCAACCTAAATATATCTTTTCCTAGCTTAAAACCATTACTCCTTGTCCTATCACTACAAACCCTTGTGAATACAGCTTCCCCTGCCTTCCTGTAGGCCCCCTTCAGGTACTGGAAGCTCACTATAAGGTCCCCCCCAGAGCCTTCTCCTCTCCAGGCTGAACAGCCCCAACTCTCTCAGCCTGTCTTCATATTAGAGATGCTCCATTCCCCTGATCATTCTGGTGGCTCTCCTCTGGACATATATGTAGCATATATGCTACTGTATATACCGTAATGAATGTTACTGTGGCTCACCAAAATCCTGAGGTCTCAAACCAAAGAAATACAAAGATGACAAATATAAGGGAGCCCAGAATCAACTGAAAGATCCTAGATGATCTCTCAAGGGAGCACTCCTGTGATTCTGGAAACCCTGTAAAATGTGTGTTTGTTTAGCTCAGCAAAGGCATGTCAAAGTTAGTAACAATCATTTCTGCCCCCTTTAAACTGACAATGTCTTCATACCTGCATGGCAGTAGCTGCTCCTTCTCCATCAGTAGCAGATACTCCCTGAGCCACAGAGAAAGCAAAATGCCCCTCTCTGATGTGGAGTATAACCACACAGTCATATGGCAGCTCCAGGATGCAGGCTAAAAATTTCTGATGTGGTAGGTTCATTACTACAGCCACAGCAGTCTGAAAGGGGCTTGTGTGCCCTTTTCTTGGCTACAGCTTCTCTTGGCTACATCCATTAACAGATATTCTGCCTCCTTACAGACTTCACTGGTCTTACACAAAGTGGAGTTTTAGCAGGAGGACTTCAGAGCAACTTGCCTCAGCTGCCCAGGGAAGGTGGTGGGAGACAGGAAAGGAGGAGCTCCTAGGAGATCCAGGCTTTATGACTGCACAGCATATCAGACAGGGGAGGATGTGTATGTGTGTCACTCATAGCCCAGCTATGGTGTTCCCTCTCTGGTGTATCACAGGAAACCTAACTTGGAAGCAGCTGAAAGAAGGCAAGAGGGATTCCAGCCTTATTCTTCTATTGCACAGGGTCAGCATTGAAGAGACCATGAGTCATGTTGAGCACTGAAAGAGCAGCTGGGACATGAGGGGATGGACAGATTGTTCCACACTGAGCACCAGTAACAAGGTTTCTGAAGGAATAGCTTCATTTTTTTTTACCTTCAAGCCATTTCATATCTCACCCATAATGCTCAGAGGCATTTTCAGCTTTTCTCCAGTCTGGTTTGTATCTCAGCAGGATACATGCTACAGAATTGCCAACCTCTGTTTTGATTTGTACCCAGAATGAAGAAAGCACAGAATCTGGGACATACACTCCTATAGTCTTATATTTTGTATCTCTCTTTCCATTCTACAATATTCCCATTAGACCCCAATCTCTTTAAGAAGTCAGTACACACCCAAAAATGTTCACACATGTCTTAAATTTTTCCATGTGTATCTTCTAACTACACCCTTTGTCTCTTCCCTCTTGCCTTTGATTAGGCCATGGCAACACTCAACAATTTTTTGTTGCTTGGTGACATTAGCACAGTCACCAATAAATTTCATGTCCCATGGTCTCCTTTTACCACTGAAGGTGGTACTTGAAGTTAGTCTTAACTAACCGGCAGAAAGTGTCACTAATGAGAATGTGACAAACTGTGTAAAGAAACGTAAAGCTCTTTTCCTACTTAAAAAGGAAACTCCTGAGACCACTTTAAGATGCCATGATTTGTATTTTCAGACTGTGGAGTGACAAGCCTAAAGAAAAGTGTATCAAGACCCTCCTTATTTCTTTATTTAATGAGGTATGGGGTTTAGCTGAGGAATTTAAATGATTGACTGATAAGTATTTGGAATTCTCGAGGGTCACAAAGATCAAGGCAAATGGATCAATCCAAAATAATTAATTTTGACACCGTGACAACTGCTGGCTGTTTTTTTCCCCCTAAAGAACGATGAATATTTTTTCTCTTCTTGAAACACTGAGGTAAAATGAGAGTCTCATTTTCCAAGGAACTGCAATATTAAATGTCCCCAAATTTGACTCAAGCACTTATAGACAGATATAGCTGTTCTATCTTTATAAGAAAGAAAACATTGAAAAACAGCAATTTCTTAGCTTCATGATTCTTTCCTTCATCAGCTGGTCCTTTGACATTTTTTCTTAATTAATAGAGTTATTATGAGACAAAGCAGCAAGAGAGACACATTAAGTAAGGAGAAAAAAATCCATTGAGAAATAGATGTTTTGTATTTAATTACAACAGTCATGCAGTGAGCATATGTGCTATGCCACATCTCTAGCAGAATCAGCACATAGTTGTGTCCTTGAAGAAGTGACCTTCAGGAAGAGCAATCATCTTTTTAGCACTTTTTCCTTTCTATTACTAGTAAAGTTTCTGATAAAACAAGGTAGTTTAACAGTTCAATTTTGTCTTCTTCCAGAACACAGATTTGCCACATTTACATTTTCAGACGTACAACCTCAGGGGCTGGGAATATAACAGTGCTGAGGGTCCCAGCTTGAAAGGCACCTCGGGACAAAAGTGCACGGCGAATAACTCCAGAAGAAACACCAGGTGCCATCCTGTAGTTAATGGCACATGCCTTCTGTGTGGCTTCACTCAAGACCCTCAGCCACATGGTGCCTTGGTCTCCCCAGAGAAAAACTGAGAGTAATTGTGTTACTGAACCTAGGTCTAATGTAGAGCGGCTTACTGGAAAGAAACCTAAACAAAATGGTATCGTTTTGTTAGATGCATATTCCAGCAGACTTCACTTCAAAGGAGGAGAAGGCAGTGCATGTTTTCTGTAAGAGCTGAGCCTGCATTTGAGCCCTGAAAGCTCAGCTTGGAGCAAGCTCTCGTCTCCTACCAGGCTCCTGCTGTGTCAGAAAGAGCTCATGGCTGGATATGAAGCAGGCTGCACACTGATAGGAGAGACAGTAGTTTCCCAAAATCACTGCTACTCTGGATATCACTTTTGCTCTCTTGATCTCCAAGAATCACTAATGGCTCAGGGATGATGTTTTAGAGTTAAAGAGGGGAGAAGAAAGAGCAGAGCAAGCAAACAAACTTCATGGTGGAAACCAGCACTTGTTTATGCAAGTACTTCCTCGCCTACTTCTACAGCTTGAGCTGGTTTTTGACTCTCCTGTTTGGGACGATCTGAACAAACGTAAACCCCAGGCAGGGAATCACACTGTGCTCAGAGAATTGCAGCTGCCCCACTCACCATAGTGTCTGAAGAACTGCCACTTAGCTCCATGGTGAATTTGCTTAACATCAGCCACTTCAGGATCTGCAAGCTAGTTTTCAGGATCCCATTTCTGAGAGGTTCTTCTCCCCTGACCTTTGTTCTGCTGCTTCCTCCCTTTTTCTGTCTTTAGGAACATCTTCAACAATATAGAAAAAAAAATATCCATTTCAATGTTTTTTCCCTGAGTCATAAGGGTGATCCTGTCAGCCTGCCTTGATATGATGCAGAAGTCTTGAGTGGCCATCACAAATGAAGCAACAGTCCAGCAGGGCTGAGGGTCTATGGAGAGCCTGCAGGGAGCAAGGCAACAGGATTCTGTTTTGTTCAGGACCCATCCTTCTGAGAAAAGTTGTATATTAACACATTGGCTCCCTATTCAAGTGTTGGTCTTGCCATTGCCACTGTCATAAAGATCAAGAGCCAGAGATGCTAACATCTAGCATTAACACTGGGTAGGAGTTATTTTGGCTCTGTTACGAGCTTTTCTTGCCACCAGTTTCCTATGTTGCCCTAGCAAATATTATCATAGAATCATAGAGTACCAGGTCGGAAGGGACCCCAAGGAGCATCTGGTCCAACCTTTCTTGTCAAAAGCACCATCTAGACAAGACGGCTCAGCACCCTGTCCAGCTGAATCTTAAAAGTGTCCAGTGTTGGGGAAAATAGGTCAGCCATGGTAGAGCTGAGCACCATCACCTCCCAGCATCAGTGGGTAGAAGAGTGCAACTGCAAACTACTTGTTCCAGTGGAAATGAAATCCATGAATCATCTTCAGCTCTAACACTGCATTGCACCTTTATGCTTGCATGCTCTTTCATACCTAAGAGGAGATAAATGCAGCTGCTGTGGGCAAGACTCATGAGCCAGAACCCAAGAGAGTTGCCCAAGGCCCCAGGTTATGGTGGAGGTGGGAGGGAGGGAGCTGGGGAACAGCCAGCAGACAGTGCCAGGCCATCGCAGGGGAGGGGAAACTGGTGGCACCGGGCCAGCTGCTTGCAGAGGCATCAGGTGGATGATTTCCTGAGCTCTTCTCTGAAGAGTAAAGAAATGTGCTTTGCCTTCTAGTGGGAAAAGCCCCTAGCTTATTAGCAGCTAGGTCTCTCTCCAGCACAGTGGAGAGGGACAGAAGCCTTCTTTCCAGGAGACCGTTGGTACCCTCAAATACTCCATGGGGAAGGAAAGGACACTCTAGCCTCAGCTGCTGCATCTCCTTGTTTAGGAACCGAATGCCAGGTCCAGGTTTGCGTTGGTAGAGACCTGCCGAAACCTGTGATCGACATGTAGTAGGGCAGTTGCCTTGCTGGAAAAAGAAGAAAAAAAACTGCTATAAATGCATAAATTTTTGTAGAAAACTGTCAGCAGGAAAACGATGGTGTATGACTGGGGGCAATATGCTCAAAAGGAGTGTGATGGTTCATTTCTCAGCTACATCAGCCAGGCCACATTGAATTGGACACCAGCAGGAGGTGCAACCCATCCACCCTGCTGTAAATCAAACCCTTGATGGTCTCTTCTGCACTGACTTTGATTTACTTCAATTACCAGAGGGATATTTCCACTTGAAAGAGGATCCCAATGCCATTCTGCACATATTTATTGATCCATTATTGGATCTTATGCTTTCCCCCTGCTCTTATCCTCATGGTTATAAACTAACCTTCATTTTTCTCCAGCAGGATTCTTCACCCTTGTGCATGGCTGTCCCTTCAGGTCTGCTCAGCTGTCACTCACAGCAGTCACGAGAACCAGCTGAGCCCATCAACTGGACCACTAGACAGAAATACTGTTCCTCTCTGGAGACAGTAAGCCAAAGGCTTTGACTTTCCTGGTGCAGGACACTGTGGGCTACCATTGATCCCATTGAGGGAGGGGAGAGCAGGATTTTGGTCTCAGGGAGGCTGTTTGGGGGTTTTAGGTTGCACCAGGACACCTGGACTATGGTAGCCTGAGAGCTTTGCTGTTGCCTCTGTGCTTCACACAGGTCTTCTTCACGCCCAGTCCTCCTAGGTGCTCTTGCCAGAGGCACCACCACATGAAGCAAGGCTCTCACAGCTGCTTCTCCCTGCCACCAGCATAAGACTCTTCTTGCACCCGCCTTGCTCACTCTGCTACATGTTTTTTGCTTTATGGACTACCATGAGGCTGGAGAAGACCTTCAGCATTCTTCTTTCTGCGTCACATGAGGAAGGCAGAGCTCAGCTGCTCTGTAAGGGAAGACAAGAGCCATGGCGAGCAGTGTGCAAGCAAAGACACACACACTCACTCACACCTTCCCGAAGCTCCATCAGACATGGTGCTTGTATACAGGAAGGAAAAAGAGCAGACTTGTATCTGCAATGTTATGCTCCTTTACCACTGAAAAAGAAGAAGAAACAGTTCTTCATGCTTTTTGCCTTCTGCCCTGTTGCCGTGCAGCAGTGACAAATGCTGTCTCTAAAAAGGAAACCTCAACAGGAAGCTGTTAGGAAGAGGCCTTTCAGTCAGTGCTTTCCCTTTCCTTACAACTCCAGCTTTGTCCAGCGGTCTCCCCACTCTGTGCTGAAACCTGTACCTGCCTGCAACTCACCCACAACATGGAGCAGTAGACCTCCCTTTGTGAAGCACAGGCACCGGCAGATAATCCAGATCAGTTTACCTCTGCGTACCTGGCAGCACGCTACTGTGCAGAGACCAAATATCAGAAGAGTTTGTGGTTAATTAGGATCAGATTAATCCCTGCTGACTGCCTGTCTCTGTGCAAAAAGGGCACTAGAGGTTAGAAAGTATTAAGTACCTTAAACGTCTACTTGCATAATGTAAAAACCTGCTGAAGATCCAGACTTTGTGCTTGAAAGTGTGAATGTGAAATTATTTACCCCTGGAGGTACTTAAACATGCATCTTATCTTATCAAAGCAAACAAATCCATTAAAAAAAATTCCAAGAGGAAATGTAACAAATATTTGGCCATGGATAATAATAAACCAGCAGCACAATTGAGGCAAGACATCTACAAAAAAAAAAAAAGCCTTAGAGATTCTGAACATTATTTCCAATTTCTAAGAATTTAGTTCAGCATATGAAGTATAATTTATATACCTGCACTAAAGCTTTTTCTGGGATACACTGTACCTAGCTTTCCATTTTATTAGCTCCTATTTATCATAAAAATACAATGGCTAATAATTAGATAGCTTCATATTTACAGCCAGTCTATGGCATTCCCAGCTTCAGGGGGCTTCACAGAAGCCTTTGAAGAGCCTCCTCTTACATGTTCAAATTATTTAACACATTCCTGACACTAAACTGTAGATTATATTTTGTTGAGATGCTGAGCTATCCCTAAGCTTGTAAGTGGTTATTGGACATGTCAAAATACAGAGAGCTTTTGTTCTTTTATCTTAACTTTAAATGTAATAGTATTTTTAAATGAGGAAGGATCCGGAGGTTGATTTTAAAAGCTGAGCAGCTATATAAATGGAGAAAATAGCAGAAATATTTTTACAGGTTAAACAGACTAATAAGAGATCTACAGGTCTGTGAGAAAACATCAAGTTTACACACATCTTCAGATATGCTGACAGACCATTGGGCCCTTTTTCTTTCTTATTTTTTGTTACTGGTGCATTTATATAAGTATTAGGGACATTTATATAATAACAGGATATTACCTACTTTTGAGGTCATCTGTTCTTGTGACTTATTCCCCATTTACAGTCATAAGCTTCTCATTGTGACATCACCTTGGCAGCCACAGCAGTACCTGTGATGTCACCAAAAGGGATTATGACCTGAAGTGGGAAGTAAGATGCAGAGCAGATCAGTTCCTAGAGAATAAAGGCTTTGTTTTGCCCTGCTAACAGAGGGAGAAGGAAGCACCCCACCTACCCTTTCACCTCCATCTGTCATGGTGGAGCAGGACCACTTCTCCACACAGTGCTGGCTGGTAGTGCAAGGATCCCTTGCTGCTGCCACCAGAAACCACCAAGGCTCTGCCACAAGCTGTGGTGGAGCAAGACTGGCAAGAGAGCTGGATCAGGCCCTCCAGAGCTGGGGCTCTCACCTAGACTGCTGCTCTTTGGTGCTGCTGTGCCAGCACTGGGATGACACAAATACTGAAATCTGCTTAGGAAAGAGGCGGCCAAGATTGTCAGGAGAAATGCCCAACATACAGGGATATGTGTAAAGTACATCTGAACCTTCCAACAAAGTATGTGGGGCACTCTGATGAGGAAGCATTGAATGATAAGGAGGAAGCTCTTCCAGGGAGAAAGATTTGGGCTGGCAGTGTAGGAGGGTTTGGTGAGCTTGGGTGAACTTTTGTGCACTAAAGTGGCTGAGAAAAATGAGAAAATATGTGCAACGCCTACAAATACATACAACTTTGCTTCTCTGTACATCTCGGGCACGTCGCAAGCTGCGCAGGACAACAGCTCACTGCAAAACTGCAGTGAGCACAGGGAGGCATGCGCAAAACCTGCAGTGGGACATATTGCAGATGTGCTGTTCCAGCTGCATGGGCCTGGCAGCCCCAAAGGCCAGTCAAATGTTGCTCACTTGGGTCCTGTTAGTTTTCTGACCTTATCCCCCGTCTGAAGCAAGACTATCTGTGTGATAACAGGCAGGACATAAAAGCTGTGGCTCAGTACTAAGCCAGTTTGGCAATGTGGATTTTAACATGGATCCACCTCATCAGTTCAGGCCACGGGAGAGTCCAAACCACATCTGATGAACTGGCCTATGCAGAATTGCCCTTTAAGTAACATTCTTCCATGTTATTCTCTCTGGAAGTTTCCATTTGATCTCACCTCTCTCACCTAATCGGTCAAATCCTCTTTCTGAAAACCAGGCTCCTTATGAGAAGGAGCTCTGCAACTTCATAAACACCTTCGTGTTTCCATCTTCTGTTTGGTTCCCTGTCACTTCAGCCAGATCAGTAGCAGAAATTGCAGTTGGCAACATGCTCATATTAGGATCTCTTCCAAAGTCATTTACTTGGCATCATTTATTTGGTACTGTAAGGGACTGTGATAGCCAGTTAAATAAGCATTTGGAGGGGTATCTGAATTAAAATCAGCTTTTAACATACTTTATATTCCCTGTCAACAGTAAATGTATTTAAATTGTCAATTCATGTAGTCATCTGGGAAGAAAATATGCTGCCACAGAGTTGCTCCTCACCCCTGCTTTTGGCTCACTAGCATGTCTTGTCTGAGCGTGAATTACCACCAGGCCCCATACAGGGTACTGACTCTCCCCCAGAAGCATTTTAAAACTGCAGATACCAAAAGGGTGACTTTTTGGGGCAGAGGTGGCATTTCACTGATTGACAAATCAGCTCTGAATGTGCTGATGCAGCACCTCTGAGCTTCTACAGGCAGCAAAGTAGCTGATCTGTGACAGCAGCTGCCACAGGTCAGCTGTGCACTCAGGAAAGGTCTTATCGTATATTCAGAGTCCACAGGGAAGAGGCTTTACTGCTAAGACCTTCATATAACACTGCATAAAATATATACACAGCTGAGATTATCTCCTTGGAGCTCATGCATTGGTTTTCCTGGAATTTCTTAAGTCATCTTCACCTATGAGACATGCATAGGAGAAGTACGTGTGTTACAATAAGGACGTACAAAATCTTTACTCTTTCATCAATTAGGTTTTCTTCCATTTTTAAAAATTCAAATAAGTTTCATCAACCTAAAAATGAAGAAGTGATCTTGTCCTTGTGGTTTCTCAGCCCTTTTAAATTCTGTCTGTTGAACACTGTATAATGAGAATGGTCACCGTCAGAAGACTGACCTGATCTGGCCCCTTATTCAGCCTGCACTTCTGCATGTGGAAACTTGTGTCACTTCATCAGTGTTATGATGTTAACCTCATTCAGTGAAAGCAGAACTCCTGTTCACTTTGCTCTACTTTCGACCGGAGAAAGGCACCCTCCTGCCCACTGTAGAAGGCATCGCACAACACATTAGAAATACCTACTCCAAAACTTGAAAAAGGAGTTGACTCCAGCACCAATAGCTCACGCTGCTTGTTAACTTACTGCCTGGCTTAGTTTTGGATTGCTCCCACTACCTGTCTCCAAAACTGCCCCTGGGTACTGTTCTGGGCTTGCTTACTCCAGGACTTATCCCAAAAGCCCTCATGGCAGAGCCTTCCTCAAGCCTGGGTCCCACACAATCCTCCAACATCAGTGCATCAGTATCTTACAGGACACAAAACACTAGTCCTCAGTGTCATGCTATAAAATCACTGCTCCGTTATTCCGTTTGATGTATTAGTGAAACAGGAAAATGAAGCCACAAAACCCATTATATCCCTGATTGAGAGCCACAGCAATTGCAGAAGTACAAAAGCCAAGTTCTGTGCAGTTTCATCTGTGCTATTGCCCCTCTGCTCTTTAGCCTGCAGTTAAGAGGAGGGAGACTACCTCCAGCTGTGAGAGCTGCCAAAATACCTTATCGCTGCTAACTGTACTTCTTTCTACCTGGAGCTGGGCAGGAGGGTGTGAGTGAAACAGTCCTCACTGCCGCACTTGCCAATTCTCCACTCCCCATCTGCACCATGCAGGGATGGGAGCTGAGACCTGCTTCAGCCCACGTACCCTGACCCAGAGTCGCAACAGGGCTCCTTGCCAGACCCAGCATCTGGGGGCTCCTGCAGGATAGAGCTGTTTTGTGGGGCTCTGCACGGTGTGTCTTCCCCACTGGGTCCTGGCTGGATAGGTGCTGGCAGAGGTCATCTGCTCAGCAAGGCCATGCCCTGAGGAGGGGTTTGTTGCCGTGCCACCATGTGAGGTTTGGTCTGAGATGCCATCACAGGATCAGCTGGCTGGTTTTTCTTTTAATAAAGCCCCACAGAAATTATTCACTTCACTGGACTTCTCCTTGAAGGTGATCCTCTAGAGTGGTCATCCTTTGAAGAGCCAGACTTCGTTCACATGCCTCAGCGGGAGGCAGAGGCAGAGGTGGTTTTTACATGGCATGTGGATAGCAGTAAGCAAATTCACTTGAACTTGCTTGCCTGGGTGCTTTGTGGCTCTGCAGCCCAGCACCTCCCTGCAGAATTAGCTCTATATAAAATGATGAGGCAAATTTTTCTTATCCTGAAATTCAGCAAAACCTTCTTCCCGATTGAGCAAATTGTGCTGGTATCTTGCAGTGCAGGCTCTCTCCTGGAGAAAAGATGTAAGTAGGAAGGAAGCTGGTTTGTATTCAGTTTAATTTCCCCAGAGTTATATATCTTAAAGAGAGCAAGCAGACAAAAAAACAGATGCAGATAGAAGGTTAAATTCTGTTCTTATTTATTAACGGGTAAATGTACAGTAATCCTGATGATCCCAGGGTTGTGCTAGAGTGAAAGGAAGATTGCTGGAGACCGACCTGACACAGGAAAGCAAACAAGAGGTTTCTGAAGAGGAAAACCTCCTCATCTGGTCCTCTCACCTTTTTCTCTTCCAGACTTTTCCTGGGCCAAATTCTGCTCTAGATTGCTGTGTAAAGTCCATGCAGCAGGATCCCATACTGGCTGGAGCCCAAAAGTAGGACTGCTCCCCCTTTCCTCTCAGCAGCTACTCCAAACCAGGGCTAAGTTTTATCAGATCACAGATTAATAAACCAGAGAAAACTCCAGTCTCCTAGGAGAAACATTGGAAAAAAAGACTTACAAAGAAATCTCCCTCTGCCCATAGTATCCATGCAGGCTGTGCCTTTCCCTCCATTTTCACATTTTAGTCCTGTGGCTTCTAGCTGCTTCCTGGGCTGAACAAGCTCCTCACCTTCCTCCCAAATGCCACCACTGTGGAAGCTCAGCCCTGAATCTGTTTTCCACAGTTGAGGAGCACCCTGTCTCAGCCCATATTCTCCCAGCAGCTCCCGTTTACTCCAAGGACCCAAACTGATGTGAATGGTTTGCATTGACACTTCTGTACCTGAGAGCAGAAGACCTCATGAAGACCTTGAAAATGAAGTTCTGGAGAACAGCTGTCTCTGACCATTTCTCTTTCCTTCATCTCTCCTTCCTACTCCTGTGTATCATTGCATAGCCACCCACTCTAATGTCTGTCAGTCCTGAGCAGCAGGGGATGCTTCAGTGGCCTGTCCCGTTGCCCACCACAATGGTCACACACAGGAACATCGAGGACCCACACAGGAGCAGCACTGGCACACCACAAACACAAACAGGACCTAATCCATCAGTGAAAGCAGCCACCACCTACTGCTTCTATCCAGCGCTTTCCACCAGTTTTGCTCCCTGTTTAGTGCTTTGCTAACATACTAGGAAGCTCTTTACTGTTTTTCTTCTCAAAGCATGGTGGTTTTCTCTAGTCAATGAGGGGCCAGAGAGGTTTAGCTCCCTTTGAAGCTTTCAGAGCTGCTCCCGTGGATGCCCAGAGAAGCTCCACAGAGATGCAGCTGCTCGTGCTCCAGCCTCCTACCCACATACCTCTGTGCTGTATTTTCTCCAGATGACCTCGGTTTGTGCCATTCCTCACTTCCATCACAGGCAGTCTAAGTTACCTCAATGTCAAGAAACATTTATCAAAATACAGCCACTGCGTCTGCCCCTTTCTGTCTTTGAAGAGTTATCTTGGTGACCAATCAGTTGCATTGCTTTTTAAATGCATTTCCAGCATCTTAAAAATAAAATGATTGCCAGCAAATTTATCAGTACTTTCCCCAGTGTCTTGTGATGCATAGCCAGATCAAGATGCAAAGAAGGATGTGATGCCTAAACTAGGACACAAACAAGTTTAAAGACTCTAAAAAAAAATCCTAAAAAAGACCCCAAAATTCCCTTTCTCCACAACAACTCCTTCCTAACACTTCTGTAGGCCCAGAACACCTCTTTCTGACCTGGAGTTTCTGTAACTGCCCTGTTTGGTTTGCAAGCCTTGGGTTATGCTCCAAACTACCTTCACTTGGACAGCTCAGCTCCTGGCTCCCTGAGCTCACTTGGCAAGCCCGGTTGGCCAACTCACCCCCACAGCTTCTCCTCAGACACCCAGTTCTCAGCTTTGAATCCCAGTTTGGGCAAGAGAAACTTAAAACTTAGGCTGCTAAACTGAAAGGGTGTGAGAATTTGGGGTCTGGGCTTGATCATGATAACTGTTTATAGCCTCCCTCCAGTATTTTATCACTTGTTTGTTAGCCACAGCTAGTTTCACTGACTCTTCTTTCTTTCTAATTCTACCACCTTTTATCTTTCTAATAATTCATTATTTGATTTCCCTTTTTATTCATTAGATGTAGAGCATATTTTTTTACTCCCCAAAGCCGCTTTGAACAGCATTAATTCATTTTTAGTTTTAAGTGCTCTCCCCGTATCTGCAAACACTGTTTTTGCTGCTAAGATTCCATCACAGCTTTCCTTTCCTAAATCAGGTGCAGAGAGGGAGGATTTCAAACAAAGATTCCAATTTCCAAGTCCCCTCTGTGGCGAGACATGATGCAGAATGTTTTTTTTTTGCCTTTCCCACAGAAACTATGTTGTTTATACACCACATTTATACTAGGTCCAATTTTCAATTACATCTTCCATAAATACTTATTCCAAAACTGAGTAGCAAGATTTTTGCCAGGTGGGAATTTAATGTCAATTTTTGACAGTAATGCCTAAAACCTCCAGGAGCTCCTTGTCTTTCTTCCAAATCTTAACAAATCCACAGGACAGTGTCAAGCAGGGCACAGAGGAAATGTCTTATTGGACATGGAGCCTCTGGGAAGTTCACATCAAATCCAGCTGCACAGTCCTCCTCTGTGACCAGAGTTAATTTATCTAACAACAGTTCGAAGTCCTTTGAGAAATCACTTGGTGGTCTCCATTTCATTCTGTCTGAATATATCTCCAGTTCAGTGGACATTACAAATGATAACTTCAGTAGAGAGGTCCTCATTCAGCAAAAGTCCAAATGTAACTTTGAGCGTGAGGATACTGCCATTGAAATCCACAGCAAAAGCTACATTCCTGCCTGTTATACTAGACTGGGACTGGACAAACTCTTGCCCTCCATCTGTCCTAGCAAGAATGTGGTCTAAACCTCAGGATCCTGAGCCAGACCCCAGTGTCAGTGTCTGTTCTCTCATCTTCTCAGAACAGCAGAAAGAGAGGACCAGCACAAGTGCAGATGAAAGGAGGCCCATTGCTTCATTCTCATTTGGGCACTAATTCAATTGTGTGGCTGCTCCTTCCCTGTAAGGATGAAACAGTAGCACCTAAACACTATTGCTTGATTGTAATGACCTTTTTCCACATGTCTTCTTTCCCAGTTGCAACAGGAACGTGTGCTGTAAAATAGCTAAGTGCATATATAATCTCAAACTCCATGAAGATCAGTAGGCTGCAGTTCTAAACACATTTTAAAGCCAAAACCTTGCTTGTCTTAGGTGCCATTGTGAAGCAGGGAGGCTGAACCTGTGAATATGAGAGTCAGGATTTGATCCTGTCTCATGAAGAAAGCCAAGAACAGCTGCAACTGCCTTTCAAGTGGTTGCAACCACAACTCTTCTGCTTCTGGTTCATTCAAAGTGACCCCTTTCTCATTCAATCTCCTTCAAGGGCACCGTTTTGTTGTTTCTTTCCTTCTGGAAACTAAAGAGTGAATGAAAATCTTGCTATTTGGGATGGCATTAACAACAACAACAAAAAATAATGGCAAATAAAGATATTTTAATTGCATAGGATTTCTGAATAAGGTTTTGAAGTGGGGGAAAAAAAAGTAGCTGTGTGCCTGGTACACAGAGAGCCCTTTCTCTTCCCCTTTGTGGCAGAGGAATCAATGGAATTCATATGAAGGAAGGAGGGGGTTGGGAAGAGAGATAGGAGATGCCTTGCTCAGTACCAGCAGGTCACAAGTCTCATGAGACTCGAGCAGGGCTTGCAAGGAAGCTGCTGACTCTATCTCCATGTGTACCTTTTTGTTCCTTGCCTTGGATTTGCTGGTCAGTGGCATGCTGCTTTGCCTGGCTCTCCATAGAGCTTCTAGCCTACAGGAATTTGGACAGAGTGGTACAGACATCGCCGACAGAGACTCTGATCACTGACTATCCCTTTAAATGCAGTCTCATGACTTAGTCTTTACTCCACTACCTATTAAAGAAGGAGACAAGACGTACATAGGCAGCTTCCATTCAGACACCCAGAAGGACACAGAAAGGGAAGACAATTTAACAGAGCTAACTGTGAGTAAATGCAAGGCATTAGAGGCACTCTGTAGAGCAAAGGGCACAGAGAAAGATTTGTAGGAAATCCTGAAGTGAAAGAAAGTGCAGTATTTTTTAAAATATACTTGCGTACAATGTTCAAAAGGTGAAATTCTGTAAAGAAAGCTATTCTGTCATTTTAGCATTATTCCTTTAAATATGAATCTAAGTGTCTCTAAGTATAATATTGACCAATGCTTGATTTCCCATAAAAATCCAAAGCAGTGATTTCGTGCTGCAAGAACTGGAACCTTTTTTTCACTGGGATGAATTTCACAGAAGGAATAACTGGGTGGGAGTGGGGGGATGGGGGTGGTGGAATTTGAAGCCAGCATTTTGCAAACCTGGATCTAAAGTCCAGTCTGGAGGCTCCATTTATATACCTGCACCCCCATAAGGGGTGGCCTTCCTTCTGGGAGTGCTGGATGTGAGGACAGAAAGGAGCTGTGAGTGCACAGCAGCATGGAGAACACACTAAGGTGACTCCATGTGCTCTAATGGCCAACCATCCTATGCGACTATAGCGTTCTGGAAAACTCCGTTCTTGTCAGTCAACTGAGTCATTAGCATGTCCCTGCATCTGTGTTTTTTTTATGACAATAGCTACTGGGCAGACCTGGACACGTATTTTAACAGTGATCATTACTATTGCACTGATGGACTGAGAATTGATGGAAACACTGATGGAAACAGAAATTTCGTCTGTCAGCTCAGCCTACTGCTTTTCTAAATGTATATTATTAATTGCAGGTATGATTATCTGGTGGAGAGCATTCCCAGCCTGCCTTCATGTTGCCCATTTTCTTCTCTGCATTTCTCCTGTCTGCTTGCTGCTTAACCAAAGGGAACTGCATCTCCTATGATGAGCTGAAAGAGCTGAAAACTGAATTTGCCGTCAATCTGTACCGGCACATATCAGAAGCAGAGAACAG
Organism: Eurystomus gularis; assembly: GCA_013400335.1. Taxonomy (NCBI): domain Eukaryota; kingdom Metazoa; phylum Chordata; class Aves; order Coraciiformes; family Coraciidae; genus Eurystomus; species Eurystomus gularis. The sequence goes on along the minus strand of VZZY01001208.1, from coordinate 45,074 downwards.
AACCAATCTGGTAGTCTCTCCAACAAGTGTGGCTGTTTCTTTGGAGCTGCTGCAGTTTGGAGCTCAAGGAAATACCTTTATGGAGCTGCAGGATGCCCTAGGATACAACATTCATGGTAATGTACTGCTTAAAAAAAAATACTTCTTGTCTTACATTTTGCAAGAAATTCACAGCTTTCCTAAGGAGACACCAATTGCACACATCATACTAAACTTCTGCCTTCTGTCTCACTGCAAGATGTAGCTTAGGAGTGTTTTCTCCATCTTTGATAGTCAGGTATCAGCTGGACAAAGGAAACTCAAAGGAGTATTTAATACGCATGGTATTATACCTCTTTTTTCTTGATCAGTGCTTACTCTTTTGTTGCACTGAAACACAACTACATCTAGAAAAGCTAATTCCAGAAGCGGAATTGCTTCTGGTTTCCTGGAGTTTTATTGTGTCGGTTGTGTCTTGGCCTCTGCCACGTTCTCTGCAAGGAGGTGCCAGGTATAGGACAGTTATTTCTCTTCTATCCCATTAAAAAATTTTATGAAACCTTTAGAAATTGAATTATTTTTAAGATATTGCACTTTTTCTGATGTTATTACAGTTGGCCAAAAAGATGAAAAGTTATTAGAAGGAGACTGGCAGAGCGATGTATACATTGGCAGATGGATGGTGCAATTGCATCTTTCCCATAAAGCAGGCAAAAAGAACTCACGGGGAATCTGGAAGGGATAGGAAAAAGGCAGATGTCTTAAAATCTAACTTCAAGTCAGCAGAATTTAAGGATGCTGTTTTCATTTTAGCTCTGAATTATCCTATCATCTCACATCACGTGTCAAAAACTATTTTACATTAGGGGCACAATGTTTATGAAAAGCAGATGACTGCCTCATCTTCAAAACTTGCAGCTTACATACAAGACTTATGCATAGAGATGACACTGCTATTTCTCAGCATAAAATTTTCTTCCGGCATATGAAGACCAAAGATAAAACCCACAGCAATTTCACTGTCCTGTGCTGTGGCTTGCCTTAGTCACCATCACCATTCTGTGTAGTATTAATATTCAAACCAAGGCAACAGCGAGAGCAGACTCTGGCTGATGTGCACAGATACAGCTGCATGTGCTGACACAAGGACAGCGTTGTCTATGTTACGAGCAGCTGATACGATGAAGTCTTACCTGTAAGACTCCTGTTTCTGCAGATTCAGTAGGGTAATTTTAAACCAAATTAACTTATACAAGAGTTATACCTTGCTTGACACTTCTGGTCATTAAGAGGTCAGTTATTAAGAATCTTCAGAATAATATTGCACAGTGAAATTCAGACACAGATGTCCACACAAAATGTAACAAAGAGAAGTGCAGAGGATGTTCATCACCTGCTAGCTCTTTTGTGCTGCCTCATTTCTCATGTGGCACATCATATCAAGCAGATATTTTATCTCCATTCTATTTGTCTGTGGCACAAGCTACATGAGCTTTGGCCTTCAGTACTATTAATGCATGAATGTGAAAATAAAGTAGGATGGGATCTCTTGCCATTGGTTATAACAGCACATTTCCAGTGACGGAGAAGGAAACCACTTTCTCAAATGGTTTAAATCAAATCAATAAATCAAATACTTAGATCAAATTTCCTATCAGATGTGTAAAACCAAATCGCATACGTATGCATATCTGATAAAATTCCTTTCTTCCACTAGATGTTGGCATTAATGTTTCTGCTAGTGTATCTTAAACAATAACAAAGGATGTGGTTTAAACCTTAGCAGGCTGAAAACAATGAAAACATTGATGATTCATTCACTACTCATGGAGAATCCGCTCTTACATGCACTTGTAATCTTCTTTTAATGTTTGGAAGGTTTGTTCGCCTTTATTCTAGTACTAAGAAAAACAATGTATAAAGGGATGTCTCTCTAGACATCACAGACAAAATGTCATGCTTTAAAATGCTTCCTCCTTGCTGTTTTATTCTCTCAACAGTAGGGTACTTTAAAGCAATTTAGAACTATTTTCCAATTAAGAATTCGGGACTTTGGTTAGCTAAGCACTTTGATAGGACTGAAGTTACAAACTCAGGATACCACACCTCATGCTAACATCTGCTTCCAATTTACCATCTTTGATTTCTCACATCCTCCAGAGAGCTTGTAAAATGCTCCTGTACTAATGAAAAGCACACAAGAAAAGCACTTTACACCTCAGATCATGCAAGTTTTCTTGACATCTGTTCAAGGAGTTCAATATTTTATCCCTTAAAGAGTAATAGATCTAAATGTTAATACCAAACTTCCCATAGGTGATCAGTCTTCCTGCAGGTTACTAAAGTTTTCTGACTATTAGTTCAGAAAACATGCACTGGATTCTTGGTGGTAGATGTGAAACTCCCCTTTCACGCCATAAAGGATCTGACCAATGCAGTAAAAGTCTCCTCATGAGATCAGGGACCTGGCTGGCAGCTGGAGGCTCACAGCAATCTTGCCCTTTACTTGACTCTCAGCCTGGGAGAGGTTGGCCCAGGCAGGTTGGATCTTTCTCCAGTTAGCCACCCAAACTGCCCATATTGCAGGTGGCAGCCCAGCCTGACTTCCTCCCAGTACTGCCTATGCCCACAGGTATCTGGAGAAACTATGTGACACTTTCCTTTGCCTAAGGTCTTCCTGGAGTCAAAACCAAGATTTCCAGCCAGGGCCATAACGGGAAGCCCAGCCATGCCCATGGAGAGCCAGATACTTGAGAGCTGCCCAAAGGACTCCAGAGTTTCAGGCCAAGGCAGAGGAGCACTTGAGCAGAGTACAGCACCCTAGAGAAGAGAGGGGCACAATACAGACCGCTCCTGGAGTAGTGGATGGCAATTTGTTGCTTAGGTTTCACAGAGAAATTGGGACATCTGATGCTTCTTCCCACCACAAATTCAAAGACATCCTGGTGGTCCTGCAGAGTCAAGAGATACTGATTTCTTGCCAAAGAAGATCAAGATCCAGACATTTCACTGTTCTCAGGGGAAGCTTATTTATGAGAGGAGGATCCTGCTGAAAACATCTTAAAGGCAAGTTACAATCTCTACAAGAGACCATCCAGCTGGATGTACACAAGTCTCCTCCAAAGCCCAGCAAGGGATATGGGAAAAAGACTGAACCACAAGCATGAGAAGTTTGAGGAGATTTAACACAGAATCCATCAACATTGTTCAGATTGGGTACAAGTTCCAGGCCTCAGGAGGTCACCTTGCATGAACCATTCTGTCACGAACCATTACAGTAAGTAAAATAATGACAGCCAGAAATGGCTGCTAAGTCACCCTTCATGGGAGCCTACTAGAAACTGTGATTTTAAAAACACAAGATTCTCTAAGTCTGCGGGGCTCATGATCCTGTTGGGCCCACACCTCAACCCTGTATCCATCACAGAAGCTGCCACCATCCTGATCTAGTTGAAGATGTTCCTGCTCATTGCAAGAGGATTGGACTGGATGACCTTTAAAGGTCCCTTCCAATCTAAATCATTCTATGATTCTATGAGCTACCATGAGCTCCCCAAGAACAGGAAACTGGGGCACTATTCAACTATTTTCATTAGTAGACAACAAACTAGAGAATACATGATTGACTTTTTGAATGACACTGAGCTCACGGTTGGCACAAGCATTTTGGAATATCAGAATAGAATTGAAAAGTATCCTGGCAAATCAGAATAATATGGGAAGTGAATAGGACACAATTCAATGAGGACAAGTGCAGTATTCTATGTTTAGAAGGAGTAATCAGCCATTCAAATCAGGGAAAAATAAGCCAAACAATAGTTTTTTCGAAAAGGATCTGAGGGCTTTTAGGAATTAAAAAAAAAAAAAGAATACTGAATGGGAAATATAGTTGTACTCCAGAAAAAGCAGACATTGTTGTGGGTCATGTAAAGAGAAAAGTCACTCTTAATACATTTGAAGCAACCTATCAGCTCTGCTTGGCATTGCCAGGACTCATCTGCAATACTGGGCTAGTTTTGGGCACCATCCTTCCAGAAAAAAAACAACACATGGGAGTAGCAGAGACAGACCTAGGGCAGTCAGGGCGATGTCTTTCCTGCGGTGGGTGGCATCAGTAACAGCAGGAGAAGGAGGCAGCAGTACTGCAGCATCAATGGCTCAGACAGAAACAGACAGAGGCACTAGGTGTCACTAATGGGAACCCAGAGAGTTCCCAAAGGAAAATAATGTTCCTTATGAACTGTAAGAGCTGTTTTTGGACAGAAGTATGAGCCTGATGTGAAATCAGCCATTTGACACATCTGCAATAGAGTTATTTCTACAGCAATGTGAAGAACACTTTCCTGTGCCCAGTGCATCATCGTCCTTGATAGTAGTGCTTGACAGTAATACCCCATAAAGTCAAGGGTGCTTCAGTTATTATTGTGCTTTAACTCGCAGAGGACACCAGTGTCAGCACTGGAGTGGTAAAACTGTGGGTAAAACAAAAGCAGCACTGGAGTGCTGACATTGTGCAGCCTCTGCTGTCCTTAGACTCAACATAATTGCAGTTTCTCCCTCTCTCTTGCCTGGCAGACCAAAGTGTGCAGGATTTCTTGCACATGATGTACGGAGGAGTGACTGACTCCAGCCAAGGCACGGTGGTTCAGCTGGCATGCTCCTTCTTCGTGGACGCCGGTGTGCAGCTCTCGCCCGTCTTTGCTGCACATGCTGCACGCTGGGCAAACAGCAGCCTGCAGCAAACCAACTTCACTGACCCCAACAGAACCATAACCCAAATAGAGGAATGGACCACCGGTAACCTTGGAGGTAATCTAACAGCCCATGAGAATGATTGCACACAAATAAAATGTAAAGTCAGAGTAATGAGAGAACCTGCATTTAACCAAGTATAGAGCTTTTTGCCACACTCCATGTTGTTCAAGCCAAGGCTGAGAGCTGGGAAACCTAACTCTTGTGCTGATGCTCATTTCTAATGTGAGGAAAGAGCTGGAATAGTTCTGAATTGTGAGTATAAGCTTGCAGTATCAAGCTGGCAACTGCTTGGCCTCATTCCCCTGATTTTTGAATTGTCAGTCCTTTGTAGTGTTTTCAGTTTTAATGAGGACCAGCCAAATTCCCCAGGGACCGAGTCTGCTGTGTTGAATGCTTTCATGCTGCTGTGGGGAACAGGGGAGGCTGTAAGCTCCGCAGTCAGACTCTGAGTTTAAAAAGTCAAAATGGGAAATAAAATGAACTTACTTTCCACACAAGCAACAAACATAACGAAATTAAATTCTGGGTTGATGAAAAAATAGTTGAAAAAGTAAGTCCTTAGAAGCAGCAGACCAAATCAATCCCCAATTTACCTCATAGACTTAAGTTACACGAGTGTTAACTTGGCCATCAACATGTAAAGTGATGTTAAACACGCACATTAAAGCTGCTATCAGAAAAAACCAAACATCTTTCTCAAATGAACTGTAATAAGTGATTCAGCTTCATGATAGAAAAGTATTGCTCTAGAAACAGGAACTAAAATGGGAGTCCATACTTGCAGTGGGTTGACCTTGGCTGAGGGCCAGGTACCCACCAAGCTGCTCTATCACACCTCCCCCCTCCCTTTTTCTCTCCCTCCTCAGCAGAGCAAAAAGGGGAAGGAAAATAAGATGGAAAAAAAACCCTTTGTGGGTAAAACAAAAGCAGGTTGATAATAACAGAAGCAAAGCCAAGCAAATCCATATGCAGAAGCAAAGGAAAACAACGATTTATTCTCTACTTCCCATCAGTAGGGGATCCCATCTGGCCCCTCCCTGGGAAGCAGGGCTCCAAGACAGGTAGCAGTTGCTCTGGAGGACAACGGAATGGCCCCACCTCCCTAGCTTTATAGTTGAGCTGACATCATATGATATGGAATACCCCTGTGGTCAGTTCAGGTCAGCTGTCCTGGTTGTGTCCCCTCCCAAGATCTTGGAAACCCCATCCCACTGGGGAGGGAATGTTGGGAAGAGCCTTGGTGCTGTGTGAGCACTGCTCAGCAGTAGTCACAACACGGGTGTGTTATCAGCACCCTTCTAGCTCCCAGCACAAAACACTGCACCATGAGGTCTGCTATGTGGCAAACCAGCTCAGCCAGACCCACTACTACGTGGTACTCATATGAGTACTGATGACTTGAAAGTGGATCACATTTTCAAAAATCTTTGAGATACCCAAAGCAGAAAAAGTTGAACTACCAGTTAAATAAGAGAGAGGGAGAATTAGGACACAAGCTTAAGTTGACTTACTTAATAAAGCAATCTGTAGTCATGAAACAATTTCATGAGGGATTTCTGGCACTAAAGATGAACCACAGCAAGATACATGTGGGCACATCTAAGCTAGAAGACCAGTTAGGGCCAGGGCATGGTGCTGAGCAGTGGGTTGCTGTCATCCACACTGTCCAGTGAGTGGCACAGTCCTGGCACAACTTTGTCCCTTGGCATTGACTAATTTGAGCTTGATTCAGGGGGCAGCAGTTCCAATGAGGTCCATGTGCAAGTGGGAAGGAGAAGGTAGAGGGTTTAGCAGTGCCTTGTGAGGTGTGCCTTTTGCCTTTAGGGACAGAGAGCGGTCCCAGTTTGCTTTAGTTACTCACACCAACCTGGTCTTTAGGCCTGGATGAGTAGGACAGCATGTGTTCCCCTCCCCACCTCTTTTCTGTGCAGATGGGGATGTGCATGGCATGCTGTTGGAGAGCGCTGGATCACCACTCCGCCAGGTCACCCTGGTGAGCACTATGTACTTCAAAAGCATGTGGCAAAAGAAGTTTTCCTTCATGGATACCCAGATGTTGCCTTTTACCACGGCAGAGGGCTCAACCCTGAAAGTGCCCACAATGCATCACACAGCTGAAGTTAACTACGGTAACTGTCCTTGATCCAGATTTGCTCTATTGTACAACATAGAACAGTTTTATTTATTTAATTTCCACAGCTACCACACTAAGGTGTGTTATTGGGGAGGTCTCCAAAGAAATCTCATCAAAGAGACCACGTGGGTGATTGAATTGATTCCTTATAATCCCAGCAATAACAAAACAAATCCTGCTTTCAAAATGGTTCTTAAAATATCTACTGTCCATTCCCCATCCCTCACAGATCAACACCTCCCAGCACTCCAAAACAAACTCGTCAGCTATAGCAAACTACCGAAAGGCACCAAGAAAACATGTCAAGAGAAAGGAACAGGAGAGACTGGAGGTACCTTGATATACAAAGTCCTTTGCAATAGCAGAGAGCTTGTTAAATAAAGCTGCCTAGGAAGAGAGGTTCCTAGGAATCACAGAATAATACAATGGTTTGGGTTGAAAGGCAACTTAAAGATTATCTAGTTCCAGGGCAGGGACACCTCCCACTAGACCAGGTTGTACAAGGCCCCTTCCAACCCTAGGAAGTACATCTGATCCTATGACAGACAGGCACTTAAGACTATAACAAGATCAAGCTCCTACCTGTGTGATTTGTGGGGTGGGTAAGAAATTTCTGGGCTCTTCAGCCTGATTGCTGTTTGTCCTTTGAGTGTGTAAGCACCAGATTGAGGATAACATCACCATGAGAACCGGCACTGCACACCACCCATCCCTCCTGTCTCTGGTCACAACCTTTCTCCAAGGCTTTAGGATTAAAACCTGCCAATCTTCAGGGACAAATTCTGCACAAAGGGGAGAAAAAAATTTTATGGCACTTATACCAAATCACTCAATGCTCTCAGCACGGGCTTAAAACAGTACAAGTACAGATCAAACATTTGTTTGTATACTGTATCAACATAGGTATGCTCCTTTCAAAGGCCTGGAGTATGTGGGCTACTGACAGAAGGACTCATGCTGTAGGCTTTATTTTCTACTACCCAGGAATTCTTCCATTTAACTCTACAGTCTCTTTCAAAATATAAAAAGCTCCTTTCCTTTCTACCCTAAATTTCAGAACTGCACTTGGGTAAAAACCTTCCAAATTCCACATCTCAATTTTTCAAGACCAATTTATATCTCTTAGCATCATGCCAGCTTTATCCTTGAAGATAAATGGCTTCTCTTCAGCTTTGATGTTTACTCCCAGGTGTATTTGACAGTTGCCAAGCTGTCTCTCAATTTCCTGTTAGCTAAGCTGAAGATGCCAGGCTCTTCTAATCTATTTTAAAAAACCCTCCAATTCTCTACTAGTCCTTTTCTGCACTTTTCTAATTCAAGTTAATCTTTCTTGAAAATAGGTGTCCAGAAATGTACATAATACGTAATACTAATGAGTTCATATCCATGCTTGATAAAATGCTCTTAGTATTTCTATGACTTACTAAAAATATCTTGCATAGGGCACCACAGAATCAGCTCAGGGTGGTCACTCAAGGTTGACTCCACCTGGGTCTTTTTTCTTTCTCTATCTTTTTCCAGCTGATGAGTATCCTAGGTATATCAAGGGGAGAGAAATCTCCACGGGTACATACTTCTTTGTGGTTTTGAACCATCATTTGATTTCCTCTACTCCAATCATCACAGTAACCTCATTGTTTGTGTTTGATGAAAGCCTTGAGTATTTTCAATACTTTGGAAAGCCACTGGCAGCAACTGGGAGCCCCACTTTCACCTTGGCTTGTTGTAGTTTCTCTTTCAAGGGGCTGCTTGCTGCCTTTCATTTCTTGCTCTAATTGCCATCACTTCTACCTGTAAATAGTGCCATAGTGGAACTATTTTTAATATTTTATTTAAATGGCTCGAACTATGCCTTTTTATCAAATTAGTTACCAAGTTAAAAAGAAAAAAAACTATGGATTTGTTTGTTAAGGTCTACCTATGTTGCAATATATTTCACTTTCTATATGTCTCTGTGACTTGACTATTCTTTTCTCCAGAGTATGTTCTAAAGCTTCTCAGAGACCTAAAATTTCCCAGATCACTTTCTTCTTCATTAAAAATATACTCCTGTTTTCCAGTTATGGGACACAACTGAATCTACAGGTCTATTAAAAATCTTTGCTGCTACATTTACAATTTCACATCCAAGTTCTTTTCCTATTCAGGCACGGTGATCATCCAGGCCCCAGATTATTATTTGTCTCTCTCAAGTAGTTTAAACTTTGTTTCTGTCTCTAGTGTTGCAATGCCTCCTGTTCTTTTCTCATTTCCTTCAGGAACCTCACCAATATCCTTTGCTATGTCACCAGATTATTTCTTTCCCATCAGTTCCAGCAAATAATTGGGATGAATCTGAAAAAATAAAATTCACAGTGTTCAGCAGCACCATTCTTCCTTCCTTTTTCTCTTGTTTATATAGCTAAATAATTTTCCTTTTCTGTGCAACAGTCACATCAGGCAGGCAGTAGTCCACTCATTATTTCTATACTTATTGATCTCTGAATCATAATTCACCTGGCTAAGGAATCACTTTCTCTGCTCTTCGCAAGCTTGTACTTACCGTGACATCTTTCTTTGTGGTGTTTCTTTTTCTAGACATCCATGGTGTGTCCACCACACTTCTTCCTACTGCTAGAACTACCAGCTCCTGGCTGCCTTCACCCCTCTGACATGGAGCACTTCCATGCTCTTTGCATCTGTATCTTTTACAAGTTAATTGACTTTACTTAGGAGCACAGTTTCCCTTTCCAAAACCCTACACCTTATCATCGTTGTTGAGTAACATGAACTACTGCATCAACTTGTGACCTTTCAGCCGCCTGATTTTGTATCGCCAGCTCACTGTGGAGCCTTTGCTACTTGTGAAATCTGGAATAGCATCACCCTTCATTGCTTCATGAGGTATTCAGTTAAACAAATTTCTTGGGACTAACACACAGCTATTTAGCTCAGGAACAGACCTTTTCTCCAAACTTTTTGTTTTAGCAGAGTGAGACAAAGAAATGAGAGATCTAAAATGGCTGAAGGCAGGGGCCTGCCAGTGCTTATACAAGTGGAGATCTTGGGTAAAGACCAGTGATTAGAAATTCAGCAGCTGAACTGCAGACTGACCATGTATTTGCTCCTGAGCCCTTGCAGACTTGGTGTGAAATTGTTAGCTGTGCTTGTCTGACCATTTGCCTAAACACAAGAACATCTCGTCATCCTTAAGTAGCTAGCTGGATCATTCAATACCTGCACAGAAAAAGAAAGTCAACCAAAATACTGGAATTACCTTTTCATTCGGTCTGAAATGCATGAGCTTTCTGCAGCTGGAGAGACTTTTGAGGAAAGTTGAAATGAGATGGATCATTTAAAAATTGCTGATAGTCAGATTTGATAGGACCAATTAGTCTTTGTCACTAGAAATACCACAAACATTTCTACCAAATCAGTTTGAAATTAATACAAAAGACAGGCAAAACAGAGGCATGTGACAACCTTCCTTCGTTATCAAATTATAGCAGCTGTCTACCATCAGGATCAAAACACAGACCAAGAAAGGTTAGCTGTGGCCTATTATTGATCTTGGCATTTACAACATTGTTTTATCCTTTTAACACGGCCATGCAGAACAAATCAGCCTGGGGACAATTAACACTGCTCCAATAAAATGTCAACATTACTATTTACACAAGCCTTATAAACACTGCAGCTATTTTACATATTCATCTTTCCAAGCAATTTGTTAACTATATTTGACTACTGATTTAGCATATATATAATTCTTACGGGATTCTAAAAAGCAGTTCAAGTTAGGAAGGCTAAATGTTCTTATGCAATAGCCTCAAGTCTTTGATTTTCTTTCTAATTAACAAATAAGTTGCATATAATCTTTATGTGCAACATGCTGACTTCAAAATATTGGCATGCCCACAGATTGAACCACTCATGTCTAGAGCACTACAAACGTAGACCTTCCCTTCTTGCCCATTACAAACCAGAAGGTCTTTTCTTAGCAAAGCGATCCATGTTCTGGGAGATGTTTTTAACCATGCAGCTCCCTCCCCATGTTGCATGGAGGGAGGGCTAATCTAAGAGCCCAAAATTTAATCTATCAGCATAATCAATGCTTAATGAATCCTATCTAATTCAGACCTGCAAAATTAGCAGGTCAAATGTTTAGTGTCTGATATTAGCAGATATTGAGATATCCTATAGCTACTTATTTCCTGGCAAATATTTAGGCATTATGACCACAAGCTAACTATATTCTGTTATTTACAACCACTGACTCAAAAACACGAGTAATGAAGCTTGGAGATACAACGACTACAGCTGGGTGAAGAGGAAGTAGATGAAATATTTTGGATGGCCTGCAGCAATGGCAAAAAGTCATTTGCTTGTGATTTTTATTTAACTCCTGGCCTGCCAAATACTGCTGAGTGTTTCTGCAGTGCTATTTATTGGATTAAAAGGTGAAGAAAAAGTAAAATTATGGTAACTGAATATGTTCTACTATATAATAGAGTCTATTAGAAATGTGTGGACTAATTGTTCATTGAAACATGGGATTAAAATGGTACTTTAAAATAGCTGTTGCAAACTGTTGCATAACTAATTACAAGTTCAGAAATCCATCAGCTTTTACTTTTGAGACTAATTTCCTTAACCTTCATCTAATTTTGATATGGTTTAGACCAAGATTTTCAAGCGTTAGAAATTCGGTGCTTAAATTAGTAGGAGTCTAACTATTGTTTAATATAGCTATTTGTTCCTTGAGATAAGGTTAAAACTGATTTTTAAAGGTAGTAAAGACAGAAACATGAGGTTTCTGTAAGTTTGTTCCCAAACAAAGTAGGTTTCAGTTAATTCAATAGCACACTCCTGATTTTTCTAATTTCATTTTTAGTGAAAGGTGTTAGATGGAAATCACAGAGAAAATGATAAGCTTATTCAAAGAACAAGCATTGCAGGAGCAGTCACCATAAAGTTGCTGCCATTGCCTTGGTAGTGGTTTTTAAGCTCTGAGCAAGGAGGACAGCTACTACTATGAGAAAGTAATAAAATATCCGTGCTCCGTTGAGACAGTGCTTCAGGTACTATTACTGTCATTGGCATTTTTCTGCCAAGATATATCCAGATTGATTGAATGATGGGTTTCTTTGTTTATTTTGACACACACAGCTCTGTTCAGATGAGCTACTGTTGTGGGTTAAGAGCAACCTGAGCTGGCTGCAAGAACTCTTGCATTAGAGACAACCCCTTATATCTGTCACTGGGGTTCTGAACTATCTGCTGGCCCAGGCTTGAGTTGTGCGTCTTGAGGTTTTTCCCTCACATGAATGATGAAAAAAGATCTCTATCTGCCCACCCATAGGCCAGTTCCAGACTGCAGCTCTGGATGGTTTCAGCGTGGTCGAGTTGCCCTACCTGGGGGAGAAACTCAGCATGTTCCTAGTGCTTCCCAGCCACAAGAGAACATCTTTGTCCCAGATTGAGTCTCATCTTTCTGCCAAAACTATAACCCTCTGGGCCAACAGCTTAAAGAGAACAAAGATGGACATTTTTCTACCTCGGTAAGCGATGTTAGTACTCCAAGATGACTCCACTACTTCAGTTGTCAGATTTGTCTGTGATAGCGCTGGCACAAGCAAGGTGTGAGGCAAAAATCGAATGAGATGCTTTCAGTTTTGTTATTCATCACATGATCAGGAAAATTTTAACCCCTTCTTAAGCCATGAAGAGGTGAGCTGGGCCCAAAAGTTTTTTGTATGCTCCATACTGTTTAAAAAACCAAGTATTTCAGTTTATCCTACAGCTTTTACTTAAAATTTGTATGGGGTGTAATAATCCTTTAAGCATCTAGAAGAGATAAATATTCCTGGCCCTTTCACACTCTGTTTTTCTCTTTGCTTAAGGAAGAATAAATATATAACCTTAAAAAAAAAACACAATAGCTTATTTTTTCAACTTGGTGCAATGTGGGCCCATGCCAAACTCATTAATTTCAACAAGGCCAAGTACAAGGTCCTGAGCTGATTCATGGCAATTGCAAGCACAAATACAGGCTGGG